>CM077652.1:33429472-33834472 GCA_039707465.1 Rhabdophis nuchalis
TTGCAGAGGAAAAACTGAGAATCGAGTCCTTGGGCGCATTTGTACACATTTGTGCTATTGTACCACTAAATAAGGGCAAGAACATCAAATGCCACTCCTGAGAATTGCGCCTTCAAACTCTTTTATCCCCTAAAATAAAAACCTAGAAACAAATCCATTGAATTAAGAGAGAATGCAAAAGAGATTTTTCTGTGCTGCGTTTTACCTTACGGTGTGTTTTTTCCCCCCTCACTCCTTATGTCCTGGCTCTAACTTGATTTTATAACCAAGCCTAAGGGAGGGAAAACATCCATTTCCAGTCATTTGAGAGCCCGGCGAAGTGAGCTTAGAATCCTAAATCGCATTATGATGTGGGGATTTTCTCTCCTTGTGCATGTGTTTCAAATGCCTTCTAATCTGACTTTGGGAAAAAAGAGACCTTTGGCTCGTTCCCCAGGCATTCCCGCTTTCCATTCAAAGATGAAAATGCTTTGCCAAAGAGGAGGAGGAGGAGGAGGAGGAGGAGGAGGAGGAGGAGGAGGAGGAGGAGGAAGAGGAGGAGGAGGAGGAGGAGGAGGAGGAGGAGGAGGAGGAGGAGGAAAAGGAGGAGGAGGAGGAGGAGGAGGAGGAAGAAGGGAGGAGGAGGAGGAGGAAGAAGGGAGGAGGAGGAGGAGGAGGAGGAAGAGGAGGAGGAGGAGGAAGAAGGGAGGAGGAGGAGGAGGAAGAAGAAGAAGGGAGGAGGAGGAGGAGGAGGAGGAGGAAAAGGAGGAGGAGGAGGAGGAGGAGGAAGAGGAGGAGGAGGAGGAGGAGGAGGAGGAAGAGGAGGAGGAGGAGGAGGAAAAGGAGGAGGAGGAGGAGGAAGAGGAGGAGGAGGAGGAGGAGGAGGAAGAAGGGAGGAGGCGGAGGAGGAGGAAGAGGAGGAGGAAGAAGGGAGGAGGAGGAGGAGGAGGAAGAAGAAGAAGGGAGGAGGAGGAAGAGGAGGAGGAGGAAGAAGGGAGGAGGAGGAGGAGGAGGAGGGAACGAGGCTTTGGAATGTCAGACAAATTAAACATTCCTCTCTCTACTTGTTCTGGTGACTGTGCATTTGCAAAAGGTTTTCCAAGCATCTCCATGATCGCATCACCAGAAATGTACCTGGAGAAATGTCTTGATTGACCCGTTCAATCTATATGCAGATGAGGGTTGAACTGGCTCATCATTTGGAGCTAGTTGGATGAGCCCAGGACTTCACTGTCCGGGCTCATAATGGTTTGTAAACAGTATATATTCACTGCGACTTGAAGATCAACTCTAAGAAGCTAGCCAATAAAAAAACAATAATAAAATAGGCAACAGGAGTATTCAGCAAAGGATTTTGTCACTTCTTTTTTAACTACTAAAAGGGATTCCCCCATCTTTTCCTCTTGCTAGCAAAACCTGACTAAAACACAATGTATTCTTTTGGAATAGATAATTTGGGAACATCTTTGCACTAGAATGGAGTGGAGTGGAGTGGAGTGGAGTGGAATGAAATGGAATGGAATAGAATAGAATAGAATAGAATAGAATAGAATAGAATAGAATAGAATAGAATAGAATAGAATAGAATAGAATAGAATAGAATAGAGTTGGAAGGAACCTTGGAGGTCTTCGAGCCCAACCCCCTGCCTAGGCAGGAAACTCTAAACCACTTCAGACAAATGGTTATTCAACATCTTCTTAATAACTTCAACAACAGTGTTGGGGCATTCACAACTTCTGGAGTCAAGTTGTTCCACTGATTAATTGTTCTCACTGTCAGGAAATTTCTCCTCAGTTCTAAGTTGCTTCTCTCCTTGATTAGTTTCCACCCATTGCTTCTTGTCCTGCCTTCAGGTGCTTTGGAGAATAGCTTGACTCCCTCTTCTTTGTGGCAGACCCTGAGATATTGGAAGGCTGCTATCCTGTCTCCCCTGGTCCTTCTTTTCATTAAACTAGACATACCCAGTTCCTGCAAATGTTCTTCATATGTTTTAGGTCTCCTAGTGTGATGTTTCTCTCCTCTCGGTCTCCTATGATACAATCCTTGAGCCTCCAGTCTACCATTTTGGCACGATGATATCCATAGTCCTGGATCCTCTTCAGTTCTTGACTGATTGCTTCCCAAATGGCTTCATTGTCAGGCCCTGAAAAGACTTCCCAAATTAGCAGTACCTGGAAGAATGTCAAGAACATTTCAAAGCCTACAATTCTAAGATCTGGAGATATCCTACTGGGAGAAGAATAAAGAGCATTCCATAAACAGATATGGCTTATTTTAGAAATCTAGAGACCATATGATGTACCTCGCTCTCTTTATCATTGGTGGGCAAGCAGGGATGATTGAAATCACCATAGGAGCAGGGACAAAATGTTCAGCACATCCAAGGAATATGACAGCCGTTGCATTCTTATGTTTGGTGAAGATTTGAGGACTTATTTCATTCTTAGAAAGGAAAATTTGTCCTTCCTTAATTCACTATGCTGGTGATACATTTTGGGGGAGCAATATGGGGGACTCCAGAGGTGAGACTCAGACGTGAATGTGGCATATGGGGGTTGCCTTATTATCGTACAACACAGAGATTAAAATGAATTCCCGTAGGGAAACTTGCTCAGAGATAATTGTGTGTTTTCATTGCCAGCAGGATAGTAATGCTTTTTTGCTTAGACAAAAAAAAAAAAATCTTGATGCAAATTCTTGGGTGATGCTTATATTTCTTTTCTAAAATGTATGAGATGATCAAGGTTTGTTTTGGGGGGTAGTGGCTTGTTGGTTGGTTGGTTGGTTGGTTGGTTGGTTGGTTGGTTGGTTGGTTGGTTGGTTGGTTTTCAATGTAGAGATTAGTAAAGTCTGACACTTAGGTAAGAAAAACCAGAAGTACACATATACACTGGGTGAAACCAGATTTGATCTGACACAAATGGCATAGAGTCTCCTGCTTAGGTGGGGGTGGGGGTTGAATTAGATGACCTACAAGATCCCTTCCAACTCTGTTAATCTGTATCTATAAACCAGGTTTAATAGCAGCAACTGCAAGAGGAATCTTGGAATCCTAGTAGACAACCAGTTAAATCGGAGCCAGCAGTGTGCAGCGGCAGCCAAAAAAGTCAATGCAATTCTAAGTTGCATTAACAGAGGGATACAATCAAGATCAAGGGAGGTACTAATACCAATCTATAAAGCCTTAGTAACACCACACCTAGAATACTGCATCCAGTTTTGGTCACCACACTATAAAAAAGTTATTGAGACTCTAGAAAGAGTGCAGAGAAGAGCAACCAGGATGATTAGGGACTGGAGGCTCAAACATATGATGAATGCTTGTGGGAACTGGGCATGGCTTGTCTAGCAAAGAGAAGGCCCAAGAGAGACAGGATAGCAGTGTTCCAATATTTGAGGGGCTGCCACAGAGAGGAGGGGGTCAAACTATTTTCCAAGGCACCTGAAGGCCAGACAAGGAACAATGGATGGAAACTGATCGAGGAGAGATTCATCCTAGAAATAAGGATAAATTCTCTAACACTGAGAGCAATCAACCAATGGAACTGATGTGGTCTTCAGAAGTTGTGGAAGCTTCACCACTGGCTAGTCTTTTGAAGAGAAGGACCAGGGGAGACCTGATAGGAGCCTTCCAATATTTGAGGGGCTGCCACATAGAGGAGGGGGTCAAGCTATTTTCCAAAGCACCCGAAGGCTCCCACCACTGGTCCCAACTCATCTTCATGAGGAGGACAGTTTGCAACAGTGGTGAATAGGACAGTTAGGAATGAGGAGAGTTCATCTGAGGAGCTGCTACCAGGAACATCTTCCTTACTCCACCTGAGCTTCCTCTTCATCTGGTGTATATGGAATTATGGGAACTCCAGACTGGGTGGCAACATGGCTGAAGGGAAATTGAGTTTAGGGCTATTATGAGAAGCAATTAATATTCCCCCATTGGTTCTTCTGAAACGGGAGAACCCGTTTCATCATCACCAACGGGAGACAGGAAGCCTGGTTGACTTCTCACTGCTAAGTTGCTTAAATGCTACACCTGTGTTTCTCAAACCTTGGTGACTTGAAGTCCTGTGGACTTCAATTTCCAGAATTCCCCAGCTAGCTGTGCTGGCTGGGGGATTCTGGGAGTTGAAGTCCACAGGACTTCAAGTCGCCAAGGTTGAGAAACATGGTGCTACACCATTTTAGATGCCAACCATTGTTCTTCCACTTATCCACAACAGCCCAAACTAAGCAACCACTTTTGTGTCCTAGAGAATGCCTCTTGGGTTCTTTTCCAAATTCTAAATTCAGGGGAGAACTGAGGATACGGGCCATTTCGTTCTGTTTTCACATCTGAGACTCCCACGCTGATGGTTTTTTCCCCTTTCCTTTTCTTCTTTTTAAGCAAAAGCCATCCTGGTTAATGAGCCAAGAGATCAAAGAAACACATGGCAAGTTATGCCCACGGATGGCATTTCTTTTTTTAAAAGTAGCGTTTCAGCAGGGGACAATAGCTGGCTGACCTTCTCTACACTGGGAGGTTAAACAGAGATGGAGCTTGACCTAAATGGAGAGTGGTGCGGTGGTCTAGGGGTGGAGTTTCTTGCCTCACAATCAGGAGGCTGTGGGTTCGATCCTAGGTAGAGGCAGATATTTCTCTCTCTGGGCAAAATGAGAATATATCTGTCGAACAAAACTCTGCATTGGTGACAGGAAGGGCATCTGGCCAGTAAACACTCAGTTCCGTTCAGTTTGGGCACTCCACCCCGCAAGGGATTATGGGATTGGGCCAGATTCTGCAAATCCCAAAAGATTTGGGCAAGTCCCAGCTCCACCTTCATAACCCACGAGTTATATTGATGTGCTGTAAACTCTCCATTTCATTCGATGGAAGCCAGTCTCTTTCTTCATAAGCGACATTGGCAACCTTGGTGGTTTAATATCTTTTATTTTTGCCATAAATAGAACTGAACAGAATAGAATTCTTGATTGGCCAAAGTGTGATTGGACACCCAAGGAATTTGCCTTTGGTGCAGATGCTCTCAGTGTACATAAAAAGACAAGATACATTTGTCATGAATCATCAGGTACAACACTAAATGATAGTAATAGGGGGGTGATAGGAACAATGATAAGATTTCTTTGTGGCACCCTCTGAGATATCGGAACACTGCTATCATGTCTCCCCTGGTCCTTCTCTTCATCAAACTAGAGCTGGGTATGTCTAGTTTGATGAAGAGAAGGACCAGGGGAGACATGATAGCAGTGTTCCGATATCTCAGAGGGTGCCACAAAGAAGAGGGAGTCAAACTTTTCTCCAAGGCACCTGGGGGCAGGACAAGAAGCAATGGGTGGAAACTAATCAAGGAGAGAAGCAACTTAGAACTAAGGAGAAATTTCCTGACAGTCAGAACAATTAACCTCTGGAACAGCTTGCCTCCAGAAGTTGTGAATGCCCCAACCCTGGAAGTCTTTAAGAAGATGTTAGATAGCCATTTGTCTGAAATGGTATAAGGTTCCTGCCCACTCAGGGGGTTGGACTAGAAGACCTACAAGGCCCCTTCCAACTCTGCTATTGTATTGTATTGTAAGATTAATAGTAATAGTAATGCAGCCTTAGTGAATAGTTTGATAGTATTGAGGGAATTATTTGTTTAGCAGAGTGATGGCATTCGGGGGGAAAACCTGTATCTAGTTGTCTTGGTGTGCAGTGCCCTATAGCATTGTTTTGAGGGTAGGAGATGAAACAATTGATGCCCAGGATGTGAGAGGTCTGTAGATATTTTCCCAGCCCTCTTTTTGACTCGTGCAATATCCAGGTCCTCAATGGAAGGCAGGTTGGTAGCCATTGTTTTTTCTGCAGTTCTGATTCTCCTCTGAAGTCTCTGTCTGTCTTGTTGAGTTGCAGAGCCAAACCAGACAGTTACGGAGGTGCAGATGATAGACTCAATGATTCCTCTGTAGAACTGAATCAGCAGCTTCTTGGGCAGTTGGAGTTTCCTGAGTCGGCGCTGAAAGAACATTCTTTCTTGTGCTTTTTTTGATGACGTTTTTGATGTTAGGTGTCCATTTTAGGTCTTGAGATATGATAAAACCTAGAAATTTGAAGGTCTCTAGTGTTGATACTGTGTTGTCTAGTATTGTAAGAGTTGGTAGTATGGAAGGGTTTCTCCCAGGGGTGGGTTACGGCAGTCACTACTATGTGTGCATGCGCTCAATGCACGTTGTGTACACATGCGCAGTACAATGAAAATTGCTATGTGCATGCACAGAAGCAAAAAACAAGATGGCAGCACCTAAGGCACCGCCCGGAGAACTGGTTTGGGGGTGAACCGCTAGCGGTTTGGCTGAACCGGTCCAAACTGGTAGGAACATACCACTGGTTTCTCTTAAGGTCTACCACCATTTCTATGGTTTTGAGTGTATTTAGTTCCAGATTGTTTCAGCACCACAAGGCTAGTTGTTCAACCTCCTGTCTGCATGTGGATTCATCGTTGTCTCAAATGAGACCAATCACTGTCGTATCATCAGCAAACTTCAGTAGTTTAACAGGTGGATCATTTGAGATGTGGTCATTGGTATAGAGCAGGGGTCTGCAAAGTCGGCTCTTTTAAGACTGGTGGACTTCAACTCTCAGAGTTCCCCAACCAGCTATGCTGGCTGGGGAACTCTGGGAGTTGAAGTCCACCAGTCTTAAAAGAGCCGACTTTGCAGACCCCTGGTATAGAGAGAGGGAAGAGAAGTGGAGAGAGCCCACAGCCGTGTGTCAAATAGAGTTTGTGCAAGGCAGGATTGAGGAAGGGTGAAATCGAGACCCGTCCCTTAACGTATTTTTCGGTAGCTCTCAAAATTAAGTTTAAATTAACTAGACGGCACAAGACTCTTTGTTTAAAATGTCAGCAAGTCGGAGGGGGGGGGGAGGGCTTTTTTGCTAAGAGTCAGAGTTGCTTGGAGAATGCAGACGTTGTGGGAGAATGAGAAAAGCACTAGGGTGGGAATCCAGTAATGAGGAAAAACTCAGCGGCTGGGGAGTACGATGCATTGGGCTGGAGTAAGTCAAGCAAACCTACGAATGGCTGGTGCTTCCCCGTTAAACAGAGGGCAAGGGAAGAAAACCACGGCTTACTTTTCCTCACTCCTATCGGCTTCGACCTGCAAATCACACCTGCTCCTCATCCTCAGCGCTTCTAAGCAAACCTTGATCGCAGACAGCTTCCTGGCTGAATGAAGATTCGGTATTCAACAGTATATTGCTTCTGTCAAGGCCGATGGGCTGTTTGTGCAGATAATAACAACAACAACAGCTAGTGTAAATTAACTTAACTGTGTGAAATAATGCCTCCTCTATCAGATTAGCTCTCGGGATGACTTTATCCTTAAATTAAAGCTTGCCAGGGCGTAATAGTAAATCATTTAAATAGCGTCCGAGGGTTTTTTCTTTCCCAGGTAATGTCTCCATATATTACTGTAATTTCAATTCGCCAAGGCGCACAGATGGCTTTCATCTCCAGCTCCTGGTCTCCAAAGCTTTGCCTTCTCCTGGGCTGCCATTTTGTAATTACTGAACAAGTGCACCGCCTGCCATGGCTGGATTTCCCAGGGTGCCCCAGAAGCCAAAGCAATGTATTTTTAAATTATTGTTCTTGTGTGGCCCTCATCACATCACGTAAATCTTTTATGCTAACACTGTCAGGGGTTTAAAAGCCACCGCGGTAAGGTGCTCCAACAAAGAACACGCCAGCAATCCATCAAGGCGAGGCGGCGGAAGACCAAAGAGATTCGGGTGGCGGGTGGCGAGACAGAGGCCTTAAAGCCACAGTGCTCTCTCCTAGCTTCCATGCCACAATTCAATCTCAAAAGGAAGAGATTTGAAGCATCCTTGAGCGCATCCACATCCTGTTGTTGTTGAAACCAGGACTTGGTACAGTCTAAAACATGACACACACACCCCACCCTCAAACATACTTAGTAATAGCGCTTAGTCTTATATACCGCTTGACAGTGCTTGACAGCCCTCTCTAAGCGGGTTACAGAGTCAGCATATGTGCCCCCCAACAATCTGGGTCCTCATTTTACCCCCCTCAGAAGAATGGGAGGCTGAGTCCACCTTGAGCCGGTCAGGATCGAACTCCTGGCAGTCAGCAGAGTCAGCCTGCAATACCACATTCTAACCACTGAACTACCATGGAGAGAGACAGACAGAGAGAGAGAGAGAGAGAGACAGAGAGGTAGAGGCAGAGAGGGAGAGAGGGAGGGAGAGAGATGCTAGATAGAGAGATGTTAGAGAGATAAATAGCAATAGCATTTAGACTTATATACTGATTTACAGCCCTCTCTAAGCGGGTTACAGAGTCAGCCTCTTGCCCCCAACAATCTGGGTCCTCATTTGACCCACCTCAGAAGGATGGGAGGCTGAGTCAATCTTGAGCCGGTCAGGATCAAACTCCTGGCAGCGGGAAGAGTCAGCCTGCAATATTGCATTCTAACCACTGTGCACCAAGGATGGATGGATGGATGGATGGATGGATGGATGGATGGATGGATGGATGGAAGGAAGGAAGGAAGGAAGGAAGGAAGGAAGGAAGGAAGGAAGGAAGGAAGGAAAAGCAATAGCAGTAGCACTTAGTCTTAGATACTGCTTCAGAGTGCTTTATAGGCCTCTCTAAGTGGTTTACAGTGCCAGGCTATTGCCCCCCCAACAATCTGTGTTTTCATTTTGCCAGCCTGGAAGGCTGAGCCAACGTTGAGCCAGTCAGACTCAAACTGCTAGCAGTCAGCAGAATTGGCCTGCAATACTGTATTCTAACCACTACCACAACTCTTATTTATATTTTCAAATAATACTTTGTTTCTCTGTGTCATATATGTGGGTATGTGCCAGTGGTGGGTGGCAGGCGGTACACTCAAGTACGGGCGTACCGTTGCCTGCCCAGAGCACCGGGTACTGTATCGGTACGGTGCTCCGGAGGGCCCACCTGCCTGCCTCAGCTCCTTACCTGTATTTGAGCTCTATGGCACTTCCACACACGGAGCACATGGCACCTGTGCAATGCTCCACCAAGCAACTAGAGCATTGCGGAGGCTCACAGAGACATCGTAAGAGGTAACGACGCATGCACGCATGCAACGGGACCCGGAACCCACCCCTGGTATGTGCATATTATTTGTTTGTTTGTTAGTTTGCTTGTTTTGTCATGTTTATGGAGTGTATATTGGAGATGGTGACCCTTTGAGAGCTGCCTGCGATAAAATTTCATTCTACTGTATTTTTTCTTTGAGGTCCTCTTTTCTTTGGATCTGAGCAATATTTGCCCAAAAGAGAATTAATCCTTTTGACAGAGCCATGTTTCAAAAGATAATACAGATTCTGTATTATCTTTTGAAACAGAGGTGAGCAACAGAGCAACACAGCTGAAAAGGACATTGGAGGTCTTCTACTCCAAGCCTCCACTCAAGCAGGAGACCCTAAACCAGCAACGGCTAACCTTTTCCTGACTGTGTGCCCAAACTGCTCCCGAACACCCAAAATGCAATGCACACATGGCCCCCGGGCATGCATGCCCCGTGCATGTGTTCGTCCACGCCCATGTTCACGCGGCCCTCTGCATGCATCCTTCCCCCACGTGCATGCGGGATCGGATCCTGCCCCACACATCCTCACGGCCGATCCGCTCCCACAGAGAGGGACTTCTCCGGGTGCCGTCCACTAGACTGTGTCAGCGGGCGACGCCCAGGGGAAGGGCCTTCTCTGTGGCAGGCCCAGCCCTCTGGAACGACCTCCCCCCGACATTAGAACAACAACGGACCTCCGCTCCTTCCATCAAAAACTGAAAACACACTTTTTCTGCTTGGCCGGCCTTGGTTAGTCTCTACCTCTGGGGTGTTTAGGGAATTTAGTTTTAATGGAGGTTTTTAGCGCAGGGACGATCAATTTAATCTGCTTTTATCTATTGTATTTATTGTTTGTATATATTTTATATGTTTTAATTTCCCTGTGCACCGCTCCGAGTCCCCTTGGGGAGAGGATGCGGTATACAAAATTAAATATTATTATTATTATTATTATTAAAAAACAGAAGACCTGCTGCCCAGCGTGAGGCACATGTGCATGAGTTGGGGCAATGGCTCATGTGCCCACAGAGAGGGCGCTGAATGCCACCTCTGGCATCATGGCCAAATACCATTTCAGACAACTGGTTATCCATTCTCTTCTTAAAAGCCTCCCGTGATGCAGCATCCATAACTTCTGAAGGCAACTCCTGTCCCACCCATTACATGTTCTCCCTGTCGGGAAATGCCTCCTTAGTTCTAGGTTGCTTTTCTCCTTGATTTATTTATTTATTTTATTTTATTTGTTATTGTATTCGTATTTATATCCCGCACCCATCTCCCACAGAGTTTCCACCCATGGCTTCTTGTCCTGCCTTCAGAATGCTTTGGGGAATAAGTCGACCTCTTCTTCTCTAAGACCGACTCTCAAATATTGTAAGGCTTCTACATTTGAGGGGCTGTCGCAGAGAAAGGGGAGGACTCATCCTATTCTATTGTTACCTATGCTGACAATATATATGTCAGGCCTGTCTTCTCTTTTGGGTCTTTGACCTGCCACACTTTCTATTATTCTACTATCCATTTTCTATTGTGACAAAATGGGAGGTGGGGGGGATTGTAGGGAGTTAGATGCGATGTAGCCATAACAAAATTCTTTCTAGAAAGCCAAGGTCATCCTTTGTCTTTGCACCTCTGCATTTGACCAGAACTGAATAGGTGGAGCTGCCAGTGTAACAGTGGGAGATTGGACCATGGGATGGACTTGTGGGTGTGGGGGGGCAAGATCTGGAACTTTCAACCGGGTGGGGGAAACTGGGAAGCTTTCAGATTTGGGGTTTCCCCAGATGTGCCAACGTGGCTCTCTTCATCAATTGGAACTTTGAGGAATCCTTTGCCTTGGACTCTGATTTACTTCTGGATGCTATTTGGAATGCTGCTGATATACGTTTATCTGCTTTCTAAAACAGACCACAGGATTCACAATGAATTAGATAATAACAAACTTTATGTAAAGTCAGAGCCCCTCCTTGGGTGAAGGGGAACCTGCTTTGTTGTGCTTCCTGCTTGCCCACCCAACCCATCTCTCCCACCCAACATCTGCCACCGGCATCTACAACTCTTGTTAGTTTTGCACTGTTTTTCCCCACCTTATTCAGCTTCTCAGTCACCCATCCTTGGCGCCTCTCCAGCTAATCCTTAAGGGCCTGTTTCTTTCTCTCTCAGAAAGGCTCAAATGCGGTAAACTACTGATTCAGGGGAAACTTCCGTCCCTCTAGTTCAACCTTCAAATGGCAGCTGACTCGGCCGAAAGCAGATGGTGGGAAGGGGGGAAAAGAGAAATCCAGCACTTTCGCAACAGAAGTGCCGAGAATGGCAACTTGCGTGGAACAAGATGAAAAGCCAGGAGAGAGGACGGCCTTTCCACACCATGAGAAGGGGAGGAAATGGAAAGAAACTGACAATGGCTTGTAGAAACATCTCTTCCTGCATCAGAGCGTTTACATTTCTAAAGGTAAAGGTTCCCCTCGCATATATGGTTATTTACAGTGGCTGGAGGGGAGTGATATCTACAACCGGCCGGCCTGGCCTAACCTACCTTCCAGCCTCTCAGTCTGAACATTTAAATTGTTTTAATTGGGTTTTTAAGGGGTTTAGTTTTTAGTATTTTGGGTTTTTAGCGCAGGGATAAATTGTTTAATCTGATTTTATATATATTTATGATGTATTTATGTTTGTATGTTTTTAATTCCCCTGTGCACCGCTCTGAGTCCCTTCGGGGAGAGGGAGCGGTCTACAAATTAAATTTATTATTATTATTATTATTATTAACCCATGAAATTACCCCATTGGCGAACGTGATTGATGACATATTCTGGGGGGAGGGGGGAAATAGGGTCATAACTGAGCCGTAAATTAGGTGGGATCAGAGCTGGCTTCACTTGGGAATGTGCTGACATGAAGCTCCTAATAAGTAACTGGATTTCTCTTGAAGCTTGGCTTGAGGCTCATGATTTAATTAGGGCATCCTGTTGGAACGCTGACAGCAGCTATGTAGGAAGAAAGAAACTTTCCTAGTAAAGATTTTTTTTTAAAGAACAATAGTCCTTGATTTACGAACACAATTCAGTCCCAAACTTCCATTTCTAAGGAGTCGTTAAGCAAGTTGCATCCCATTTAATGACCTTTTGTGCCAAAGTTGTTAAGCAATCACTGCAGTTGTTAAGTGAACAATGTTGTTAAGGAAATCTGGCTTCCCCCTCCTCCCCCATTGACTTTGCTTCTGGGGAATCATCTGGGAAGGTTACCAATGCTGACCACAGTGCAACAATCATAAGTACCTGCCAGTTGCCAAGCACCCAAATTTTGATCACGTGACTATGGGGATGCTGCAACGGTCGTCATTGTAAAAAACAGTCAAAGGTCACTTTTTTTCCACTGCCGTTGTAACTTCAAATGGTCACTAAATGAATGATTGAAAATCAAGGACTACCTGTAATCAACCGGTCCAGAAAAGTACAAAATGACTCCAGCACCAGCAATCAGCATAGATTAACTCCAAGGTTAACTCCTTGGACCAACAGACCAAGTAAGCAATACACAAATCAAGAAATTGTCAAAGAGCCACCAGTAAGCAGCCCAACCAAAGAATCCCTAAGACTTTCCCACCCAGCCACACAGACAGGCAAGACTCCAGGAGGCAAACTGACAGCAAACTTAACTCCTTACTAGCAATGAGGATGTTACCTAGTTGGGTAATGAAACATCTGCAAGAAAACAAGAAAGCTCAGAGAGCACCAAGGACCCCACAGTCCTCTTCCTCCTCCTCCTCTTCTTCTTCCTCCTCCTCCTCTTCCTCCTCCTTCTCCTCCTCTCTGTAATTCCTCCTCCTTCTTGCACTGATGAGGTTACCTAGTGAGGATAATGAAATGTTTTCAAGAAAGATAGAAACCTCAGAGAGCACCAGGGACTCCTCACATCAATCCTGAGCAATACATTTTCTCCTTTATTGGTATCTGTAATCCCTCCACATCCATGTGTGTCCAAAATGCACCCATTTGCCTTAATAGGACCAACAGATCCCCCCCCCCCATAAGAAAACAGAGCAGAAAATAAAAATAAGGGTCTTGAAATTTTCAGGGTGAAACGTGGAGGAATAAAGAGACTGTCGGGGTTCCAAATATCATCCAAAATTAAATCAGAGTCCGAGGCAAAGGATTCCTCAAAGTTCCAATTTATTAGAGATGTCATGTTGGCACATTTGGGGAAACCCAAATCTGAAAGCTTCCCAGTTTTCCCCACCCAGTTGAAAGGTCAAGATCTTGCCCCCCACACCCACAAGTCCATCCCATGGTCCAATCTCCCACTGCCATGCTGGCAGCTTCCACCCCTCCAGTTCCGGTCAGGTGCAGAGGTGCAGAGACAAAGGATGACCTTGGCTTTCTAGAAAGAATGTTGTTATGGCTGCATCTCATCTAACTCCGTACAATCCCCTCTCCTATTTTCCCACAATAGAAAATGCAGAGTAGAGCAGCAGAAAGTGTAGCAGGCCAAAGATCCCAAAGAAAAGATGGCTGCAGGCCTGACAGACTGTGTTGAACGCAGAACATCAGACCTCACCACTGTGCTAGAGATTACGATACACATCCATATTCCGCCCGCCCCACCTCCCTCGCCCCACCGCCGCTTTCCTTCCTGGCAGGATAAAAGTTGTCTCACCCAACGCAGCGTGTTCTGTACATATCGAGAAACTCCTGTGATTTGGGGGAAATAGATTGAAATCAACTGTGCAAATAAATAGAGCGCCTCAAGAGCGCTGACTGCTGAACATGTGAAAACACACACACACACACACACATACACACACACACAAGATGCCTCTTGCCAGCTATTTGACAAAGTGCTGGATGAGGAACCCCACAGCAGTGGTGCTAATGCAGATAATATCACGTGAGATTTGGTATTTATTAAATACGCTCTCTAAATATTAATAGGATGGGTTCTGTAATCTCCTTGCTCGGGATATAATTCATATGCTCGGAGTCGTTAGTGAGCGAAAATAAATTTATTTGGCCTCTGACGCGCGTTGACTGCCATGGGGGTCGACGGGGACGGGGGGGTGCAGAGAAGGCGTAGAGATGCCATTCCAAAAGGAATGCTTTCCATCATATCCAATTAAGAGGCAGGCACTTATAAAATTGCTTCTTTTCAACAGGAACACTCTCCCAGCAGGAATGGCGTGAAAAGGTAAGGCTTTTCTGCTAGGGAGTGTGTTTAAAGCTAAGCCGGGCACCAAATAGCAAGGAGGGAAATCGTCATCCGGTTTGCAGGAAGAATTTCGGGGTTTCTCCAGAGGCCGGATAAATTTCTACAGTGGCTTCTTCAAGGACATTAGCACCACAGTGAGAAAGACTTCGTCTCCTTTTTTAAGAAAAATGTCCTCCTTTGGAATATAATAGGTCCTTCAAGGTCCTGACGAACATCTTCAAAGCGCTCCATGGCTCGGGACCTAGTTACATGCGAGACCGCCTCCTGCCCCATACATCCCTACGGCCGATCCGCTCCCACAGAGAGGGCCTTCTCAGGGTGCCGTCGGCCGGACAATGCCGACTGGCGACACCCAGGGGAAGGGCCTTCTCTGTGGCGGGCCCTGCCCTGTGGAACGACCTGCCCCCTGAACTCCGTACCGTTACTGACCTCTGCCTCTTCCGCCAGTGTTTAAAAACACATTTGTTTCATCAAGCCAGCCTTGCATAGCCTCCGCTGTTGACTAGTTTAGCTAGTTTTAAAATGGGGGGTCTTAATTGGTTTTTAGCACAGGATTTCATACTTAATAAGCTTTTAAAATTTTTATATTTTTGTATTGTTTTGTATATTATTTTAATTTTCCTGTGCGCCGCCCTGGGTCCGTTTGGAGAAGGGCGGGATATAAATCGAATAAAATAAAATAAAAAAAAATAAAATATAATAGAAGGAAAGAAAGTTGAGGAGACTGCAGGGCACAGATGATGGCTCAGAGCAAGACCCCCGTTTCTGACTTTTATAGGGATAATTTTTAAATTTTGGAGTCTTATTAATTTTAGCACAGGGAATATTTAATTAGTTTTTAACAATTTTGGATTTTTGTATTTTTGTATGATTTTAATGATGCCTGTGCGCCGCCCTGGGTCCTTTTTTAGGAGAAGGGCGGGGTATAAATTTAATAAAATAAAATAAATAAATAAACATGTACTTAGAGACCGTCTTCATACGATGAACGGTTGCAGGAACTGGACCTGGCTAGTCTAGTGAAGAGAAGGACCAGGGGAGAGGGGATAGAAGTCTTTGAGGGGCTGCCACAGAGAGGAGGAAGTCCAGCTATTCTCCAAGGCACACGAAAGCCAGACAAGGAATAATGGATGGAAACTGATCAAGGAGAGATTCAACCTAGAAATAATTAGGGATTTTGTGACAGTGAGAACAATCAATCCATGGAACAGAAGTTGCTTTTGGAAGTTGTGGGAGCTTCATCCCTGGAGGCTTTCAAAAAGAGATTGGACTGCCATCTGTCAGAAATGGTGTAGGGTCTCCCGTTTGGGCATGGGGTTGGACTAGATGACCTATAAAGTCCCTTCCAACTCTGTTAATCTGTTAATCCCTTCAGACCTAAATCTGTGCAAAAATGCCAAATATTCACCAAGAAAAATATCTCTGACATTCTCTGGACAGTCACGTGTCTGAGATGGGATAGGTTCTCCTGCTTGAGCAGGGGGCTGGACTAGAACACCTCCAAGGTCCCTTCCAGCTCTGTTCTACTCTACTCTACTCTACTCTACTCTACTCTACTCTACTCTACTCTACTCTACTCTACTCTATTCTTCTTTTAAAGCAGTGGTTTTTCAACATGGGCAGCTTAAAGATGTGTAGACTTCAAGGCCAGAATTCTCTAGCCACTGTTTTAAAGAAATCAAATTCCCATTCACTAACTTAAATGAAAACTGGCCATACCACCACAAGCACCATTTTGAATTCTTGCAATTATTGATGTTTGCTGCATGGAGTCACACTTTTGTGAGTTGGGTGGCTATTTACATTCAGTAAATAAATGAATTCATTGCTCCGTCTTGACCTAAGGCAGTTGACAATGGGACCTATAGGCTTCCCCGGGCCACATCCTGTTGGGCAAGATGAGGCACTGTCCCTTATTTTGAAAATAAAGAGATTTCCCTCATGGAATGGTCATTGTCAACTATTTAATTATCTTTCCCTGTTCTCCCAGGGAAAGCAAGCTTTTATTTCCGCTTCCCGAAACCAACATATCTACAATCATTGCTTTCCAAACACACATTCACACAAACTAGGAACCCTACAACAGTGGATAGATTTCCTTGGCAGTTCCTTTCAGCCATTTTCCTTCAGTATGTGAGGAAAGAAAATTGAATTCAACCCCCGCCACGGGGGAAGGAAAGACTGATGATCTTCTCTTGGACAGAGAATGGGATTTTTGTAATTGTCTTAGTTATGCGCTGATCCAGGAACTGTGCAAATCATCTTTTTTGGCAGCTTGCAACTTCTGCAGTTTCCCAAACTACAAACCAACGCTTCTACAATTCCCCTAAGTGTGTTTTATTTTGGGAAGTAAGAGTGGCCAGAGAAGTCTTTAATATAGTCAATAACCTTTCTCAACCTTAACAACTTTAAGATAACAGATTAACAGAGTCGGAAGGGACCTTGTAGGTCATTTAGTCCAACCCCCCCATTCAAGCAGGAAACTCTATACCATTTCTGCCAAATGGCAGTCCAGTCTCTTCTTGAAAGTCTCAAGTGATGAAGCTCCCACAACTTCTGAAAACAATTTCTGTTCCATGGGTTGATTGTTCTCACTGTCAGAAAGTTCCTCCTTATTTCTAGGTTGAATCTCTCGATGGTCAGTTTCCATCCATTATTCCTTCTCTGGCCTTCCGGTGCTTTGGAGAATAGCTTGACCCCCTCCTCTCTGTGGCAGCCCTTCAAATATTGGAAGACTGCTATCATGTCTCCCCTGGTCCTTCTCTTCCCTAGACTAGCCATGCCCAGTTCCTGCAACTGTTCTTCCTATGTTTTAGCCTCCAGTCCCCTAATAATCCTGGTTGTTCTTCTCTGCACTTTTTCTAGACTTTCAACATTTTTTTTTATAGAGTGGGTGACCAAAACTGGATGCAGTACTCTAGGTGTGATCTTACTAGGGCTTTATAGAGTGTATTAGTACCTCACTTGATCTTGATTGTATTCCTCTGTTAATGCAATTTAGGATTGCACTATGTGTGGGCTTCAACTCCCAAAATTCTACAGAGGCAGCAAATCCACACATCTTGAAAATGTTGAAAAGCCCTAGAAGAGATGGAAAGACATGTCACTGAAATCAAATCTGCCACCCTGGCCATTAAAAAAACAACCTGTCAGGCCTGTTTCTTCGTTGACTCAGGAAAGATCACACTTAGACATTATTTTGAAATGTTAAGACTACTTTTACTAAGTTACGAGAGCGTACAGACCAAGTAAAGCTGAGAATGAATAGTTTAGGCGCGAACAGAAAGTATTAAGCTTAAGCCCATCCCAATCCCCAAACCCCCCCTGTGCATTGTCCAATATGCAGCCATCTCCAACATCAGGTGGGCAGGTCTTCACCATCCTGGAATGCAGGTCCGTTAGCAGGAGATAACACGAAACATCAACATTGTCCACCAGCAGAACACATTCACCCCAAACCCCCCACCCTCCCCGTTTCCATGGCAGCGAAGCCAGAAATAGCGAGACTGACATCCGGACCTCCTCCAGGAACAGCGGGAAATCTAGGGCAGCAATAGGCATACGAGGGGCTACACCTGAAAGAGAAGAAGGGAGAGACAAAACAACGGAGAGGAGAAAGAAAAAGAGTCACGGTTTGTGTGGATACTTGGCATAAAACTGGCGTACCAGTTTAGGAGCTTTGAGATGCTCCCTATCCACCCATTCGTTGTGAGAAGGGGGGAAATCTTTCCACATGACTAGGAACTGAGTTTTATTTCTGCGAATCCTGGAGTCCAAAATGTCCCGCACCTCGTAATGATGATGACCATCCACCAAGGTAGGCGTAGGAGCATCAGGCAATCTTTTGCGGAGATGAGAGGTACGAGCAGGTTTCAGTAAGTGAACATGGAATACAGGGTACAGCCGCCGATAGGTCTTGGGGAGATCCAAACGGACCGACACAGAGCTGATAATTTTGGTGATCGTGAAAGGCCCAATAAATTTGGGACCCAGCTTCTTGCATTTTTGGGGGCTATCCAAATTTTTGGTAGATACATAAACCTGATCACCAACTTTGTAGGAGGGAGGTACTGCCCGTTTCTTATCAGCGTACAATTTGTGCGAGTCATGGGCATCGTTTAAAGTTTTCCGGAGAAGCGGCCAAACAGAAGATAATCGAGAGGACCATTCAGATAGAGAGGGAACTGTCACCGAGACGTGAGGCAGTTCGGGTATGGGTACAAAGTCCTGTCCGTAGATGATTTTAAAGGGGGTCATATTCGTACTGGAGTGAACAGAGTTATTATACGCAACTTCGGCGTGTATGAGAAGATCAGCCCAATCATCTTGCTGGAAATTAATAAAACAGCGTAAGTACTGTTCGAGGACGGAATTAACCCTCTCACAAGATCCATTCGTCTGAGGGTGGTAGGCGGAGCTTAAGCTTTGGGCGGAGCCAATTAGTCTCAGAAACTCCTTCCAAAAATGGGAAGTAAATTGGGTTCCTCTATCGGAGATGATGCGTTGCGGGACCCCATGAAAACGATAGATATGGGAAACGAAAAGTCTAGCCAGAGATTTGGAAGAAGGAATCTTAGTACAGGGGACAAAATGAACTTGTTTAGAAAACAGATCGGTAACTACCCAGATAACGGTATAACCCTGACTGGGTGGAAGATCAACTATAAAGTCCATTGAAATTTCCTTCCAAGGCCTTTCCGGGGTAGCCACAGACTGGAGAAGACCCTGCGGCTTACCCGGCGCACGTTTTGAGGCCGCACATACAGGGCAACTGGCAATATACGATTCAACATCCTTCTTCATTGATGGCCACCAGAACTGTCTCTTGACAAGATGAATAGTTTTAACGAAGCCGAAATGACCAGCTAAACGTGAGTCGTGCGCTCGTTGCAAGACAAAAGGACGTAATGTAGCAGGAACATATATTTTAGAACCAATCCAGGGAAGATCGTCTCTGGTAGTACAATCACCAGAATGAGCCGAATACCAATCATCAGTAAGTAATTCATCCTTAATACGAGCAATTAGGTCAGCAGGTGGAGTAGTCTGGACAGTAGATTGGGCTATATTAGATACTGGAGTAGCAGGTAAAGTGAGTGGCATTATCGATTGTACAATGGTGAGCTTAGATACATCATATTGAGGCAATCTGGAAAGTGCATCAGCCATAAAAATTTTCCCCCCAGGAATGTATTTGAGGTGGAAATTGAAACGATGGAAATAATGAGACCAACGAAGTTGCCTTGGGGACAATTTCCGAGAAGAGGTAAGAGCTTCCAAATTTTTATGGTCCGTCCAGACCTCGAAAGGATGTGGGGCACCCTCAAGAAAATGTCGCCAAGTCATGAGAGCCCACCGAACAGCAAAAGCCTCCTTTTCCCAAATCGCCCAACCGCGTTCGGACGCAGTGAGTTTCCGAGATGTGTAAGCACAGGGTTGTAATTGGCCATGTTGATTGAGCTGTAACAGGACTGCGCCTACCGCGACATCACTAGCATCCGCCTGAATCACAAATGGGGAATTCACATCTGGGTGTTTAAGAACAGGTTCAGCCGCAAACAACCGTTTAAGCTTTTCGAAAGCGGCCTGACATTCCATCGTCCATTTGAGAGGGGTTCCAGGACGAGATTTGCCTTCGCCTTTTGTTTTCAGAAGGTTTGTAATGGGCAAGGCAATATCAGCGAATGACGGAATAAATTGGCGGTAAAAATTCGCAAATCCTAAAAAACTTTGCAATTGTTTACGGGTACGGGGAGGGGCCCACTCCGTCACTGCCTTGACTTTAGCAGGATCCATTTCAACTCCCTCAGAGGAGATACGGTAACCCAAATAGTCAATTCTTTCCTGGTGAAATTCACACTTAGAGAGTTTGGCATAAATTTCAGCGGAACGCAACTTATTTAATACGGAGCGCACCAGTTTAACGTGCTCGTCATGGGTTTGCGAGTAGACGACGATGTCATCAATGTAAACAATTACTCCCTTGTAAAGGTGCTCGTGGAGAACCTCATTGATCAGTTGCATAAACACTGAAGGGGCACCTTGAAGACCGAAAGGGAGGACTTTGAACTGGAAACATCCGAGTGGACAGTTAAAAGCTGTTTTCCATTCGTCCCCCTCTTTGATCCTGACCCTGTAATATGCTTCACGTAAGTCCAGCTTCGTAAAAATCTTACCGGTAGCCAGGTGAGCAAGCATGTCCTTCATGAGCGGAAGGGGGTAAATATTGTGTTCACAAATGGTGTTGAGATATGAATAGTCCTGTATTAATCTTAGAGTGCCATCTTTCTTTTCTCTAAACATAACTGGTGCAGCTACACGGGGCCTAGCTGGTTCAATGAAACCCCTTTGAAGGTTTTTATCGATGAATTTACGTAATTCCTCCATCTCCCGTGGGGTCATTGAATACATACGAGGTTTGGGTAATTGAACCCCAGGAAGAAAATCAATTGAACAGTCAGTAGCCCTATGAGGAGGAAGGGAATCACAAGATCTTTCACTGAAAGCATCCTTTAGGTCCCAATATTCTTTGGGAATTTTCTCTTCACCTGGTATGACCTCGGGTGATGGGAAATCCAATAAATGCGCAGCAGATTCAATATGGGGGGGTGGCTGATGGCGCGGGGGTTGATCAGTTTCTGATGGAAGAGAGGTATCTTCCGGGAGGGATAAAGGAATGCGCACCCAACCTTCCTTCCAGTTTATCAGAGGATTCCATTTTCGAAGCCAATTGACCCCCAAAATTACAGCATTATCGGCAATGGCAGTTACAATAAAGTTGATGGTCTCAGTATGGCCTGTGCCTATAGAAACATGAATTGGTTCGGTGATAAAAGATGCTGGGGTTCCCCCAGCTACAGAACCATCCATTTGGCAAAAGGCTATGGGAGTTTTCAGGGTCTTAAGGTGAAAACCCATCGAAGACACGATGTCTTGGCTTATGAGGCATTTTGAACACCCAGAATCAATGAGAGCCTGCACATCGCATGTACGACCAGTAGATGGAGCTAAAAGCTTTAAATTAATATAAAGGGGCCCGGAGCGATGACTCACCAGATTGTCGTCAGAAGAGTCTGAAGACGCCTCCCAATCGTCAGGGCCAGCAGCTGGCTGGTCAGCAGAGAGGTTGGTGGGCTCCACCCCACTCATAGCCGGTTTGGCGCGCACAGTTGGCGTTCTAGGTTGTTTCCGGTCCAAGGAAGAAAGTGGGCGTGGAGGTGGTTTTGATCGGCATTTGTCTGCCCAGTGCCCCTCCTTCCCACAGCGATAACAGCTGCCTGAACGAGGCTGGGTTGTTCTCCCCTCCCCCTTTTGCATGCGTTTCTCCCTCGCAGGGGGGTGAGATTTGGGGCTATCTTCCTGTGCTTTTTTCTCCAAGCGGACCGGATCCTGCAAGTGGGCATGATCCAACTCGACATCCGAAGCTAGATCTATCCAGTCATTCAAAGTTTCGGGGCGAAATCTGTTCACACATGTTTGATAAATATCTTTATTCAGCCCTTCAATATAAATGTCCATTAGGGCTTGTTCACTATAACCAACCATAAACACTGATAGCTCCTGGAAAATTTGCGTGTAAGCCTGAATAGACATGTCCCCCTGCTGCAAACTTTTTAGTTTCATTTTTGCTTTCCTCTCAACACGGGGGTCTTCAAAACGCCTTCTAAGAGCATTCATGAAACGATCGAAATCGTGTAGTGCCGGTGAACGACAATTATGTAATGAAACTAGCCAATTAGAAGCTTGATCTTCTAGGGTCATAGATACAATTCTGATTTTGATTTCATCGTCCAAATCAGCTGCGTAAAACTGCATGTAATTATCAACGTGAATTAGAAAAAACGCCAGTTTGTCGGCACTTCCGTTGTATTTCACACCCAAAGGAGGCAGTTTTGCAAGTCGGCGGGGGTTAATGGGGTTGGCTTCCCTTCCAGCCTGAGGGGTGGGGGAGGGAGTTGCT
This sequence comes from Rhabdophis nuchalis, assembly GCA_039707465.1. NCBI lineage: Eukaryota > Metazoa > Chordata > Lepidosauria > Squamata > Natricidae > Rhabdophis > Rhabdophis nuchalis. The sequence goes on from CM077652.1 coordinate 33,451,708, forward strand.
CTCCTGCTTTGCCTGGCAGAAGCTGCCTCTCTTCGCAATTCCCTGCCGGCCTGAGGAGGGGGGGATGGTGTTGAAACCCTGCTTCGTCTGCCCGGAGCTGTCTGTGAACCTCTTGGCTGTGGGCGATCCGCCTCCCTCCCCCGGATTTTTTCCAGGGCTAAATTTTTCTCATCTGCCTGGCGGAGTAGGTCCTGAGCCATCTCCCTTAGTTCCCGTTCCTCTCTTAGGAGCTCCGGAATAACTCTCTTTGGGGAAATTCGACGCCTGGAGACGTTTACCCCACTCATTCCAACCCCTTCAGACCAACGTTTAGGTTTGACTGATTCTTCAGCAGGCAGATTTAGATCTAGGCCAGCCAAACCTTCCATCACTGACCTGATCCCTTCAGATTGAGCAGGAGGATGCGATGCCTCAGCTCCCAAAATGGTTTCAGGCAGGACCTCCACCAACGGAGGCTCCTCTTGTGAAGGGTCCGTCATCAGGGCAGGTTTTTGGCTTTGTTGATTCTCAGCTTAATGTCAGGCCTGTTTCTTCGTTGACTCAGGAAAGATCACACTTAGACATTATTTTGAAATGTTAAGACTACTTTTACTAAGTTACGAGAGCGTACAGACCAAGTAAAGCTGAGAATGAATAGTTTAGGCGCGAACAGAAAGTATTAAGCTTAAGCCCATCCCAATCCCCAAACCCCCCCTGTGCATTGTCCAATATGCAGCCATCTCCAACATCAGGTGGGCAGGTCTTCACCATCCTGGAATGCAGGTCCGTTAGCAGGAGATAACACGAAACATCAACATTGTCCACCAGCAGAACACATTCACCCCAAACCCCCCACCCTCCCCGTTTCCATGGCAGCGAAGCCAGAAATAGCGAGACTGACACAACCCCACCACCACCTCATGGGGGTTTTTTTTTTTTAAAAAGGTTTGAGTCCCTAAAATAAAAGCTTTGGTGCAAAAGACAAAAACTTCATTGGGGCTTGCAAAGAGATGCCTTAATTCTAATTCTGCCTCCAGAAGTTGTGAATGCTCCAACACTGGAAGTCTTTAAGAAGATGTTGGAGAACCATTTGTCTGAGGTGGTGTAGGGTTTCCTGCCTGGACAGGGGGGTGGACTAGAAGACCTCCAAGGTCCCTTCCAACTCTGCTATTGTATTGTATTGTATTGTATTGTATTGTATTGTATTGTATTGTATTGTATTGTATTGTATTGTGCCCTCATTGAAGCCAAAAATTTAAAAGCTCGCCTCAAAGAAATTCAAACGAACCCAGATTTAAAAGAGAAAGAACTTGAAAACCACGCCATCTTCAATGTTTGGAGCGACCTAGAGATGGGTCTACAGAATAGTGGCTATCCCAAAACTTGTTTGGCCTCAACTTCCGTAGTTAATTTGATAAAGTTGGAGATGGGGGGAAACAATGCTTCGAAGCACCCGTGTGCCAAACAGCCAGCTTCTCCCCCTGCCAGCTCACCATTCCCTATGTTGATTGGAGATTTTTATAACTAAACAGTTGATTGGCTTCAAGAAGGGGAGTTTAGAATAATCTCCCTGATCAAGAATTAAAAGCAAATTGTCTCTGAGGGAAAACAGTTTTCTTGTTTGCCACTCGGCTGATTAGGAACTGGACTGAAGATAATTGAGATGGCATGAAAACACCTCGCCCCTTGCGCCTCCAATCTTTTCCCATTCCCCTCCCACTTCTTAATCCATTAATTCCTACTGAGTCTTACATCTGCGTTTAGATGGCTGCTGGAGCGACTTAATTCATTACCAGCAAATTCTGCCCCATTTATTTTGGCGTGTGACTTGATAAATGGAAGGAGCGTAGGTTTGAAAAGCAGCAGCGACCTTCTAATACCTTGGATTGTTTGGCTCCTGCTGTTGGCATCATTTGGCTTCCCACGGCATGGTTGGTTGATGGAAGCGGTTTCAATTTTTTCCCCCAGTGTTTGTTAACATACCTTATGGGGAGGGGGGGAGGGCGGGGAAGTTTGTTTGCCTTTCCATGATGAGCGAGGACCAGTTCTGAAGCTACTATAGCAGAGCACCCCTTTTATTTCTGAGGAGTCCTTGGTGGTCTCTGAGCTTGCTTGTTTTCTTTGCAGGCATTTCATTGCCAAACTGGGTAACACCATCAGGGCTCATCAGCACTGATAATGTTACCTAGTTTGTGTAATAAAACAACTGCAAGAAAGAATGCAGAGAAGAGCAACCAAGATGATTAGGGGACTGGAGACTAAGACATATGAAGAACGGTTGCAGGAACTGGGTATGTCTAGTTTGATGAAGAGAAGGACCAGGGGAGACATGATAGCAGTGTTCCGATATCTCAGAGGGTGCCACAAAGAAGAGGGAATCAAACTATTCTCCAAGGCACCTGGGGGCAGGACAAGAAGCAACGGGTGGAAACTAATCAAGGAGAGAAGCAATTTAGAACTAAGGAGAAATTTCCTGACAGTAAGAACAATTAACCTCTGGAACAGCTTGCCTCCAGAAGTTGTGAATGCCCCAACCCTGGAAGTCTTTAAAAAGATGTTAGATAGCCATTTGTCTGAAATGGTATAAGGTTCCTGCCCACGCAGGGGGTTGGACTAGAAGACCTACAAGGTCCCTTCCAACTCTGCTATTGTATTGTATTGTATTTAAGATCTAACCAAGAACGAAGGAGACAGTGAGGAGACTAGACAGCCATTTGACCAGGATGGAATAAGGACACCTGCCTTAGGCAGGGGGTTGGATTAGAAGACCTCCGAGGTCCCTTCCAGCCCTATGAGACTATGATGTTATGAAATGGCTATAGGGTGTAGGGTCTCCTACTTGAGCAGGGGGTTGGACTAGAAGACCTACAAGGTCCCTTCCAACTCTGCTATTGTATTGTATAAAGAAGCAAGCTCAGAGACCACCAAGGACCGCTCAATTCAGCCTTGAGCTACAAACATTCTCCTTTATTGGTACCTTTCATTTCTGATCCCAGGATGACGTTTTCAAACTTTACAAAAATCTTCCCAACTCTAGGTGGTGTTCAGTGTTTCATGGCACATTACAACGAGAGTCAACGTTAAATCTTAGAAGTGGTATGGCTACTACTGGGACTTGGATTACCTCTCTAGGATGCCTCTGGATAACGGTGTGGATATTCAAACTGATTTTAAGGGATTAAAGGTTGTGGTTCTGAACATTGGGAAGGATCTATCTGCTGCTTTTATGTACATCAGGGGTCTCCAACCTTTGCAACTTTAAGTCTGAAGGACTTCAGCTCCCAGAATTATAGAGTCTGGGAGCTGAAGTCCTTCAGACTTAAAGTTGCAAAGGTTGGAGACCCCTGATGTACAGCATGAAAGTGTAGGTGATGAGCAGATTAACTGTGAAGGAAGGGTCAAGCATATCGTCAGTCTCGAGGCCTTTTGCACCAAGAGATCTAAGTCCATCCCACCTTGAATTCTGTTGATTCTTATCCACCGCCAATTTGCTTTGGCCATTAGTAGGTGAGAGTTTTGTAGAGAGCTTAAGCTTGCAACAAACCTATCAGCGGTCTGATTAGCAAGAAAAGTGGACACTCTCGGGAACTTTGCAATTCCAAAAGCAAAACTTTATTGGAGACATCCTTTCAGTACTGAAGAATCAAAACCAACTCTGTGTTTTCCCCGCGCAATGCTTGTATAGTTAAACAATAGCTTCCCTTTTCTCCCCACCCATGGTTGGTCACATTGTCCAATGATGAATTGTCCTTTTGTTTTGAGAACAGCTCATCTTTCTGTCAGACCCTTACGTCAGTAGCCTTGGTGGGGATCTTGGCTCTCACGGTCGGTGGGTCTCTGAAGCTCCTGCATTCTTTCTCCCCTTCCCTCCCCTCCCCGCTAATTCTTTGGCAAGTTGAATGGAGATAAGACTAAACATTTGAAAAGCGGTTCAATCTTGACAAAACCTTTGTATTCATTTGAACTGCCTGGATTTCCCAACTTCTTGTACCTGACAAAAAAGCTTCCTATACAAAACCAGGGAGAGATTTATCTCGCAAAGTGATTAATAACTTCATGCTGCTAACAAAGCACCGAAGACCTTCATGAGCTGATCTTACTTTTAAAGTGCAGCTTTCTCAACAGAACGTCTCTATGTAGAAGAGACCTTGGACCTCGGATGTCTTAAGGAATCACCCCTGATTGTATCGCAACACCTACATCCAGTCCGAGGGGGATAAAACTCAATCCGTTTTCTGTATGAATAAATCTTGCAATCCATCACCAAGAAGTGTTTGGTGTATTTTTCACCTTACCATATCAAGGAGGGCTGATAAACCGTTTTCTTAACCAGACCTGTTGGGTGATCATTAGATAGCTTGCAGGAATAAATTATCAGTGGTGGTTCTCTGGAGTTAAATACTCCAACGATGTTTGCTGTCAGTTTCATTTATACCCTTAATTTATTTTAAGTGAGCTTTCTAAGTTATTGGAGTGAGTTAGAAGTAAGAGGGGAAAAAAGGAAGATGCCCGTTTCTTGAGAAATTCTACCATCCCTGTTCATATTTGGATGTTCATGATAAGATAACCAACTTGGAAATAAGTGAAGACCACATTGGCAGAGGGTTTCTTTTTTAAAAAAAATTATAAGTCATTTTCTTGCCATTTTTTCCAACACTTCTCATTAAATTTGATTAATGTCTTCCAGAAACTAATTTCAAAGGGAAAGTGAATTTTGGAGAGCACTTCTAGCTGGAATATAAGGCTAAGTGATCTCTCTTATGTGTCTTTCATTACCCAATCTTCTCTGCAGTCATCCACAGCCCCTGGTTTTCTACAGTTGCATGAAAACCCAAGGGAAGACCTCGGGAGAAACTTCTCCCAGGAGTGTTCTTCCTTCAGGGGTACTCTTGTTATCCTTAATAGATGATGGGAGAGATTCAAAGAATTCATCCACTCAATTTCCGTCTAATTGAAATTGTACCCCATACTATCTAGCAGAGCATATTGCTTACAATGGATTGAGCCATTCTCCTCCTCCTCGCCTCTCTTCTTCTTCTTCTTCTTCTTCTTCTTCTTCTTCTTCTTCTTCTTCTTCTTCTTCTTCTTCTTCTTCTTCTTCTTCTTCTTCTTCTTCTTCTCCTCCTCCTCCTCCTCCTCCTCCTCCTTCTTCTTCTTCTTCTTCTTCTTCCTCCTCCTCCTCCTCCTCGCCTCCTTCTTCTCCTCTTTTCTCCTTTCTCCTCCTTCTCCTCCTTGCCTTCTTGCTCCTCCTCCTTCCTTCCTTTCCTCCTCCTCCTCCTTCTTCCTTCTCCTCCTCCTCCTCTCCTTCTCCTCCTCTTTTTTCCTTTCTCCTCCTCCTCCTCCTCCTCCTCCTCCTCCTTCTTCTTCTTCTTCCTCCTCCTCCTCGCCTCCTTCTTCTCCTCTTTTCTCCTTTCTCCTCCTTCTCCTCCTTGCCTTCTTGCTCCTGCTCCTTCCTTCCTTTCCTCCTCCTCCTCCTCCTCCTCCTTCTTCTTCCTTCTCCTCCTCCTCTCCTCCTTCTCCTCCTCTTTTCTCCTTTCTCCTCCTTCTCCTTCTTGCCTTCTTGCTCCTGCTCCTTTCTTCCTTTCCTCCTCCTCCTCCTCCTTCTTCCTTCTCCTCCTCCTCCTCTCCTCCTTCTCCTCCTCTTTTCTCCTTTCTCCTCCTTCTCCTTCTTGCCTTCTTGCTCCTGCTCCTTCCTCCCTCCTCCTCCTCCTTCTTTTTCTTCTTTCTTCTTCTTTTTCCACTCCCTCCCTCCCACTTTGTCTTCTCTCATTCCCAGTTGGATCTTTCATCCAGAATCAGCAAATATTTCATCCTTAGCTTTCCTTATCAAAATTAAAAACCAAAAGTCCTCTCAGAGTCTGATCCCTTTGAATGAACAAAGCTATCTGGTAGTTGGAGAACTAAGTGTCGGTTTTCTTCTCCTTCTCTTAAAAAAGCCAACAACCTTGATAAACAGGAAAAACTCAGATTTAGCATTAGGCTTTCATCCACTTTTTTAATGGTACTTGAAAAAAAGGCCCCAGTAAGACAGGTATCTATTAGCAGCAGTTTAGACATAATTAATGGAACATCTGTCTACTCATTTGATGTTTCTGCTGATGACAGTTTGGTTATTAAGCTTATTTAAGCTTCGGACCATTAATTCTAGGGGACTTTTCAGGAAAGGAGGGAGAAATGCATCTTAGCAGTGTGATCTAGCTTATCTCATCCATGAGAATTTGCAATTGCATTTTTAGAGAGTAAATTTTATAATTATTCATCTGAAAGAAAGCTCAAAACACATTTAAAGGTGCCTGCTCATATGGAAATGCCTAAGCGAAGAAAAGAAAGGTACCTCAGCTACAAGATTTCAGCATGTTTCTCCAAACAAAATATGATTTCCCTAAATTGGTGTATATATATTTTTTAAAAGCAATGTTAAGGTGGATCACCCTAAGAAGAATATTACGAGAAATGGCAAGGGGAGCTAGGAGGGTTATGATCAGGCAACTCTTGCATGGAGAAAAATCAAGGAGATATTCAGATTATACAAATGTCTTTTTAAATCTTACTTAGCTGAGAACCCAGTGGTCATGCCTGCAGCCCTCTTTTCTCTTGGATTTTTGGCCTGCCACACTTTCTATTATTCTGCTATGCATTTTATATTGTGGGAAAATGGGAGGGGGGATTGTAAGAAGTTAGATGCTAGGTAGCCATAACAGCATTCTTTCTAGAAAGCCAAGGTCACCCTTTGTCTCTGCACCTCTGCACCTGACCAGAACTGGATGGGTGGAACTGCCAGCATGGTGGTAGGAGATTGGACCATGGATTGGACTTGTGGGTGATCCTGCCCCATACATCCCTGCGGCCGATTCGCTCCCACAGAGAGGGACTTCTCCAGGTGCCATCCACTAGGCTATGCCAGTGGGCGACGCCCAGGGGAAGGGCCTTCTCTGTGGCAGGCCTGACTCTCTGGAACGACCTTCCCCCCGAAATTAGAACAACTACGGACCTCCACTCCTTCCGTCAAAAACTCAAAACGCACTTTTTCTGCCTGGCCGGCTTGGGGTAACTGAATTGCTCTATTAGCAATGATAGCAGTGTTCCGATATCTCAGAGGGTGCCACAAAGAAGAGGGAGTCAAACTATTCTCCAAGGCACCTGGGGGCAGAACAAGAAGCAATGGGTGGAAACTAATCAAGGAGAGAAGCAACTTAGAACTAAGGAGAAATTTCCTGACAGTTAGAACAATTAACCTCTGGAACAGCTTGCCTCCAGAAGTTGTGAATGCCCCAACACTGCAAGTCTTTAAGAAGATGTTAGATAGCCATTTGTCTGAAATGGTATAAGGTTCCTGCCCACGCAGGGGGTTGGACTAGAAGACCTACAAGGTCCCTTCCAACTCTGCTATTGTATTGTATTGTATTGTATTAGGGTTTTTAGGGGTCTAATTTTAGTTGGTCTGGGTTTTTAGCGCAGTTTAATTCATTTTAAATTGTATTTATGCTTGTGTTTTTATATATGTATTTTGAAATCCCCTGTGCACCGCCTCGAGTCCCTTCGGGGAGAGAGAGCGGTCCATAAATAATAATAATAATAATAATAATAATAATAATAATAATAATAATAATAATAATAATAATAATAATAATAATAATAATAATAATAATAATAATAATAATAATAATAATAATTATTATTATTATTATTATTATTATTATTATTATTATTGTTATTATTATTATTATTATTATTATTATTATTATTATTATTATTATTATTATTTACCATCCATTATTTCTTGTCCTGCCTTGTGGTGCTTTGGAAAAATAAACTGACCCCCTCCCTCTGTGGCAGTCTCTTAAATACTGGAATACTGTGTGTGTGTGTGTGTGTGTGTGTCCCAGTCCTTCTTTTCTTTAGACTAGCCAAACCCAAATTCTGCAAACTGCTCTTCATATGTTTTCATCTCCAGGCCTTTAATCCTCGTAGTTGCTCTTCTTTGTCTCAACATCTTTTATGTAATGTGGGGACCGGCGACACCTGCAAACCTCACTGTATAATGTGAATTTGAAAATGAACACTACCTTCAAATGTACCTACATCTGTACTCCGACAATCACATGTAAATAGAGCCCATTTTTCAATGACGAAAACTGCAGGATCATAAACGGATGATGCGGAGGAAGAGGATTATCATGTTCCATTGATTGGTTTGCTGAAGGTACCTCCAGGGACCATAACCCCCCACCCCCACCCCCAAGACCTGAAATGCAACTTCAATAGGCCCACGTGGTAAAAATGCACAGAGGCAGGATTACTTCAGCATCCCTTAGAGATAAATCTTTGAGACCTTTGCCACCTATGGGGGGAGAAATATAATTGTCTTCCTAATTAAAATTGATTTTTTTTTTCCCTGAGCCCTTCTGTACTTATTTCTTAGACTGGAAGTTTGGTCCCGTATAGTAGAAGATATTTATGGTTTTCCATTGACAGTATATTCAGAAGAGAGTCTGGGCCTGAACCGCAATTGTAGAGCCAAAGGAGCTGGTGGAAAGGTAAATCTTTCAGCGTATTCGTACTCCGATACTTGTGAACGTGATGATATGGCTGGAAGAAAAGGCAAAAGAAGTCGAGCTGATAGTTTTGGGCCTGGAAGCCACATTTTGACATCGGGCCTTCAGCCCCGCCACATTTTCTACTGTGGGAAAATGGGAGGTGGGATTATATAGAGCATGGGAGATATATAATCAAAATAACATTTTTTTCTCAGAGAGTCAAGGACACCTTGCCCTGCAGCTGCGACGGTGTGACTGGGAGGCATCTCCAGTTTTGAACGGTGCCTGATTGGGCCATGGGATGGACATGTGGGTGCTGGGCAGGGACTTGGACATTTGTTCGGGTGGGAAAAGCTGGAAGATTTCAGATTCGGCTTTTCCCAGATGTGCCAATAGGACGTCTCTAACAAAATGGAACTTTGAGAAACCTCAAGCTTTCGAATCTTCTTTCGTTGGGGCAGGGGTGGATTACAAAAATGTTTACTGCCGGTTCGGTGGGCGTGGCTAGTGGGGGGCATGTGACTGCATGGGAATGGACAACTTGACGTCACTCACGCCCATTCAGTCACATGACCCCCTCTCACCAAGCCATGCCCATTGAAATGGTGGCGAAAATTTTTGACAGGGAGGAATGGGGCTCCAGCCTCACCAGAGCTAAGGGAAAGCCTGCAGACTACTCAGTAATATAAAAAAGATTTTGTTAGCTACTCTGGGTTCAGAACCAGTGTCACAACCCTGGTCCCATAACCAATGTTAGCAAATGAATGCGGAATAGTGTAATTCACCAGACAGTAAAGAGCTACGTTGCTGTAAACCACAAACAAACTCTAAAACAGTGATAGTAAGAAAATAAATAGTCTTTACTTTGTCACAACTAAAATACTTCTTCCGACTATCTTCTCTAACAATGATAACAGTCCTACATCAAACAGAGTTTATCTTACAGTGATGCAAACAAAACCTCCTCCTTCTTCTTCAATGGCAATCAGGTAAACCAGGAATCACAAGGAATCAAACAGGGATCAAACAGGGAATGAGTTGCGTTCCTGAGCTTCCTTTATAGTAGAGCTGTATAATTACAGCCAATCAAATTATACTTAGTTCTTAAAGCTACATAATTCCTAAAGAACATAGGCTCATATATGTTGTCAACCCAATATAAGGCTGAATATCCTAACAGATTTTGTCCTCCCCAGCCCCCAGGAACGCTCTACAGGCTTCAGCAAGGCTGGGGGAAGGCAAAAACACCCCCATTTTTGCAAAAAATGGGTGCAAAAACAGGCCTTTCTTTTTTCTTTCTTTTTGCAAAAACAGGCATTTTTCCCTTCCCCCAGCCCATCTGAAGCCTGCAGGGTGCTTCTGGAGGTTGGGGGAAAGCAAAAACACCTCTGTTGTTGTGAAAAATGGCCCATCTCTGGGACTGGCATGCGCACAGCATTTTAAATACATTTTTCCAATGAAGATTGTTCTGTGCCATGTACAGAACAGAAAATAAAGATGGCGGTGCCCAGGATAGAACTAGTACGGTGACATGTCCAGCTGAGTTACTACCTATTCAGTCAAACCTATGCGAACCAGTAGGAACCCACCTCTGCATTGGGGGTGTTGCTTGGAACCCTGACAGATAGGACTGTTCAAATATTCAACCATTGCTTGCGTGGATTTTTCTCCTGTCTTGCCAGAGAAAGCTCAAGGATTTAACAACAGCTGTTCCACTCTCAAAATGAACTTCCACACGGCCGGCCTGACAGAGTTGTTTATATTGTTGAATTTTAGCTGGGTTTTAAATTAAGTTTTAGCACGGGCCAAATTTAATTAATCCAATTTTAAATTTATTTGATTGTCTGTATATTTATATTTTATTTTCTTATTCCTGTGCACCGCCCTGAGTCCCAATTGGGAGAGAGGGCGGTATAAAAGTACGATTAAATAAATAAATAAATAAATAAATAAATGAAACTGAATGCCCACTTTCTGGAAATGGAATTCACTGCATTCACTTACACACATTCACCAGTCAATACTTTTCACGTGGGTCAATATTTATTCTGAATAATTAATATTGCCTGGAAAAAGATGGGTTTGTGCATGGCAGCTCTACCCTTGACCCACTCTCCATTATTGTTTGTGTTAGACGTGCAGCCTTCTTTTCTTTTGGGTCTTTGGCCTGCCACACTTTCTATTATTCTGCTATGCCTTTTCTATTGTGGGAAAATGGGAGGGAGGATTGTATGGAGTTAGATGATACAAAGCCATAACACAATTCTTTCTAGAAAGCCAAGGTCATCCTTTGTCTCTGCATCTCTGCACCTGAGCAGAATTGGATTGGTGAAAGCTGCCAGCATGGCAGTGGGAGATTGGACCATGGGATGGACTTGTGGGTGTGGGAAAACCGGGAAGCTTTCAGATTCGGGTTTTCCCAGATGTGCCAACCTGGCTCTCTGAATAAATTAGAACTTTGAACAATACTTTGCCTTGGACTCTGATTTACGTACTTTTGGATGCTATTTGAAATCCTGACATTTGTTTTTAAATTTTTTTATTATTCTTTGGGTAAATTTTGGGTTATGCTTCAAGAACACAGTCCCAGTGGAAGGGAATAATGAATTTGACTTTTTTTTTTATTTCAGTGAATAAGGTGAATGCTCACATCAACTGTTGAGATGAAATCTGACCTCATTGGGGACTTTTTGGGATAATACTTTAATGCAAAAATGAAGCTTTGAAAGATGGTCTTAAAGGGAAACTAGTCAAGGAGAGAATCAATCTAGAACGAATGATAAATTTCCTAAATGTCCTAAGAGCCAAGGTGGCACAGTGGTTAGAGTGAAGTACTGCAGGCTACTTCAGCTAGCTGCAGTTTGGCAGTTCGAATCTCCCCAGGCTCAAGGTTGACTCAGCCTTCCATCCTTCGGAGGTGGGTAAAATGAGGACCCAGATTGTTATGGACAAGAAACTGACTCTGTAAATCACTTAGAGAGGACTGCAAAGCACTGTGAAGTAGTATAAAAGTCTAATTGGTACTGTTATTGCCCTCCCTCCCTTCCTTCCTTCCATCCCTCCATTACTCGATGGTGCACAGAGAGGACTGTAGAAGCACTATGAAGTGGTATATAAGTCTAAGCGCTATTGCTAATGGTGAGAGTAATCAATCAGTGGAATTGACTTCAGAAATTGTGGTTGCTCCATCGCCGGGGGCTTTCAAGAAGAGACTAGATAGCTATTTGTCTGAAATGCTATAGGTTCTCCTGCTGGAGCCTGGGATTGGACTAGAAGACCTCCAAGGCCCCTTCCAACTCTGTTATTCTATGTTTATTGTATGTTAAATTATATTCCAAATATGTAGAATCTGATTGGGTGTTTTTTTTAAGGAACGTTTCTTAAACTTTCCATGAAGACATGCTGAAAGAATTATTTTGAGAAATTGGAAAAACCATATTATTCTGAACCTTACAAATAGGACGGTATACAGTACATGTGCAATTTACCCATTTTAGAAAAAGTCTTTTTTTCCCCCACTAATAAAAAAATATATAATGCAATCTCTTTCTCTTTGACACACATGTTATAATATTCTATAAGATTAGAGGTTTTTTCCTACAGTGAATTTTTCATATATTGTTTAATATTTGATATGCAGCTGACATGTCTGGATGATTGATTTTTTTCCCATTTTTATTTGTTGTTGTTCATTATTAATTATGTTCTGGGGGTTTGGGGTTTTTTTTTGGCTCATGGCTTATTGTTTCATTTTTTGTTCTCCTAGGATCAATGTTTTTGGGTGGGTATCGCAATGAAATTTAAAAAAAAATTCTTAAAAGAGCTCCTCCCTCTCAAATATTAACATAATCATTTCTTCCAGCAGGCCAGCCTGGCCTAATCTACCTTTCCAGCCTTAGTCTGAATATTTAAATTGTTTTAATTGGGTTTTTAAGAGGTTTAGTTTTTAAGGATTTTAGGTTTTAGCGCAGGGATATGGTTGTTTAATTTGATTTTATATATTTATATGTTTCTATGTTTGTACGCTTTTTAATCTCCTGTGCACCGCCCCGAGTCCCTTCGGGGAGAGGGAACGGTCTACAAATTAAACTTGATTTGATTTGATTTGATTTGATTTGATAAATCACATTCTTCATTTCAGCTGAATAATTCAAGTCATCCTATCTCAATCTATTCGCCTCCAGAAGTGATTTCTTAAATTGTCCTCACAGCAAATAATGGTTGGAGACGCAATCTAATGCATCAGCAAAGTGACATTTCCATGTCCATGTGGGGAGATATTGTCTAAATTAATCTGAGGCAATGAAAGAATTTTATGAATCTCCAGAAATGCATACAGATCAGTGGCGAAATTCATTTTTTTTCATAGGTTATTTGCTTCTGTGCCTTTGTAACATTGAACGATCCCGAACTGAACTACTGTAAGTCAGGGACTGCCTGTAGGCTTCTTTTCGTACAGTGATGGCGAACCTTTTCAGCATCGAGTGCCCAAACTGCAACCCAAAATCTATTTCTTTATTGCAAAGTGCAATTTAACCAGAATAATGAGGTTTTACTACTTCAAATAATGATAAACAAGGCAGAATTCAACTAATTGTTCTAAGAAAAATGTTTTTTTCTGCTTTTGAAATATTATATTCAGCAACAATAAAAAAGAAAAACTTTCGTAATATCATTTCTCTTTCCCTCCCACTCTTCCCCCCCCCCCTCTCTTTACCTCACTCCCTCTGTCTCTCCCTCCATGGGAGAAACGTGATGGATCTGGGCTGAAGCAACACCATGCGTGCCCTCAGAGAGGGCTCCGAGTGCCACTGTTCGCCACCACTTTTTTAGTAGAAGTAGCAGACCCCTCTGAAATCTGAAGGTTAGGTTCAAGATCACACAAAGTGATAGCACCACTTTATGCTGCATTAGTGAGACCTGTTGTGGCGTAGGTTGGGGAGTGAGGAGGTTGGGGAGGAACTTGGGCCAGTCCTGGAGGCTGGGGAAGGCTCTGATGAGAGGCAGAGAGGGGGCCAGGGCCGTATGACAATTATCAGCTGCCTTCGGAGTCAGTCGTTAGTGAGGCAGATGAGCAACTGGAGACTTTTCCCAATGTGCGCATGCGCAGAGTTGCCAGGGAACAGTTAGGGGTCAACTTGGGAGTAAGGCCACAGGTGGATGATGAATGGCCCCTGCCAGAGGAAATAAAAGAGGAGTGAAAGGGGAGTGGAGTTTGCAGGAGGCCATTCGTTCGCTTCATTGGTTTGTGACTCTCCGAGTCTCCTTGCCAGGTTTTGCAGATATCGGCCTGGCAGCTCTCCAAGCCAGATAAGGTCTGTGACTTTAAATCCTCCCTTGAAAGACTTTGCTGGATGTGAATGAGCAGAATTCACAGTCAATGAATAAAAGGGGTTTTTGTAGGTTAAGGACTTTGTTTCATGCCCTTGGGAAGCCTCGGTCAGAACAAGACCATAGTTGGAACCCTGCATCCAATTCTGCTCGTCATGATACAAAAAAGATGCTGAAGCCCTAGAAAGAGCACAGAGAAGAACCACAAAGATGAGGAGGAGTCTGGGGGCTAAAACATACAACGCACTACTGAGTAAATTAGGTAGACCACGATTAATGAAGATAAGGAAACCCTATACCATTCCAGACAAATGGCGGTCCAAGCTCTACTTCAAAATCCCCAGTGATGGAGCATCCACAACTTCTGGAGACAAGCCATTCCACTAATTAATTCTCCTCTCTGTCAATACATTTCTCCTTCGGTCTAGGTTGGATCTCTTTTAGAGATCTTCCATCTTGTCAATTCTTGTCCTGCTTTGGAGAATAGGTGGGCTTCCTCGTCTCTTTGGCAGCCATTCAAATATTGGAAGATCACTGTCAGGTCAACACTGGTCCTTTTTTTTCATTAGTTTATTAGACATCTCATTCATTGTATGGTTTAGTCTCCAGTCTCTTAATCATCTTTGTTAGCACTGCACACCAAAACAACTAGACACAAGGACAGTTTTTTCCCCACATGCCATCACTCTACTAAACAACTAATTGCCACATCACCGTCAAATGATTTACTAAGACTGTATTATTATTATTATTATTCTCTTTTTTTATTTTTATTTATTTATTTTATTTTTTAACAATTTTTGTTTTTATTTTTAAACAAACACAAACAAGTATAACAAAAAACAAAAAACATAAAGTCCATCTTCCATTACAAATTGTAGAAAATGTATCAGTTGGTTACATACTGTACATCTCTTCCATAGTCATAATCATATCAAATCACATATTTTAGTTCAAATATATTTATATATATTACAATTATTATACCTCAACCTTCATTTGACTATCTTGTTTCCAGCCATTGATAAAATTTATTCCAAATTTCATAAAATTGTTCATTGTCTTGTTCTCTAATTTCAAATGTTAATTTATTCATCTCTGCACATTCCATAATTTTATAAATAATTTCTTGCTCTGATGGTAATTTGTCATTTCTCCAATTTTTAGCAAAGACGATTCTAGCGGCTGTCAAAATATTCACAATTAGGCATCTCAAATTTTTGTCGAATGTTTCTAAATTGAGTCCAAGCAGGAAGAGTTCGGGTTTGAAATCTATTTGTTTTCCTGTTATTTTGTCCAACCATGTGTGGATCATATTCCAATAATTTTGGGCCTCCGAGCAAGTCCACCACATATGGTAGTAAGTACCAGGCGTCTGATGGCATTTCCAGCATTTTTGAGATTTGTTCTTGCTCATTTTTGAGATTCTTGAGGGTGATAGGTGCCACCTGTAGAACATCTTGTATAGGTTCTCTTTATAGGCTGTTGACATCGTCATTTTGTAATTCTGTGTCCACAATTTTTGCCACTTATCTAGGTCGATCCCATGCCCGAAGTTTTTCCCCCATATTATCATTGTTTCTTTCACTTGCTCTTCCTGGAGTTTAAACTCTAATAAGTAGGCATAGAGTTTTTTAATTGTTTTTTCATCGACGCCTGTTAATATTTTGTCTAATTCTGTCATTTTGTCATAAACCCCTCCTTTTTTTTGGTCTTCCTTATATCTTGAGTGTATTTGTGTGTATGTGTACCAATTAATATCCATTCCTTCTTGTTTTAGTTCCTGAATAGTCTTAAGATCACCCCTTGAGTTTAATAAATCCGAATATCTGATTGTTCGTTCCTTTTTGTGTATTATTGCGTATGTAAATGCTTCCGTAATTGATACCCAGACTGGTATTTTGAGATAATGCAATTTCTTGATCTTCTCCCAATTTACAATCAGAAATTCCCTTACGTAGTGCCTTCTGAAAATGCCATGTTTCCTGGTGGTTCGGTACCATAGAGCTGCGTGCCATCCTGATGGCAAATCATGTCCCTCTAATTCTAATAATCTTGTATTTCTTAGTGTAATCCAGTCTTTAATCCACATCAGATTCGCAGCTTGATGATATAGTTCCCAATCAGGCAATCCCATACCTCCCCTTATTTTGGTATCTTGTAAAATTTTTAATTTTATTCTAGCTTTTTTCCCTTGCCATATGAACTTTAAGACCATTTTCCTTAATTTTTCGAAAAAGTCCTTGCCCAATCTAATTGGGATTGTCTGGAATAAGTATAGTACCTTAGGCAAAATATTCATTTTTATCGTGGCTATTCTCCCTAGTAATGATAGTTGTAAATTCTGCCATCTCGTAAGATCTACTTCTATTTGTTGCATGAACTTAGAGTAATTCTCCTTTTTAAGGGTGCTGCATCTCGACGTCAAAAGGATTCCTAGATATTTAAGCTTGTTTGTGATTTGAATTTTCAAGATTTCTGTTAATTCTTCTTTCTGTCTTCTTGTCGTATTCTTTATTAAGATTTGTGTCGTCTTTATTTATTTTCAGACCTGTTATTTTCCCATATTCCTCAATTTTCCCTATCAGTTTGGACGCGGTTGTAAGTGGTTCTTCGAGGATAAAAACTAGGTCGTCTGCAAAAGCTTGTAATTTATATTGTTCTTTCCTAATTGTCATTCCCTTTATTTCTTTGTCTTCTCTTATCTTTCTATTTAACACTTCTAGCGTTAATACGAAAAGTAAAGGTGATAGTGGGCAACCTTGTCTTGTGCCTCTTTTTATCTGGATGTTATCTGAAAGCTCTCCATTTATTATTATCTTGGCTGTTTGGTTGTGATATATAGTGCTTATAACATGTATAAAGTTTTGACCAAATTCCATTTGTTCTAGCTGCTGCAACATAAACTTCCAATTCACGTTATCAAAGGCTTTTTGTGCATCGAGAAATATCAAAGCCATTTGTTTTTCAGAATGTGCTTCATAATATTCCAACGTATTCAAAATTATTCTCATGTTGTCTTTAATTTGTCTCTTTGGTAAAAATCCATTTTGATCTGGATGTATAAAATTGTTTAAGTATTTTTTGAGCCTTTCTGCTAGTATTGATGCAAATAATTTATAATCCGAGTTTAACAATGAAATTGGTCGGTAATTCTTTACCTGCAGGAGATCTGTTCCTTCCTTTGGTATCAGTGAAATATAGGCTTCTGACCAAGAATTCGGCATTTTGCTACCAGACATAATTTCATTCATCAATTCTAATAAAGGAAAGGATAGTACTTCCTCCAAGGTTTTGTAAAACTCTCCTGGGAGGCCATCCGGTCCCGGGGCTTTCCCATTTTTTTGTCTTTTAATAGCTTCAGTTAGTTCCATCATCGTTATCTTTGCATTTAGTATATTTCTGCTATCATCCGCTATAACCGGGAGATTTGCCTCTTGTAAGTAGTTTTTAACATCCTGTTCTAGTGTATTTTCTTTTTCGTATAGTTTCATATAATATTCCTGAGCAATTTTTTTTTCTCCTCATTTGAGTAATGTATTTGTCCTTGTTCATTTTTTAATTGTTGAATCTTCCTTGTCTCTCTCTCTTTCTTTAGTTTGTATGCCAACCATCTTCCAGGTTTATTTGCATTTTCAAAATAATTCTGTTTTGCAGATCTTATCTTCTGAGCCAATTCTTCTTTTTCTGAAATATCTATTTTATGTTTAATCAGATCCATCTTCATTCTAATATCTTTTCTCTGTGGTAGTTTCTGTAGTTCTTTTTCCAGTGTTTTATATTCATTCTCTAATCTTTTCTGTAGCCCTCTTTTCTCTTTATTTCTTCTTCTTGTATAATCTATTATTAAACCTCTAGTAACTGCTTTCATTGCATCCCATGTATTCTGAATAGATGTATCTTCTTTTTTGTTTTCTTTAAAGTAACACCTCAGTTCTTTTTCCATTTTACTTGTAAAGTTTTTCTCTTTCAATATTACATTATTTAATGTCCATTATTATTATTATTCTCATTCTTCCTATTGCCTACCTCCTCCTACTTAAGACTATAACCTTGTTGCTTGTATTTTTATGATTTATATTGTTTTGTGTAGTTTCCTAGTATTATTTTGATTGCTTAGTAGTAACCTAGGACTATCACTAAGTGTAGTATGATTCTTGATGAATGTATTCTATTTTATTTTTCTTTATGTACACTGAGAGCCTATGCACCAAAGACAAATTCCTTGTATGTCCAATCACACTTAGCCAATAAAAAATATTCTATTCTATTCCATTCCATTCTTTTTGTGACCCAGCCGGCTCCGGATGAGCTGCTGATGGACTCCTCTAGTGAGGAGTCCTATGAGTCTGCTCTGGAGGAGGAGGGAGACCTTGAGAGAGCAGAGAGCCCGGCTGGTCATCAGGAGGCACCTGGGTCTTGGAGTAGTGGGGAGGATCAAGGCCAATTTGTCCCTGATGCTAGATTGAGAAGGGCTGAAAAAAGGAGGCTTCAGTTGCATCAGATGCAAACTCGAAGGATGTGAATTAGTCCCAGCTGCCTAATGACTGGCGCCTCCCAAGAGGGTTTAAAAGGAAGTCTTTGCTAAGAAAGTCCTTGCAGAGAACAATGTTGGATTTCTAGGTTCGTGTTTATTCGTGTTGATTTTCAGGTTCATGTCTAGTCGAGCTAGGAAGCTTCATATCTGTTCAGAGTCATTCAGACAAGCAGCCAAGAGAGTTAGTGGCAGGCAGCCAGTCTTGTGTTAGTTGGAGAAAGTGGGGTCAGAACACCATTCTATTCTATTCTCTTTGCATTCTTTCTAGATTTGAGCATCTTTTTTTGTATTGTGGTGACCAGGACTGGATGCAGTATTCCATCTCATGCTCTTTTTCTGCTACATTCTTCTTCCTTCATTATTTCCTTACATTCAGTCTTCAAAACCCTCCTCTATCTCTGTATGCATATTGGCTTTCCTTGGGGACACATATCTCCCAGCCAGAAGCCAGATGCGAATTTATGGGTCATTGTGATGCTACACAGCCAGGTGCATCACCTCTGCATGTATATGTACTGAGTAATTAGACAGTTTCACAAACCATTAATTAAACTCTCCCTCCCACGCAATGAACAGAAGAGGCTCTGATCCAAATGTGTGGAAAATACTTTGCATCCTGAACTTCACACAGTTATCTTGAAGGTATTGACTTAACAATCTTGCAGGCCGAACCTTACAGCTTCTATATATAATAATAATAATAATAATAATAATAATAATAATAATAATAATAATAATAATAATAATAATAATAATAATAATAATAATAATAATAATAATTTATTAAACTTGTTGACCGCTCCCTCTCCCCAAAGGGACTCGGAGCGGTGCACAGGGCTAATAAAACAATAAATACATACACATAGTTAAAAAACAAATTAAATATTTCCCTGCGCTAAAAATCCAATTAAAAACTAAAATCCCCATCTAAAATTTCTAGCAGCCCCATCGAAGAGAGACTATCCTAGGCCGGCCAAGCAGAACAGATATGTTTTTAGTTTTAGACGGAAGGAGCGGAGGTCCGTGGTAGTTCTAATGTCGGGGGGAAGGTCGTTCCAGAGGGCTGGGCCCGCCACAGAGAGAGCCCTTCCCCTGGGCGTCGCCCGCTGACAAAGTCTAGTGGACGGCACCCGGAGAAGTCCCTCTCTGTGGGAGCGAATCGGCCGTGTGGATGTGTGCGGCAGGATCCGATCCTGCAAATAGCTAGGTCCCGAGCCATGGAGCGCTTTAAAGATGATGACTAGAACCTTGAAGCGCACCCGAAGGACTACAGGTAGCCAGTGCAGCTCGCGCAAGAGCGGTGTTACATGGGTGTACCTTGTGGTACCCATTATTGCTCGCGCGGCTGCATTCTGGACCAGCTGAAGTCTCCGGGTGCACCTCAAGGGGAGCCCCATGTAGAGAGAGTTACAATAGTCCAGTCGGGATGTCACGAGAGCATGAGTGACTGTGCCTTCTCACAGGGTGTCCAAAGGACCAGACAAAGAGTGGCAGATGTTTAGGGCTTTAGGACAAAGTCACGCTCCCAAGAGCTGGACTAATGTGAACAAGCTGGCATTCGTTCTTATGACAAAAGGCAGTCGGGAATCCGGAAACAGTTACAAAGTGTGGAATGTTACCAAGCTGTTGAAGCATGGAATCATTGGGCTGGAAGGGACCTTGGTAGTCTTCTTGTCCAATGTCCCACTCGTGTCAGGAGACCTTATCCCATCCAGGTGAAATGGCTGTCCAATTTTTTCTTGAAAACCTCGAGTGATAGGGAGAACTGAAGTTAGAACAATCAGAACTGAAGAAGCTTCTTGGATAAGAAAGGAAAAAGAAGACCAGGAAAGTCCAGTTGGGAAAAAAAACCACCACCTTTGGGATAACTGTGTTTCAGATCTGCAACCATCTTTTCTCTTGGATCTTTGGCCTGTTGCACTTTCTATTATTCTACGATGCATTTTCTATTGTGGGAAAACGGGAGGGGGGATTGTACGGAGTTAGACGATATGTAGCCATAACAAAATTCTTTCTAGAAAACCAAGGTCATCCTTTGTCCTTGCACCTCTGCGCCTGACCGGAACTGGATGGGTGGAAGCTGCCAGCATGTCAGTAGGAGATTGGACCATGGGATGGGCTGGTGGGTGCGGGGGGCAAGATCTTGAACTTTCAACTGGGTGGGGAAAACCAGGAAGTTTTCAGATTCGGGTGTTCCCAGATGTGCCAACGTGGCTCTCTTCATCAATTGGAACTTTGAGGAATCCTTTGCCTCGGACTCTGATTTACTTTCGGATGCTATTTGGGACCCTGACACTATGACCTGAATGACTGAGCATTTCCATAGAGATACCTCCAGGGATGAATCGCCCTCAACGTTGAGAGGCAAGCTTTCCCATTGGCTAATTGTTCTAATTATCAGGAAATCTCTTCTTGGTTCTACCCTGGATCTCTCCTTGATCATTTTCTCTCCATTATTTCTTTTCCTGCCCTCAGGGTGCTTTGGAGAACAGCTTGACCCTCTCTTCTCTTGTGACAGTCCTTTTCCGTTCTGATGTTGACTCATTTCTTATTTCTTCGGATCAGTTCAAGGACTTGCAGATTGCTTTGGGAGAGGAGTTTTGGCCGGCTTGTGCTACAACAAATCAATTATGTCTTAATTTTCAGGCTATGTTGAGGGCTCTTTCGATGGGGAATATTCAAGCAATTTCTTTGGATTTGGATTAGAGAGCTGTAATGGGAACAGCTTTTAAGACAGAGACAAAGAGGCACATAATGATTCCCCAAAAAGGAATTTGGGAGTATTTTATGTCCTCTTGCAAACATATTCCTTGAGTTATAAAGGCAGTTCTTGGCTAAGTCTTCTTCACTGAATAAGCATGTGTCTATGTGACAAATAATAGAATAATGGATTTTGGTAAAAAAAACCTGGAGGTCTTCTAGTCCAGCCCTCTGCTCAAGCAGGAGATCCTACACCCTTCCAGACAATTGGATGTCCATTCTCTTCTCGAAAACCTCCAAGTATGGAGCACCCACGACTTCCGAACACAAGCCATTCCACTGGTTAATTGTTCTCACTGTTTCTTGTCTGGTCTTGTAGTGCTTTGGAGAATAGCTTGACTCCCTCTTCTTTGTGGCAACCCCTGAGATATTGGAAGACTGCTATCATGTCACCCCTAGTCCTTCTTTTCCTTAAACTAGACATACCCAATTTCAACATGGTTGTTAAGTGAATCTGATTTCTTTGTTGACTTTGCTTGTCGGAAGGTCAAATAAAGGGGATAATATGTCCTTGGGACACTGCATAGGGCGTGCCAATTTTTCAATTTCCCAACATTAAGGGGTGTTCAAAAGTTGTGACAAGCCTTGGGGATTGTAAAGATATCTTGGTTACTTGAACAGAATTTACGTGTGCTTGGTAAGTCACTACATCAATATCGTAACTTTTTAACATTTTGGGTTTTTTTATCGGTCGCCAGTTGCCAAGCATCCATTGATCATGTGACCCCAGGGATACTGAAATGGTCTTAAGAGGGAAAAACAGTGATAAGTTACTGTATTCTTTGGAGTATAAGATACACCTTTTTCCCCCAAAAAAGAGGGAGAAATTCTGGCTGCATCATATACACTGAATACAGCATTTTTGGCCTCCTTAAACCCCTTCCCCTTCAGAAAAATAGATATGCAGAGGGTTTGGGAGGCCCACAAAGTGCTCCTGGGGGCCGGGGAGGGCAAAAACAAGTGGAAAATGGCCCATTTTTGCTCATCCCCCCCCCCCATAACCCAGGAGCACTCTACAAGCCTCCCAAAGCCTATGCATGCCCTGTCTTTGGCAAAAAATGAACTCATTTTTACACAAAAAAGGCCCATTTTTTGCTTGTTTTTGCCCCCCTCCCCAGCCCCCAGGAGCACTTTGCAGGCTTCTCAAACTCTCTGCATGCCCCATTTTTCACAAAAAACAAAGTGTGCAGAGGGTTTGAGAGGCCTGCAGAGTACAAAACATTTTTTTTTTAAATTTACCTCTTCAAAATCTTGGTGCGTTTTATACTCTGAAAAGTACGGTACTTGTTTCAGTGATGTAACTTTGAACAGTCACTGAATGAATGGGTTGTAAATTCCAGCCTGGTGCATTTATAGCAGTGAGACGTCCGGTGCTCTTTTGCACCAGCGCTTCGTTTACACCTAACACTCCCTGGACATAGAATGGTGTTTTTGACAATCCCTCCATTCATATTTCTTCCTTGGAGAGACATGTCCGTTCTTATGAAGTTGCATTTTTTGTGTTGTGACCTGTCAGCCATTGGTCCCTCCAGCAGCTGAATTGGATGAGAAGGAGGCGTGGGTGTCAGGGTCAGCATCAAGGCAGCCTGAGAGCTCAGAGGGGGAAGAGGGACTGGAGCTGGCAGAGAGAGAGAGGGAGGGAGGGAGGGAGGGAGGGAGGGAGAGAGAGAGAGAGAGGGAGGGAGGGAGGGAGGGAGGGAGGGAGAGAGGAAGAGGGAGGGAGGGAGAGAGGGAGAGGGAGGGAGGGAGGGAGAGGGAGGGGAGGGAGGGAGGGAGGGGGGAGGGAGGGAGGGAGAGAGAGAGAGAGAGAGAGAGAGAGAGGGTCCAGTGCCTGACACGTGGATCCGCAGAAGGCAGAGGAGAGGAGAGCAGTGGAAACCTATGGGCCGGTCCTTGGGACGGAAGAGCCACCACTGCTAGCAAAGCCCCACCCTAGCTCTGGGGATAAAATGCAGGGGGCAGAGATGAGTAGATGTGGCAGACAACTGTTTATCTCCCTGCCAGACTGAGAGTCAATGACCCCCAGGTCTGGTGGTGGATGATGAGGAAGAGGAGGAACAGCTGGGTCCCGTGTCTGACACGTGGATGCGCAGAAGGCAGAGGAGAGGAGAGCAGTGGAAATCTATGGGCCGGTCCTTGGGACGGTAGAACCACAACTGCTAGAGAAGCCTCACCGTAGCTCTGGGGATAAAAGGCAGGGAGCAGAGATGAATAGATGTGGAAGAGGAGAGGAGAGCAGTGGAAACCTAGGGGCCGGTCCTTGGGACGGAAGAGCCACCACTGCTAGCGAAGCCCCACCCTCGCTCTGGGGATAAAAGGCAGGGGGCAGAGATGAGTAGATGTGGCAGACAGCTACTCACCTCCCTGACAGACAGACCTATTAGCCTGCGGTGAGAGAGAAACTGTTTGCCCAAGGCTGCTGGCGCTCCTAATAAAAGAATCTTTGCGTTAACTTCAGAGGGTTTGTCATGTTTGGGTCACAACATTTTGTCTCTTCTTTTCCGAGCCTTGGTTTATTATATGCAGAGACATTTCCTTTTCACCGAAATGCTTGCCTTGCCCCTCTGATGGTTTTAAAACTTCCGTAGTAATTACACATCGAAATGCTTGATCTTCGCCTACTTTTATACAGTATTTCTGTTACCTTAAGATTTTATTTTATTTTTAAGAAATGCAATTTCCTTTGCAATAAAACCACCTTGAGGATTTTAATAGAACAGCTGGTATTTTTTAAAAAGTGTATATAAACAAAGTCTGTTCTTTCTTCCTGGCCCCAGCGGACCAGGGATTAGCGTTCTGGAGCCTTATTATCCAAGTCTAAAAATTAAGACTTTGTGGCATGCAATGTCAAATTACAATCTGAATTTCCCCTGGTAATTCTCCGCTGAGCAAAGTTGCTCCTAATCTAGCTCCTTGGTGGCATATTTATGCCGTCTCTAGGAACTTGGGGGTTGTATTTAAATTCCAATTAATGGAGGAAGGGCATGAATTCAAAATACGGAAGACTGAAATGTGGTGCCTTTTGGTGGCGGTGGAGACGGTGGTGGTGGAGGGAAAGGATATCTCATCGCAGAGCCGAGCCGTGAATCAGGTGTTGGGAAATAATGGGGCAGAAATTAGGGGGATCCTTGTGGGCCTCCATTGACGGTAAATGGCCCACTGATTGTATTGCAGTTGTTTCTTGAGCCAACATTTATCTATCCATCAATCCATCCACCCTTTTCTTTCTTTCTTCCTTCCTTCCTTCCTTCCTTCCTTTCTTTCTCTTTCCTTCCTTCCTTTTTTCTTCCTCCTTCCCTCTCTTTCTTTCTTCCTTCTTTCTTTCCTCTTTCTTTTTTCTTCTTTTCTCCCTCTCTTCCTCTCTTTCTTTCTTTTGCTTTCTTTCTTTTTTCTTTCTTTCTTCTTTCTTTCTTTTTCTTCCTTCTTTCCTTCCTTCCTTCCTTCTTTTTTCTTCCTCCCTCCCTCTCTTTCTTTTGCTTTCTTCTTTCTTTCTTTCTCTTTGTTTTCTTCTCTTTCTTTTTCTTTTCTTCCTTCCTTCTTTCCTTCCTTCTTTTTTCTTCCTTCTTTTTTCTTCCTCCCTCCCTCTTTCTTTTTTTCTTTCTTTTCTTCCCTTTTTTCTTTCCTTCTTTCCTTCCTTCCTTCTTTTTTCTACCACCCTCCCTCTTTCTTTTTCCTTCCTTTTTTCTTCATCTCTTCCTCCCTTCCTCCTTTCTTTTTCTTAATTTCTTTTTTCTTTCTCTTACTTTCTTTCTTTCTTTCTTTTTTTTCTTTCTTTCTTTCTTGTTAGCTTTTTATCCAACTGTTATTACTTTATGAGTAAGTCAAGATGGCAAACATATAGAATGCTCCTTCCTCTTTATCTTCGGGCTGAGAGTATCTAACCTAAAGTCACCAGCTGGCTTCCATTGTCTAAGGTGGGAGGAGTACTCACCATCTCCTGTAACTGACCCAAAATGGCTTTCAGGCTTAACGTGGCACTAGAACTCACCATCTCCTGGGCCAACATCACCCAACTGGTTTTCCTGCCCTAAATCAGGACTAGAATTCACCGTTGCCTGCTGATTGGCCCAGTATCACCCACTTGTCTTTTGTACCTAAGATAGCATGATATTTCACAGTCACCTGGTGATTGGCCCAAAGTCACCCAGCTGGCTTTCATGCCTAAATTGGGACTAGAACTCACTGTCTCCTGGTGATTGGTGCAAGATCACCCAGCCGGCTTTCATATCGAAGGTGAGACTAGAACCCCCCACACACCTGTTTTCTTGGCCGCCATCTTAACCACAGAATGTGATTTATTCATTCAGTTTGTTATTTTATTTTAAAAAGACCTATCCATCTGCCCCAATTGTACTGTAAAAGCAACTTTGGGTGATACATAATTAGAACACGATTGTGGAAATGTCGCAGGCCAAAACTCCCTATAATTTCATTTCCCATTGGAGACCGGAGAGCAATGCGCTTTCTCATAATCCATGCACGAGTGAAAAATCAGGGTAGAAGATGATAAGCTGCCTCTTTCCCCCTCTTTTTGAAAGATGGCTCCTTTCTTCCTTTGTCCGGCCTTTCTCAGATGGTTTTTGCGTGGTGAAGGCCGAGGCCCAAGGGGTTTTCTTTTCATACTCTTCTCACACGCGGCAAAACTGTTATAGACACTTCAGAAATCTACGCTGACGTTAATATCTGAGGAATTGGGCCTCTAACCACATTAGCTGTCTTGGACCCCCTACAGTAAGTTATTTTGCTGTATTAAAAAGTCAATTTTCTGTTGACGGGGCATGAATTATTCTTGATGGGAAAAGAAGGCTTTATATTATCCCAGGCAAACAGCTGGCCTGAACTTTCAATTCTGAAAGTATACCGTTGGATAAGAGTCTGCTTAGGAACAAAAGATCGTATTTTAGCAACTGTGATAAGATGGCAGATTTAACAAAGAATCTACGGCTATCTACATAACTTCCCTTTTCTCTTCCCTCCTTCTTTTTATGATTATATGCGTAAAACTTTTCTATATGTTAGAAAATTCTGTATTTTTTTAAAAACAAAAATCGGAATGCTTTCCATTACATGGCAGCTAATAATTGGGCTTTTCACCTGACTGCATCATAACCATCTGTGCTAGTCGTTCCTGACTCTAGGGGGCGGTGCTCATCTCCGTTTCAAAGCCAGCGCTGTCTGTAGATGTCTCCGTGGTCATGCGACCGGCATGACTCAACGCCGAAAGCGCATGGAACACTGTTCCCTTCCCACCAAAAATGGTTCCTATTTTTCTGTTTGCATTTTTTACGTGGTTTCGAACTGCTAGGTTGGCAGAAGTTGGAACAAGTAATGGGAGCTCACTCCGTTATCTGGTGCTAGGGATTCAAACCACCATTTTTTTCCATTTTTTTTCCATTTTATTGGATTTATATACTGCCCCACTCTCCCCAAAGGGACTCGGGGCGGTGCACAGGAAAAGTTAAAACACAAATAAGACTATACAAAGATAAATACATCCTAAAATCACTAAAATCCAATTAAATTTGATAATACCTGTGCTAAAATCAATTTAAAACCTCTTATAAAAATGTAATTTAATTTAAAATCAGTCACTAATATAGTCTCGGAGGTTAAGCCAGGCCAGCCAGATGAAAGAAATGAGTCTTTAGATGTTTGCGGAAGAGTCGCAGGTCCATGATGTTTCTAAGATCAGGGGGTAGCTTGTTTCAGAGGGCAGGGCCTGCCACAGAGAAGGCTCTTCCCCTGGGCATCGCGAGCCGGCATTGCCCAGCCGTAGGCACCTGGAGAAGACCGTCTCTGTGGGAGCAGATCGGTCGAAGGGATGTATGGGGTAGGAGACGGTCTGTCAGTAACAGTAACGGTGAGAGGGATCTTGGAGTCTTACTGGACAATCACTTAAATATGAGCCAGCAGTGTGTGGCGGCAGCCAAAAAAGCCAATTCAATCCTACACTGCATTAACAGAGGATTACAATCCAGATCACGTGAAGTGTTAATACTGCTTTATAAGATCACACTGCATCCAATTTTGATCACCACAATATAAAAGATATGCTGAGACTCTGGAAAGAGTGCAGAGAAGAACAAGAACGTTAATTAGGGGACTGGAGACTAGAACATATTAACAACCATTGCAGGAACCAGGTATGCCTAGTTTAATGAAAAGAAGGACTAGGGGTGGCATGATAGCAGTCTTCCAGTATTTGAGAAGATGCCACAAAGAAGAGGAGGTCAATCTGTTTTGCAAAACTCCAGAAGGCAAGATAAGAAAAAATAGATAGAGATTTATCAAGGAGAAAAGCAACCTATAATTAAGGAAAAATTTCCTAACAGTGAGAACAATTAACCGGTGGAATGACTTACCTTCAGAAGTTGTGAATGCTCCATCACTGGAGGTTTTTAAGAAGAGACTGGACAGTCATTTGTTGGGAATGGTATACAGTCTCCTGCTTGAGCAGGGGTTTGAACTAGAAGACCTTCCAACTCTATTATTCTGCTCTGTATCTGTGGTCGTCAAGGATCTGCATCCAGTTTTGGTCACCACACTATAAAAACGATGTTGAGACTCTAGAAAAAGTGCAGAGAAGAGCAACCAAGATGATGAGGGGACTGGAGGCTAAAACATACGATGAACGGTTGCAGGAACTGGGAATGGCTAGTCTGGTGAAGAGAAAGACCAGGAGAGATATGAGAACAGTCTTCCAATACTTGAGGAGCTGCCACAGAGAGGAGGGAGTCAAGCTATTTTCCAAAGCACCCAAAGGCCAGACAAGGAATAATGGATGGAAACCTATCCAGGAGGTTCAACCTGGAAATAAGGAGAAATCTTCTGGCAGTGTGAACAATCAACCCATGGAACAGAAGTTGCCTTTGGAAGTTGTAGGAGCTTCATCCCTGGAGGCTTTCAAGAAGAGACTGGACTACCATTTGTCAGAAATGGTGTAAGGTCTCCTACTTGGGTGGAGAAGTTGGCAAATATGACCTACAAGGTCCCTTCCAACTCTGTTAATCTAATCTAATCTAATCTCAGCACATATGCCAAGCTACTAGTTAAATTAGCTTGAATGACAGCTCTCAATCACATAAGATTCAAGTGCGGATGCAGAGAATTATGTTTACATTTCATCAGATATGATGAACTTGAAGGTTAAAAATGTAAGCAGTCAGTTCATACATTTCAAGGTAACTGCTATTAAACATGGAACGGATGGAGCAGAATTTGGTGGTCTTTCTGGAAGCTACAAAGAGAATCTTCTCATCATCTTATCTACCATGATCGTCAAGGAAGAAATGTGGTACTGGAGCTGCTTGCCAACTCACGTAGCAAGATCAGAAGAGAAGCATATGCAAGACCAACCCTGTTTCCCCGAGGAGCCAGGAGATAATCACTTTTGGACTGAAATACTGTTTAATCTACCTTCCAGCAACAAATATGACAGAACTTTGAAACTAGCAAGCGTGAAGCCTCTGCTACATGTTGGGCATAAGTTATTGACCAGCGAGCTGGCATAGATGAGAGGTCTTCGAAAACAGTAAGCGGGGAAGGTAAAACTGGGCACGGATATGAATCTGAACGCCAGCTGTACATCTTCACTAATGTACCATCCTGGTACTTCACAAAGAAATGCTCTCAAAAAAGGAAAAAGGGGGCATTTTCAGCACCGCCGAAAATAGTCTCCAAAAGACAATAAGCCATGTGGGCTCGGAGTGAACATGTGCTTATTCCTGTAAACGCAGGGAGAACTTCTTCTGGTCTCGGGTGCCTGCACATGACTTTTAGCAGATGATGTATTTCCTATCCATAATGCATTTTGCAAGGTTCCCTATAATGAAAGAACAGATGTCGAGCAACGAAGCTGCCTTTGGCGATATGTGCTAATTGATGTGTTTCCTTAAAACCTAGAAGAAGAAAATTGAAAGGTATTTAATTCCTAACTGCCAAGGATGACCACAGCCCGCTGGTAAGAAGGGGAGAATCATGCGCTTTATGAACAATAATTTAACTGGAGCCATTAATGAGTGATGCGGCTACATAATGTTAGCAAAAGAGGGAAAGAACATGCTAATTTGGCTTGCCGTTTGTAGAAGAAAGTTCCTTAGCTTTTATCCGAGGCGATACAGAAAGGGGAGGAAAAAATACGTACGAAAGGCTGGAAGGAAGTAGTAAAAATATTTCTCCTCAGGAAAAAGAGATGAAAGTTACCAGGCAGGGTTTAGTCACAGGGATGGGATTTGGGGTATCTGTGTGTGAGTGTGTTTGTGTGTGCATCCATGCATGTATAGTTGAATTCCCACAAGTTTCATTGATTCATGTATGAGGTCTTACCAGATTTTCAGAATAACAGAATTCTGAAAACAGAATAACAGAGAAGCAACTTAGAACTAAGGAAAATTTTCCTGACAGTTAGAACAATCGATCGGTAGAATGGCTTACCTCCAGAAGTTGCGAATACTCCAACACTGGAGGCTTTTAAGAAGAGGCTGGACAGCCACTTGTCTGGGTCTCCTGCTTGATCAGGGAGTTGGACTAGGAGAACGGCAAGGTCCCTTCCAACTCTATTATGCTGCTCTGTTCAGAGTTGGAAGGACTTTGGAGATCTTCTGCTCCAACCGTCTGCTCAAGCAGGAGATCCTATACCCGAGCTGGCCAGTGCACATGCACGGCAGTGGTGAGTTTCGGATCCCGCCGCAACTGGCACGCTGCGATGGGGCTGGGCACCCACCTCACAGGATGCACTGTGTGCTGTGCACAAGTGTGCACCCCCCACCCTGTGATGCTCCAACTGCTCCACGGAGTTGGACCAGGTCCCGTACACTGCATGCATGTGCACAAATGGCCTGGTTGGCTTAAAAGCAGGTAAGGAACATGGGTGGGTGGATAAGCCCACCAAATCACCATTCCGGTATGGTGGCCGCTGCTCCCAGCGGCCACCGGTACGCCCATACCAGGGCGTACTGGCCAGAACCCACCACTGATGCTCACACAGGCCAGCTGGTCTTCAGATTTTCAGCATGCACCTGTGCACCGGCCAGCTGGTCTTCGTGCCTGCCAGAGCACTGGAAACCTGAAGACCAACTGGCCGGCGTGCACATGCCTGTTTTTGGGATGTTTTTCGGGATGTTTTCAGGACATTTTTGGGCTGTTTTCAGGACATTTTCTGGGTGGTTTTTAGGCTGTTTTCAGACTGTTTTCCAGACAGTTTCCAGTTCCATTTTTTGGGCCATTTTCCATGTGTGTGCTGAAAACCAGATGAGCAACTGGCAATGGCACGCATGCCCACAGAGAGGGTTGTGCGTGCCACCTCTGGTATGCGTGCCGTAGGTTCATAGGTTCACCATCACGGTTCATCATAGGTTCACCAATACCATTCCAGACAAGAAGAGGCTGTCCAGTCTCTTCTTGAAAGCCTCCAGTGATGGAGCAGACTCAGCTTCTGAACGTTCCATGGGTTGATTGTTCTCACTGTCAGGGAATTTCTCCTTAGTTCTAGGTTGCTTCTCTCCTTGAATGGTTTCCATCCATTATATCTTGTCTTGCCTTTCATCTTCAGATGAAAACATATAGGATTTGGGGGGTTGACAAAGGAAGATACTACTAAACCCCTTCTCTGTGTTGCAAAGAAAAGTTAGGGTTAGAGGAGCTAGTGAATATTAACCCTTGACTGGAACAACTCTCTAACGTATACTCATTGTAGCTCCAGTTTTGAGCTGTGGCTCTTTCATTTACTCAACGTATTGGAAAGCTGTTTCTCTGCTATGATGATCCTTGGTCTAGTTAAATAAAATTCAAGTATGACCAAGCTTCAGTACAAGAGAAGCCGAGTATCCCCCAGCAACATGGCTTCTTCACAGCCAATCAATTCTAGTTAAGTGACCTGGCTGCTCACTTCCTTTAGGTTTCGCGATAATGAGGAAGAATGAAGAGTTACTGTTCTCGGGGCCCTTCTTCCACAATGATATTTCTCTCGCTGTCCCCTGAGCGCAATCATATTTTTCAAACTTGTCCTCTTATTGATTTCCCATCTTGTCTATTTCAAGAAGGGATAGAGGTCCGGAGGGATTAGAGGGGGGGGAAATGGAAAGGGCCCTAAGTGAGCCCATCATAGGCTATGCGGGAAGAATTACATTCCAGCCTAAGCGATTCTAATATCAAACGTTTGACACTGCGTTGTGCCCGACTTCAATCCCAGAGAGAAAATAGACGTGCCGAAAGTTCAGGAAGTTAGCTATGGATTGGATGAGCAAAAGAACAGCACGGTTCACGGAGCATGATTGATCCAGGGCAATTTGAAATTAAGTGGCTGTATTTGTACAATTGCCAAGGTTTGGTTAGATGTGGATGCTTTCGCCTGATGCATGAACTCCGGTGACTTTGGCTGGTGTACAATTCACTGATTGAACCATCCCCCCAAAATAGGTCATCTTAGTAAGCATCCCAGTCAGTATGGAAAGAAAAAGGAGACAGGGTCAAAGTTTCTCAAAGATGAGAAACAGAAGAGAACAACAAAAGTGGAAGGAACTTAGAGGTCTTCTGGTCCCAAAAGCAGGAGATGCTGTGTTTTTGTCCTGGTTGTTCAATTGCTAAGTTATGGCCAACTCTTTGCAATCCCATACATGTCAGGTGTTCTGATCTAGGCTTCACAAAATCCCGAAGCAGACTCCCTGCTCCCGACAAAAAAACCCTTTTTATGAAGCTATTGTGAATTCCTCTCATTCACATCCAGCAAAGTCCTGGTAAACAAATCTTCCAAGGGTGAATTGAAAAACACAGACCTCATCAGGCTTGGAGAGTCGCCAGGCCGACGTCTTCCAAATGCCACACTGTACAAGAAAATACTTGGCAAGGAGTCTCCGAGAATCACGAACAATTCTTCTCACTGATGAAGTGAACGAATTGTCTCCTGCAAACTCCCCTCCCCTTCTGCTCCTCTTTATTCCCTATGGGAGGGGCCATTCACTGTCCACCTGTGCCTTTACTCCCGAGTAACAATTCCCTTCTCCTGGCAGCTCTGCGCATGAGCACATCAGGAACAGGCTCCAGCTATTCTTCTGCCTCATTGATGTCTGACTCCGAAGGCAGCTGATAACTGTAAGAGGGCTCTGGCCCCCTCTCTGCCTCCGACACAGAGCCCTCATCAGAGCCTTCCAGACTCCAGGACTGGCCCAGGTTCCTCCCCAACCTCCTCGCTCTCTGAGTCTGCAACCAGCTCTGCTGGCCTCAGGCAGGTCCCATCATCAGGCTCCCCTATCCTCCACTGTCTGCCAGAGATTGTCCAAATTCATGTTCACTGTGTTGATGACACTATCTAGTCAACTCATTCTCTGCTGTCTCCTTCTCGTTTTGCCTTTCATCTTTCCCAACATCAGTTGAGTCCTCTCTTCTCATTTGGTGACCCAAGTATTTCAGCTTCAGCTTCAAATGGCAGTCCAGTCTCTTCTTAAAGACCTCCGTGGACATCCATAACTTCTGAAGCAGTAGTAAGGATGACGGATGTATCATGCGTAGCTTCTAATAAGAGGTGAAAAGATCAATGGTGATTTTGTTTGTTTCTCTTTGCTAAATTGTGTTATTCTAAAATATTAGTATGTTGTATTATTTCAGTACAGCGATGTTTATATAATATTGAGGATAATAATATAGAGATTATTAACACTCTAATGTAAACCTTTGTAAATAAAGAAAAACACGTTTCTATCAGCATCAACTGTGATTTTGAAAATGTCACTGTTAATAAGCATAAAAGTCTTTAATTTTTGCATCCTAAATTAAGTGCAGCATTAATAAACAACTGCAAAATATATCAATATGCACATGCACAAAAGGGTCTGGGCAGGTGGGCGGGTTGGTGGAGCCTCCCACTGCTGCTACTATTGGTTTCACCGATCCAGGCTGAACCGGGAGTAAACCCACCTCTGATGTCATAGAGCAGGAGAAGTTTTGTCTTCTGAGCATTCGGACTTGTGCTGGAGCCCATCTTCAGGGAACTTCTCTCTAGCATGTCACAGTTATGCCAAGAAAGTGTCAGCCATGGGGGAGTCTTTCCGAAAATGACTGCTATAGTGGCACAGTTTGATCCAAATGTCAACTTAACAGAAGGCAACATGACAAAATTAGTTTTGTAATGCTCTACTCCTCTGGAATTTAGGGACATTTCAATTATTTTGTACATTTAAGCCTCCCCAGTTGTACGTAGCTCATACACAAAATCTACAGTAATGTGTCTATATTACATAGTAAAATACTGACATCAACAGGACGAATTGCCCATTGGTTGCACCAAGGAGAATGCCCAGAATCTGTAGAGCATGATGGCTGGCAGAGTCTGGGAGCTGAAGTTCACACATCTTGAAATTGCCAAGCTTGAGAAACAACATTGCCTTAGGAAAATGCATACCTATTAATCATCAGTCATGCATGCTAATTACATGATTCTTATAGATTGAGCACAGTGCAAATAAATGCACAAGAAGTTCTCAATTTATATCTACCATTGGGACTAGAATTACAGTTTAACAGAGTTGGAAAGGATCTCGAAGGTCTTCTAGTCCAACCCCCTGCTCATTCAGGAGACCCTAGACCCAGGATGGCGAACCTATGGCACGTGTGGTGGCACACCCAGAGCCCTCTCAGTGGGCACGCAAACTGTTGCAAGCTGCTCTTCTGGTTTCCAGTGCGCACATGCACAGCTGGTCTTCGCGGGCACCGGAGCACCAGGAAATGGCCTGAAAACGGCCTCCAAAACAACCAAAAAAACAGGCCATTTTGGGGGGGTGTTTTCAGGCTGTTTTACAGGCCAAAGAATGGCCTGAAAAGGACCCCAAGACAGCCTGGAAAGAGGCATGCGTGTGCCGGCCAGTTGGTCTTTGGGTTTTTGGTGCTCTGGCACGTGTGAAGACCAGCTGGCCAGTGTGCAGGCGCATGCCGGAAACCCGCACCAGCCAACTAGGCTTTGAGTTTTCCGGCACTGTGGTGCATGCACATGCACACCCATGCATGCACGTTCCAGTTGGGGCACTTGGTGCTGAAAAGATTCGCCATCACTGCCCTAGACCATTGTAGATAAGTAGCTGCCCAGCATCTTCTTGAAAACCTCTAGTATTGCAAGCCCGTACAGCTTCTGAAGGCAACCCATTCCACTGAGTAATTGTTCTCACTATCAGAACATATTGCTCAATAGCAGTAACTGTGAAAGGGATCTTGGAGTCCTAGTGGACAACCATTTAGATATGAGCCAGCCGTGTGCAGCAGCTGCCAAAAAAGCCAACACAGTTCTAGGCTGCATAAACAGAGGGATAGAATCAAGATCACGTGAAGTGTTAATACCACTTTATAATGCCTTGGTAAGGCCACACTTGGAATCCTGCATTCAGTTT
The DNA here is from genome assembly GCA_039707465.1 of Rhabdophis nuchalis. Classification (NCBI taxonomy): domain Eukaryota; kingdom Metazoa; phylum Chordata; class Lepidosauria; order Squamata; family Natricidae; genus Rhabdophis; species Rhabdophis nuchalis. Next base: position 33,486,225 of record CM077652.1, read on the forward strand.
TGGTCACCACGATGTAGAAAAGATGTGGAGACTCTAGAAAGAGTGCAGAGTAGAGCAACAAAGATGATTAAGGGACTGTAGGCTGAAACACATGAAGAACGGTTGCAGGAAATGGATATGTCTAGTTCAATGAAAAGAAGGATTAGGGGAGACATAATAGCAGTCTTCCACTATCTCAGGGGTTGCCACAAAGAAGAGGGAGTCAAGCTATTCTCCAAAGCACCTGAGGGCAGAACAAGAAGCAATGGGTGGAAACTAATCAAGGAGAGAAGCAACTTAGAACTGAGGAGAAATTTCCTGACAGTTGGAACAATTAATCAGTGGAACAGCTTGCCTCCAGAAGTTGTGAATGCCCCAACACTGCAAGTCTTCAAGAAAATGTTGGATAGCCATTTGTCTGAAATGGTATAGGGTTTCCTGCCTAGGCAGGGGGTTGGACTAGATGACCTCCAAGGTCCCTTCCAACTCTGCTATTGTATTGTATTGTATAACATTTCTCCTAAATTCCAGGTTGGTTCTCTCCTTGATTAGTTTCCATCCATTGCTTCTTGTCCTGCCTTCTGGAGCTTTGGAGAATAGCTTCACCTCCTCTTCTTTGTGGCAGCCCCTCAAATGCTGGAAGACTGCTTCTCATGTCTCCCCTAGTCCTTCTTTTCATTAGACTTATTAGCATTATTATTCATTAGATTTCTGTCATAAGGAGTGGAATTGTAACCGAGTGGAATGTGATTTTATGACCATTTCTGCAATGGTTGTTAAGCAAATCCATGGTCATTAAATGAATACCACGAGCATAGGTATGAAGCTGTTCTTCTGAATGGGCTTGCTTTTTTTTTGCCTAAGACGAGCAAAAAGGTTGCAGATTTGTGATCATGTGATCCTAGGACACTGCAATCAGATGTAAATGAGAGCCAAGTGCCGGTATTACGATCACACAAACCAGGCAATAGTTTAACAGTCATAAGTATGAGGACTATATGTAAGTGCAGCGAGCAGACTTCTTTCACCAGCATCACAAGTTTGTGAGGTTTAATTAATTTTTTACTATTGTATTTAATTAGTGCTTCATCAATGTCGTGTTGTCTGCGTTGTTTTGGTTGCTTTAGAGTACAAATATTCCTAATCTTTACCCTGAAGGCCAGACAAGGAATAATGGATGGAAACTGAACAAGGAGAGATTCAACCTAGAAATAAAGAGAAATTTTCTGACAGTGATAACAAACAAATGATCTTATTGTTAAAGTTCTGGGAACAGTTTTGGGAAGTCCTTTGGGATTTCTGAACACGTGTGTTGGTAAGCTTCCATGTACTTTTCACATTGTGAGACACATTGTATTCCTTGCACGCAATGTTGTTTCCATGTATTCATGTTATGACGTATGTAATACGTAATTTCAGGTATATAAGGTGGAACTCTGTACCTGGAGGTTATTCTCTACTTGTTCTAGAGAATCTGTTAGCTAACGTTACGTCATTAAACAGCTGTTTCTTTTGTCATAAGTCTCCGTGATCATTTTTATATGCTGAAGAAAATATCTGGAATATTTTTCTCACACCATGGAACAGAAGTTGTGGGAGCTTCATCACTGGAGGCTTTCAAGAAGAGATTGGACTGCCATTTGCCAGAAATGGTGTAGGGTCTCCTGCTTGAGTGGGGGGGGGGGTTGGACTAGATGACCTACAAGGTCCTTTCCAACTCGGTTAATCTGTTAAACCTGTTAAACCCCTTTTTTTCCAGCCATTGATTAAATAAATTCCATGTTGGGTCGTACTCTGTATCTTCTTTCTGTTTGATCATCAATGTAAGTCTGTCCAATTCTGCACAGCCCAGTATCTTCTGAATTCTTGCTTCATCTAATGGTATTTCTTCATTTTTGCCAAAGCTGCACAAATACAATCCTCGCTGCTGTTAATGCATACAATATTAAATATACACTTTGTTGATCACATTTTTTCTGCTCCTATGCCTCATTAAAAAAAAAAGAAGTTCAGTTTAAGATCTATATATTTTCCTGACATCTTTTCTAGCCACATGGTGGGGGGGGGGGGGTTGCCCACTTTTTTTTGCTTTTTTGCAGCATCACAAACCTTGAATGGTCACTAAAAAAATGGGTCATACACTGAGGATTATCTATATGTATAAATGTATTGTAGAGTTTGGGCATGATCAGATGCAAGAAAAATATTAATTTTACTTTGATCCAACACATTATATCCTAAAGCAGGATACAAGCTGCCTATCAAAATTGTCGATCAAATTTGGGGGCATAGCTGAGGGTAGCCAGCGGAGTTGGTGGCAGATTTGGACAGTGAGGAGGTTGGGAAGGAACATGGGCCAGTCCTGGAGTCTGGGGAAGACACTGATGAGGGCTCTGTGTCGGAGGCAGAGAAGGGGCCAAGGCCAGTTATCAGCTGCCTTCAGAGTCAGATATCGGTGGGGCAGAAGAACAGCTGGAGCCTGTTTCCGATGTGCACATGCGCAGAGTTGCCAGTAGAAGGAAACAGCTAAGGAACAAGGGTTGATTCTAAAGGCACAGGTGGATGGTGGATTGGGAATAAAGAGGAGCGACAGGAGAGTGGAGTTTGCAGAAGACAATTAGTTCAATTCATTAGGGTGAAGTTCTGCTCCTGAATTCTGGCCAAGTAATTGCTGCTACAGCGTGGAGTTTGGAAGATATCAGCCTGGCAGCTCTCCAAGCCTGATCAAGGTCTGTAGTTGTGAAATCTCATGAAAGACAGTTTGCCGGGACTTTGCTGGAGAGGAATTCCCTTTAACCTACCATATTTTTCAGACTATAAGACGCACCGGTGTATAAGATGCACCAAGATTTCAAAGAGGTAAGTAAAAAAAAAGGTTTTGTCCTCCCCGACCCACAAGAGCACTCTGCAGGCTTCAGCAGGGCTGGGGGAAGGGAAAAATGTCCCCGTTTTTGCAAAAAACGGGCAGAAAGTGAACTGTTTTTCACAACAATGAGGCCTTATTGCCTCCCCACCAGCCCTACTGAAGCATGCAGAGGGCTGCTGAGGGCTGGGGAAAGGGAAAAACACCTCCGTTTTTGCAAAAAACAGCCTGTTTTTTGCAAAAAATCGAATGCGGGGGCAGGGCTACAGCAAAATGGCTGTATTCAGTGTATAAGACACACCAACATTTCCACACTCTTTTGGGGGGGGGGTGCATCTTATACTCTGAAAAATATGGTAAATAAAAGAGGTTTTATCAGGACGAGGAATCGGCTTCATGATCCTGGGAAGCCTAAGTCAGAACAAACAGATTCTGCAAATTTTCCAGGAGAAGGAGGAGATATTCTCCAGCGATTTCCCAAAGCAACAGGAAAAGGGAATTCTGCTCATCAGAAGTTTTCAACGATGCTCACACAGCCATAAAAATTTTGGCCGTCTCATAATGGAACAAGGACAACTGTATCATGACTCATCAGCAGTGCAATTTCATTTACAATTCTGTTGGTCTTTTGAAGGCCAGCTCTTTTTCACTTGAGTGAATCAGAACCGTTGTTAAAAATAAAAATTAAACAAAAATTGGAGAGGTTTGGGGAAAACTGAAACTTCTCGCCAAGTCTGCAAAAAAAAACAAAACCCACCACTTCCATTCTCAGAAACAATTGTGCTAGAAAACTCATTTTTGGAGGATGATTTTTTCCCCTAGCTTAATTCCACCTGTCATGTTCTTTTTACAGCCCTTGTCAGGGAAAAAACTGGAGGGGAAAAAGGTAAATGCATATTCCTTCCGATTTATAATTAATTTTTTAATGGAAAAAAATGTATACAACTCAAGGGATTAGAAAGAAATATTGAAGCAGGCCAAAAAAAATTCCCCCCCCTTTCTCTTTCTTCTAAACAAAACTAATAAGTTTGTCTGTCACTTCTTTAATATCCATCATTCTCTGGTGAACAACTTTCAGACTTTAATATTGGTTAAGAGGCATTCTGAGAAGTGATTATACACAAGCTTTTCGCAGTCAAATGCTAGTTTGCAAACACAGATTCTGCTGACTCGTTTTGTCTTGATGTGAGTCAAGGAGATTTCCTTTGGCAAAGGCCAGATCCGAAGATGGTTTTGACGGTGGAACAGGCTCTTCATTCAGTTAAGGAGAAACTTCCAAATAGCGAGGACAATTAGATTAGATTTAGATTTATTTAACTTATATACCGCTCCATTTCCCAAAAAGGCACTCGGGGCGGTGCACAGGAAATTTAAAAAGCATATAAAAACAAGACAATATACAAAATTTAAAATCAAATTAAATTATTAACCCTGTGCTAAAATTTACAATAAATTAAAACTATTACCCTTAAAAACCAATTAAAACAATTTGATGTCAGGCTAAAGGCTAGGTAGAGTTAGGCCAGGCTGGCCTGTTGGAAAAAGTAGGTCTTGAGTTTCAGACGGAAAGAACGGAGGTCCGTGGTCATTCTAAGTTCGGGGGGAAGGTCGTTCCAGAGGGTCGGGCCCATCACAGAGAAGGCCCTTCCCCTGGGTGTCGCCCGCTGGCATTGCCTAGTGGACGGCACCCAGAGAAGTCCCTCTCTGTGGGAGCGAATCGGCCGCAGGGATGTGGAACAGCCATTGGAACAGCTTGCATTCAGACGAGAGATGCAGGTTTGGGGTCTGACTAGTCGAAAGGAAAGAAGAATTAGGGGTGACATTGTTAGGATGTTCATCCTTATGTTGGGTTGACAATATATATAACCCAGTATTCTTAAAGAGTATATGTAGCTTTAAGAACAATGTTGAATTCTGATTGGCTGTGCTTCTCAGCTCTATCATATAAGGAAGCTCAGAAACACAGTCCATTCCCTTTTTGATTCCTTTTGATTCCTGTGCTGAAGCTGAAGGCTGAATAAGTATTTGTTTTGCATCACTGTAAGATAACTCTGTGTTTTGGTGAAGGACTGTTATTGTTTGAGAAGTTAGTCGGAAAAAGTATTTTAGTTGCTACAAAGTAAAGACTATTTATTTTCTTACTATCAGAGTTTGTAGAGTATGTGTGTGGTTAAAGCAACGTATCTCTTTACTGTCCAATGTATTACACTATTCCATATTTATTTTCAAACGGGGTGTTTGTTACCTCTAACACTGGTTACGGGACCAGAGTTGTAACAGTAGCATTCCAATATTGTAATAGTAGTATTCCAATATTTGAGGGGACTGTCATAAAGAAGAGGGAGTCAAATAATTCTCCAAAGCACCAGAGGGCAGGACAAGAAAAAATGGATGGAAACAACCAAGGAGAGAAGCAATTAGAAGGAAGGAGAAACGTCCTAACAGTGAGAACAATTAACCAGTGGAACAGCTTGCCTTCAGAAGTTGTGGGTGTTTCATCTCTGGAGGTTTTTAAGAAGAGACTGGAGAACCGCTTGTCCGAAGTGGCATAGGATCTCCTGCTTGAGCAGAGGGCTGGACTAGAAGACCTCCAAGGTCTATTCTGATTGTGAGTGTATTCTGCAGGACTTCAATTCCAGATTGACTTGAGGCTCCAGGTTTGGTCCCAATTTTCAAGAAAGGTTTCTAGAAACTGGAAGAGGTGCATCACAAGGATGATGGCAAGAATGGAGACATGGTCTTAGGAGCTAGAATTGAATAGGCTTTCTCCTGGAAAATGATGAACAGGAGAAAGTTAGCACTTTTTGTATACCTGAAAGGATGTCATGTAGAACAGGGGTCTCCAACCTTTGCCACTTTAAGTCTGAAGGACTTCAGCTCCCAGAATTCTCCAGCCAGCAAGAAATGGCTGGAGAAATCTGGGAGCTGAAGTCCTTCAGACTTAAAGTTGCAAAGGTTGGAGACCCCTGATGTAGAAGATGGACCCATTTCAATCATCACGGCATCGTAGAAGAGCAATGACACTGCATGCACCACGATATCATCACTATGCACAGGAGATAAATAACTTCACTGTCATCATTTGTGTCGTTCATAAGGGACTTGACTTTGTCACATCCTACTAGAGGTAGCCCCCGACTGACGACGGGAACGGATTGTGAAATTTCTGTTGCTAAGCAAGAAAGTTATGAAGCGAACTTTGTCCCATTTTACAGCTTTTCTTGCCACAGCCGTTAAGTGAATCCCTGCAATTGTTAACTTGGCGACAGCGTTGTTAATTGAAACTGGCTTCCCCATTGACTTTGCTTGCCAGGATGTCGCAAAAAGTGACCCTATACCCATGATGGCGAACCTGTGGCATGCAGAGCCCTTTCTGTGGGCACACGCACTGTTGCCAGATGCTCTTCTGATTTCTGGTGCATGCATGTACGCCGGTCAGCTGATCTTCGTGCACACCAAAAACCGGAAGACCAGCGCATACATTCCGGTTTGGGCACTTGGTGCCGAAAAGGTTCGCCATCACTGCCCTCTACCATTTCAGACGAATGGATGTCCAGTCTCTTCTTAAAAACTTCCAGTGATGGATCACAACGACTTCTGAAGGCCAAGCTCTTCTACTAGCTGATTGTTCTCACTGTTCGTAACTTTCTCCTTAATTCCAAGTTGCTTCTCTCCTTGATTGATTTCCATCCATTGTTTCTTGTCTTGCCTTCAGGTGCTTGAGAAAATAAGTTGACCCCAAATCTTCTTTTCGGCAGCCCCACAAATATTGGAAGACTGCTATCATGTCACCCTTAGTCCTTCTTTTCTCTAGGCTAGAAAAACCCAATTCCTGCAAATGTTCTTCCTATGTTTTAGCTTCCAACCCTCTGTTCATATTTGTTGCTCTTTTCTGCACTCTTTCCAGAGTCCCAACGTTATTTTATAATGTGGTGTCCAAGGCTGGATGAAGCATTCCAGGTGTGGCCTTCCTAAGGTTTGATCTGAAATCCCTCCTAGTTCAAGATTAAATCATTCCACTGGTTAAGCGAATTGCTGCACGTTGTTAAATCAGTCACACGGTTGCTAAGTGTCCTCACTGTTAGGAAGTTTCTCCTGAGTTCCTGGTTGCTTCTCTCCTTCATTGGTTTCCATCCATTGTTTCTTGTCTTGCGTTCTGGTGCTTTGGAGAATAGGTTGACTTTTTCTTCTTTGTATAACCCTTAGATCTTGGAATACTGCTATCATGCCTCCCCTGGCCCTTTTTTTCACTAGACTAGCCATAACCAATTCCTGCTTCCTTCATATATTATAACCTCCATCCCCCTGATCATCATCTTTGTCTTCTTTCCAGAATCTCAACGCCCGTTTTACATTGCAGTGCCGTTTTATATTGTAGCGTCCTAAACTGGCTGCAGTATTCCAAGTGTGGTCTTACTAAGGCTTTACAAGGCAGTACTAACACTTCATGTGTTCTTGATTCTATCCCTCTGTGGATAACATATGCAATATTAAATACACACCCTATTAAATATTAAATGTAATATTTAATACACAGTATTAAAGGTCTTTCGTGTCCCATTTTTCCAAGAGAATTGTGTTTAGCCTATTTTGAAAGGAAAGCAACTGTTCCTTTTGTCAGTGGAGAGTCTCAATCATCCAGGTCGTTTTTTTTCAAGGTACCGTATTTTTCAGACTATAAGACGCACCATGATTTTGAAGAGGTAAATTTAAAAAAAAAAGGTTTTTACACCCTGCAGGGCTCCCAAACCCTCTGCATGCCTCATTTTTGCCCCCCCCCCCTTCAAAAAGGGCATGCAGAGCTTTGGGAGGCTCTTAAGAGTGTTTCTGGGGGCTGCGGGGGACAAAAATGAGCAAACAGCATGGTTTAACAAAAAAGGCATGCAGAGCCTTTGGGAGGCTTGTAGAATGCTCCTGGTGGGCAAAAACAAGTAAACAGCCTGTTTTTCGCTCGTTTTTGCCCTCCCCAGCCCCCAGGAGCACTTTGCAAGCCTCCCAAACCCTCTGCACATCCAATTTTGCAAAGGGGCGGGGTTTCAGGAGGCCAAAAATGCTGTATTCAGCGTATAAGATGCACCCAGATTTTCACCCTTTTGGGGGGGGGGCGTCTTATACTCTGAAAAATACGGCACATTTTCTAAAAGACAATTGAACTTTCTTGTCATTGTTTTTCTTTAAAAACCTTTTGCTTCTCCTCCAAGAAGCTTCTTCAGTTCGGTCAGAAATGAAGAAGCGACTGGATGAGAAGTGAAATGTTTTCAAAGAAAAAATGGAAGACTACCTGCCTTATGGAAAAAGCACCTTTGGGGCTAAGTGTCCCTTGGAAAGAATGATGTGCCATTCAACAGTGTTCCTGGAGCCTCCGCTCTATCACATCACCATAGACTTTGGGAGGACCATTTATCAGACTAGAACAGGGGTCAGCAACCTGCAGCTCTGGAGCTGCACGTGGCTCTTTCATCCCTCTGCTGCAGCTCCCTGTCACCGGTCAGCTCCACAATTGATAGAGCTTTCAGTTAGGACAGGTAGATTAAAAAGGATGCTGTGCTAGGAGGAGACTCTATGGTGGGGGAACTGGACTTCCAGTTAGTAGAGGAAAAAGGACACCATGCTAGGAGGAGACTCTATGGTGGGGGAACCAGACTTCTGGTCGGCTTCAGAATTGAACAGGGGGCTTCCAGTTAGGACCTTTATGGCTCTTTGAGAGTTTAAGGTTGTCGACCCCTGGACTAAAACAGGGGTCAAACTCAAGGCCCAGGGGCTGGATCTGGCCCACAAGTTGCTTAGATCTGACTCGTGGGAGCCACCTTGGAAACAGCAAAGTACTGGCCCACAGTGCCTCTACCAGCCAAAAAGGAGCTCCATTTTCACTGGCAGGGGGTTGCAGGATGCTGTCGCAGTCAAAAACTGAGCTCTGTTTTTGCTGTCAGAGCTCTCAGGCCACCACAGGAGCCCCCGACATGAGTAATATCAAGCTGGCCATGCCCACTTTGGCCACGCCCACTCCAGCCCCCCGAGGTCAAACACAACCCTGACGCAGCCCTCAAGGAAATCAAGTTGGACACCCCTGGACCAGGGGTTGGTTTCAGCCGGCATTACTGCCGGTTTGCTCGTAAGCATGCTGGATGCGCGCATGCACAGTTCAATGCGCAGTTCGGCCCCAAACCGGGCCGAACCGAAAGGAAGCCACCTCTGGCCTGGACTAGAAGGAGATGCCAACTGCAAGCTTTCCCAGACAGGCGTTGTGCAACCTCATCTGTCTACGTGCTGGTTGGATTTCTGCACTGCAGGCTCCATGAGACTACATCTAAAGCTAATTCAGAAAATTCATTTACACCAACAGCACACTCCAGGGTTGTTATGTGGCTGACAGGCATATAGAAATGTCAAGGCACTGCCTACCTCTGGCCCCAAGGCAAAGCTTGGAAGCTGGATTTTCAAGACCTAACCAAGTTTCAAAGAACCTCAAGGATTACCTCTTCAGATGAAGAGATGCAACGAGGTAGAAGAGAGAAGGATCTTCGCCGTGGTGGGGCCCTGTGGCTATTCCACGGAGCCACACTTTGAGTTGTTTCTATAGCGCTAAGCACCCCTCTTCTCCAGACCACCTCTCTAGTTTCATGGTCCGATTGCTTTTAAGGGGAACGGATACATTTTATATATCGTTCCTGTGCAAATTATTCATTAATCGTCTGTCTGTCTGTCTGTCTGTCTGTCTCTCTCTCTCTCTCATTCTTTCTTTCTCTCTTTCTCTCTTTCTCTCATTCTCTCATTTTTTTCCTCTCTCTCTTTCTCTCTCTCTTTCTCTCTCTCCCTCCTTCTCCCTCTCTCTCTCTCATTCTTTCTTTCTCTCTCTTTCTCTCATTCTCTCATTTTTCTCTCTCTCTCTCTTTCTCTCTCTCTCTCTCTCTTTCTCTCTCTCTCTTTCTCTCTCTCCCTCCTTCTCCCTCTCTCTCTCTCTCATTCTTTCTTTCTCTCTCTTTCTCTCATTCTCTCATTTTCTCTCTCTCTCTCTTTCCCTCCCTCCCTCTCTCTCTTTCTCTCTCTCTCTCTTTCCCTCCCTCTCCCTCCCTCTCTCTCTCTCTCATTCTCTCATTTTTTCTCTCTCTCTTTCTCTCTCTCTCTCTTTCTCTCTCTCTCTTTCTCTCTCTCTCTTTCCCTCCTTCTCCCTCTCTCTCTCTCTCATTTCTTTATCTCTCTTTCTCTCATTCTCTCATTTTTCTCTCTCTCTCTCCCTCCCTCCCTCCTTCTCTCTTTCTCTCTCTCTCTCTTTCCCTCCCTCTCCCTCCCTCTCTCTCTCTCTCATTCTCTCATTTTTTCTCTCTCTCTCTTTTTCTCTCTCTCTTTCCCTCCCTCCCTCCCTCCTCCCCCCCTTTCTGCATATAATTAGATTTAGTGTTTTCCAGTTTCTGTTTTTAACTGGAGCCTAAAACATAGCAAGAACCATTACAGGAATATGTCTAGTCTAATGAAAAGAAGGATTAGGGGAGAGATGGTAGCAGTGTTCTATTATTTAAGGGGCTCCTACAAAGATGAGGGGATCAAACTATTTATCCAAAGCACCAAAAGGCAAGACGAGAAACAATGGATGGAAACAAAGTAAGGAGAGAAGCAACCTAGAACAAAGGAGACATTTCCTGACAATGAGAACAATCAACCTGAAGTTGTGGGTGCTCCATCACTGGAGTCTTTTAAAAAGAGACTGGACAGCCACTTGTCTGGAATGGTAGAGGGTCTCCTGCTTGAGCAGGGGGTTGGGCTAGAAGACATAAAAGGTCCCTTCCAACTCAGTTATTCCGTTCTGTTCCACAAGTGCAGAATGGATGACAAACCTCCCACGTGGATTCTACTCACCCAACCATAGTTCTTCAGCAGAACATCTGCCTCCAGAGATTGCAGACACATGCCTAGGCAAATAGGGATGGGGTCTTTAGCTGCACTGGTTCCTCTGACTTTTTTGAGCTTTCCCTTCTTGAACCTGATGGGTTTTCCTCACTCAGGGAAGCCCAACCACCATTTCGAAGAGCAGGACTACAGGAGAAACTTCCTAACAAGGAGAACAATTAACCAGTGAAGTGATTTGCCTCGGAGGTGGGATTTATTTATTTATTTTATTTGTTCGTACTTTTATACCGCCCTCTCTCCCAAATGGGACTCAGGGCGGTGCACAGGAATAAGAAAATAAAAATATAAATATACAAACACCAAATAAGTTTAAAATTAAATTCAAATTTAAATTTAAATGAAGTTTAAAATTAAAATTAAATTCAGCCAGTTCTGACAGGTTTTGGAGAACCAGTAGCGGAAATTTTGAGTAGTTTGGAGAACCGGCAAATAGGCTGGCCCCGCCCCCTGCTGCCTCCCAGCCTCCCAGCCGATCTTCTTGTGTTGCCCTGCACAGGACAATGGAGTTGGAAAGCAGGTTAGTGGGGTGGGGAGAGAATGGGGATTTTGCAATATCCTTCCCCTGCCATGCCCATAAAGCCACGCCCACAGAACCAGTAGTAAAAAAAAATTGAATCCCACCACTGGTTTGCCTCCAGAGGTTATGGGTTCTCCCCTCGCTGGAGGCTTTCAAGAAAAGACTGGCCGATCATTTATCTGAAATGGCACAGGGCCTCCTGCTCCAGCAGGGGGGTTAGACTGCATGACCTCCAAGGTCCCTTCCAACACTTTTATTCCGAACCTCTGTGTTCTATCTTCCTGCAATATTATTTGGAAACTTTTTTATGTGTATTTTCCCCCCATCCCTGCTGTTTAGGCCTGTTTAGCATTTTGTGGTAACTTTATAATCTCTGCAGAAAAAGGGCTTCCGTTTATTGGATGGATTAGAACGATAATACAATCAGCTGCGTAAATACTGTTTGCTTTAGTGATATCATTATAAAGTGGCTTATGGCGACTGTAAAGGAACCATTTATAGCCGGTAATGGGAAGTCAAGAGAGTGACAAATTGACTTTCAGCAAGAGAATTCTCCCTATAGGTCGCTTTCAAAACAAATAAGCCGTTCTTTTATTAAAAGTCTCTCTTTTAATGCCGAAATGCGACATCGGGGGTGAGAGAGAAAATGAGCTGAAGGTGAGAAAACCCTCAGACAAATTAACATTCCTGCTTCTTTCTGTTTATTAAGCAGCACCAGGGCTGTGAAATCGTTACTTCTCCAGCCGTTCTTCCCACCTTGAGATGGTTTGGCGAAAGAAATGATTGCGCTGGGCTGTCCTAGTGAAGCCCCAAAGTAGGGAAAAGAGCAAAGGGAACGTCTGGATTGATTAGAATGGAGAAGGAATCCCTTTGTAAGAACCCGGAGTGTAGGGTTTGCAAGACCGAGTTTCTTTGGGTTCTGCGCAAAGGGATCCACGAGGAGAAAACGTTAGCGATGCTTGGAGGAGCTTGTCCTACAACTTATTTATTTATTTATTTATTTTAGTGGGTTTCTAGACCGCCCCCTCTCCCCGAGGGGACTCGGGGCAGTGTACAGGTAAAATTAAAAACTACTAAAAACATGACAGTACATACAAAGTTAAAATCAAATTAAATAACCCTGTACAAATTTATAAAAGTTAAAACTGAACCCAAAAAACCAAATAAAATAATTTAAATTGCAGACTGGGGCGAGAAGCATAAGTTAGGCCAAGCCGGCTTGATGGAACAGGTGAGTTTTAAGTTTCTGGCGGAAGGAGCGGAGGTCTGGGGTCGTTCTGATATCAGGGGGTAGGTCATTCCAAAGGGTCGGGCCCACCACAGAGAAGGCCCTTCCCCTAGGCGTCGCCCGCTGGCATTGCCTAGTGGACAGCACCCGGAGAAGTCCCTCTCTGTGTGAGCGAATCGGCCGAACGGATGTATGGGGCAGGATACGATCCCGCAAATAACTAGGTCCTGTGCCATGGAGCGCTTTGAAGATGATAGTCAACACCTTGAAACGCACCCGAAACTACATTAACTTCATTAATGCATGCTTCGGTTCAAGGGTCCTTTAACGGGAAACGGCTTTGTCTGCCGAGCTGAGATCACAACCAGAAAGCAAACTGCATGACTTTATGCAAACTAATCTGGGATGACTTTGGGCAGAAAAAAAATCTGGCTTTTCCAGATCCGTATTCTGGTGGTGTTTTTCCACCTGAAACCATACAGCAAGTTTTCAATCCCAGCCACATGGAAGAGAGAGTCTGTCTCTCTCCTCTCCCTTCCTTTTCTCCCCTCTCCCTCCCTTTCCTTTTCTCGTTCTCTTTCTCTTCCCCCCCTTCCCTTCAACCTCCCTTCCTCTTCCCCGCCCTCTCTCCATCTCTCTCCTTCTTTTCTTTTTCCTTTCTCTTTCTTTTTTCTCTCTCCCCCCCTCTTCTCCTCCCTCTTCCCCACCCTCTTCCCCCCTTCCTCTTCCCCTCTCTCCCTCCCTCTCCCTTCCTTTCTCTCTCTCTCTCTCCCCTTCCTTCTACCCCTCCCTCTTCCCCTCCCTCCCTCCCTTTAGAATAGAATAGAATAGTTCTAGGCTGCATAAATATAGGGATAGAATCAAGATCACATGAAGTGGAGTCCCCCAAGGCTCTGTTTTAGGCCCAGTACTCTTTAACATCTTCATCAACGATTTGGATGAGGGGATAAATGGGGAACTCATCAAATTTGCAGACGACACCAAGCTGGCAGGAATAGCCAACACTCCAGAAGATAGCCTTAAGATACAGAAGGATCTAGACAAACTTGAACATTGGGCACTATCTAATAAAATGAAATTCAATTGTGAAAAAAGTAAGGTCCTACATATAGGCAAGAAAAACCAAATGCACAAGTACAGTATAGGTGGTACCTTGCTCAATAGTAGCAACTGTGAGAGGGATCTTGGAATCCTAGTGGACAACCATTTAAATATGAGCCAGCAGTGTGCAGCAGCTGCCAAAAAAGCCAACACAGTTCTAGGCTGCATAAACAGAGGGATAGAATCTAGATCACGTGAAGTGTTAATGCCACTGTATGGTGCCTTGGTAAGGCCACACTTGGAATACTGCATACAGTTTTGGTCGCCACGATGTAGAAAAGACGTGGAGACTCTGGAAAGAGTGCAGAGAAGGGCAACCAAGATGATTAGGGGACTGGAGACTAAGACATATGAAGAACGGCTGCAGGAGCTGGGTATGTCTAGCTTGATGAAGAGAAGGACCAGGGGAGACATGATAGCAGTGTTCCGATATCTCAGAGGGTGCCACAAAGAAGAGGGAATCAAACTATTCTCCAAGGCACCTGGGGGCAGGACAAGAAGCAATGGGTGGAAACTAATCAAGGAGAGAAGCAACTTAGAACTAAGGAGAAATTTCCTGACAGTAAGAACAATTAACCTCTGGAACAGCTTGCCTCCAGAAGTTGTGAATGCCCCAACCCTGGAAGTCTTTAAAAAGATGTTAGATAGCCACTTGTCTGAAATGGTATAAGGTTCCTGCCCACGCAGGGGGTTGGACTAGAAGACCTACAAGGTCCCTTCCAACTCTGCTATTGTATTGTATTGTTAATATCACTTTATAAGGCCTTGGTAAGGCCACACTTGGAATACGGCATCCAGTTTTGGTCGCCAAGATGTAGAAAAGATATTGATACTCTAGAAAGAGTGCAGAGAAGAACAACAAAGATGATTAGAGAACTGGAGGCTAAAACATATCCGGAACGGTTGCAGGAACTGGGTATGTCTAGTTTAATGAAAAGAAGGACTAGGGGAGACATGATAGCAGTCTTCCAATATCTCAGAGGCTGCCACAAAGAAGAGGGAGTCAAACTATTCTGCAAGGCACCTGAGGGCAGGACAAGAAGCAATGGGTGGAAACTAATCAAGGAGAGAAGCAACTTAGAACTAAGGAGGAAATTTCCTGACAGTTAGAACAATTAATCAGTGGAACAACTTGACTCCAGAAGTTGTAAATGCCCCAACACTGGAAGTCTTTAAGAAGATGTTGGATAGCCATTTGTCTGAAGCCTAGATCTCCAAGGTCCCTTCCAACTCTGCTATTGCATTATTGTACTATAGAATAGAATAGAATAGAATAGAATAGAATAGAATAGAATAGAATAGAATAGAATAGAATAGGAGTTGGAAGAGACCTTGGAGGTCTTCTAGTACAACCCCCTGCCTAGGCAGGAAACCCTACACCACTTCAGACAAATGGTTATGCAAAATCTTCTTAAACCCTTGCAGTGTTGGGGCATTCACAACTTCTGGAGCAACTTCTGTTCCACTGATGAATTGTTCTCACTGTCAGGAAATGTCTCCTCAGAGTTCTTCCTCTCTCCCCTTTCTTTTTAAATGAAGACAAAGCCAAGCCAAGCATTCTATCGGTGTTCTCCATTCAGGGATGGCGAATAATTGAAGGGCAGGGATTGATAGCCAGCTACAGGTGAATTGCTGATAGGATAACTTTTCCCCATCCCACCTCCATCATGCTTAAAGTTGGGAAATGTTTTACCGTTTAATAAACCTCGGGATTGTGAGCAATCAAACTGTCCAAGCAGGCTCGACCTCTACTAATTCCAGTCTGGGGAGTCTGGGGTCTTTTGAGGTTGAAGAGACCCTGGACCAAAGTCAGTTAAAAAAAAAAAGGAGGGAAGAACACTCTGTAGGAAATTTCCTCAACCTTAGCTACTTTACGTCTGTGTGGACTTCGACTCCCAGAATTCCCCAGCCATCATGGCTGACTGGAGAATTCTGGGAGCTGAAATCTACACATCTTAAAAGTTGTCAAGGTTGAGAAATGCTCTTCTAAAAAAGATCAGCCCGGGGCTCCATTTCACCTAAATGCTAGACAGGAATGACTCCTGCTTTGTTTTCTACTTGTCCTCGTTCAGTTGCGACAAAAGAGGATTTGCTTTTGATTATTATTTCTTTTAATAATAAAAGGAGGAAAGCATTTCATTGCCATATTATCATCTTTAAAGCGCTCCATGGCTCGGGACCTAGTTATCTGCGGGATCGGATCCTGCCTCATACATCCTCACGGCCGATTCGCTCCCACAGAGAGGGACTTCTCCGGGTGCCGTCCACTAGACTCTGTCAGCGGGCGACACCCAGGGGAAGGGCTCTCTCTGTGGCAGGCCCAGCCCTCTGGAACGACCTCCCCCCAACATTAGGACCACCACGGACCTCCGCTCCTTCCGTCTTAAACTAAAAACACACTTCTTCTGCCTTGCCGGCCTGGGATAGTTACTCCTCTGTTTTGGGGTTTATTGGGGATTTTTAGTTTAGTTAGTTTTAATGGGTATTTTAGCACAGGTATGGTTTAATTTATTTTTAATATGAAATGTTGTATATAGTTATTGTTTTTATTCTCCCTGTGCACCGCCCCGAGTCCCTGTGGGGAGAGGGTGCGGTTTATAAGTATTAAAATTATTATTATTATTATTATTCCCATAGGTGTTGCGTTGCCATTCCTCTTCTGATTTAACGAGAAGGAGGCCCGCAAAGCGTATTTCTGAATTGCTCTTTTTCACTGCCTGATCATCAGTAGCCTCTCGGGCTGGTCATTCAATCCCAAAGGAAGACTGTATTCTGCTTAGCATAATGCGGGGGGGGGGGATTTTTATTAATTTTATTTATTTATTAGATTTCTATACCGCCCTTTCTCCCAACGTGGGACTCAGGGCGGTGCACAGGAACGATAAGATATGAAAAATACAGACAATCAAAATAGTTAAAACTAGAATTAAATAGAATTTGGCCCGTGCTAAGAACATAATTAAAACCCAGCCAAAATGATAAAATAGCTGTATCAGCTAGGCCAGGCCGGCCGCATGAAAGAAGTATGTTTTCAATGCCCGACGGAAGAGGCGAAGGTCTGTGATTGTACGGAGGTCAGGGGGCAGGTCGTTCCAGAGGGCGGGGCCTGCCACAGAGAAGGCTCTCCCCCTGGGAGTCGCACTCTATGTGAGATTGAAGGTTTATGGGTGTGTATGAAAGAGGGAGGGGGAGTGTATGTCAACTCTGAAGCTCTGGCCTGACTGAGGCTTCATTGTGGCCACAATGGAGATGAGGGTTAGGAAGAGGGGGAATAGAGATAGCTGGAGGGGAGGGCGTTGTAGCCAAAGCAAAATAGTTTCCCCTGAGAACCAAGGACATTCCCACAGGCAGCTGAAAAGAGGCGGAGTAAAGTTGCCAAGCAACCAGACAGCCCCTTGATTGGACCTTGTCGCTGATGATTTGGGGAAAGGGAGAAAACTTTTACTTTTAATTAATTGAAAACCATAGGAACCTTTCACTGTTCTTTAAGAATCTACGTGCCTTGGGGTTCTGTTGCCATGGGTACATTACTTGGAACCTGGAAAAGGAGAGGGAGAAAGAGAGGAGGAGGAGGAAGGAGAGAGGGAAGGAGAGAGAGAGAGAGAGAGAGAGAGAGAGAGGAAGAAAGACTTGTAGAAAGGAAAGTGAATGATGGCTAGACAGGGTTGAGGAATTCTAGGAGCTGAAGTTTACAAATCTTAAAGTTGCCAAGTTTGGAAACCCCTGCTCCGAGGCATTAATAGTCGTTTACATATCATCAGGGCTAAATTCACAAGCCTATGTGGCCAGAACTATACAGAATAATAGGGACATGGTGGCTCAGTGGCTAAGACACTGTGCTTGTTGATCAGCAAGGTCGGCAGTTTGGCGGTTCGAATCCCTAGCGCCGCCTGACAGAGTGAGCTCCCGTGACTTCTCCCAGCTTCTGCCAACCTAGCAGTTCAAAAGTTAAAAAATGCAAGTGGAAAAATAGGAACCACCTTTGGTGGGAAGGGAACAGCATTTTGTGCTCCTTCGGCGTTGAGTCATGCCAGCCACATGACCACAGAGACGTCTTCGGACAGCGCTGGCTCTTCGGGCTAGAAATGGAGATGAGCACTGCCCCCTAGAGTGAGGAACGACTAGCACATATGCGCGTGGGGAACCTTCACCTTTACCTCGTCAGAACAATATATAACAAGGACTGGGACGATCTCCTGTTGAGGTAGTTTTGCCTAAACCTTCTCGGAAAAGTCTCCATCAATGATCAAATCTGAAGGAGAAACTTTTAAATATCTTTCTGCCGGAATTGGAAAAAAACCCAAAGAAACAAAAAACGGTGCTGCCTTCTTCCTATTATCCATCACCTTTGTCAGATAAGTGTAAAATATATGCCATCTTGTGTTGGCAAGAGGAAAGAGCAGTGTTTGCATTTTCATCCCTGCGTCCGATTCATTCTTTCCCTTTCTGCATAGTTCAATATAAAAGTCACTTGGCAAGTTTTAATTAGACGGAAAAAAGAAAAGTATTACCAGGAGCAGAAAGAGACTAACAGAGTTGGAAGGTCTTCTAGCTCAACAAGAGTCTTTATACCATCCCAGGCAAGTGGCTGCCCTGTCTCTCTTTTTTTTAAAAAATATAATTTTATTGTAAATTAGTAACAGAAAAAAGAACATAAATAAGACAATGACAAGACAAAACTACATAGGCACAACTGGGAGTAACCTACTCCCTATATGTACACAGTTACCAAGTAACATCCTATACCATCTTACTACATTTCCAGATATTCCAACTATTTCTATTTGTCTATATCTTACATTTATCAATTCCCCATAACTGCCACTGCTCCATACATTCGTTTTATTTACTATAAGAACATAAGAAGAGCCTTGCTGGAACAAGCCACAGCCCATCCAGTCCAGCCTTCTGTCTCCCACAGTGGCTCCCCATTTGCTTCAGGGTCTTCCCAAGCAGATGTCTTCACCTGCTTATGATTCCCTGCAAATGGCATTGAGAAATATCCTGCCTATCTCTCCAACCCGGAGGGTGTCCTTAGGCATCCATAATGATAGCCATGGATACCCTTGTTCTCCATGAACTCCTCTAATCCTTCCTTCCTTCCTTCCTTCCTTCCTTTCTTTCTTTCTTTCTTTCAGATCATAAGAACATAAGAACATAAGAAGAGCCTTGCTGGAACAGGCCACAGTCCATCCAGTCCAGCATTTTGTCTCCCACAGTGGCTCCCCATTTGCTTCAGGGTCTTCCCAAGCAGATGTCTTCACCTGCTTATGATTCCCTGCAAATGGCATTGAGAAATATCCTGCCTATCTCTCCAACCCGGAGGGTGTCCTTAGGCATCCATCATGATAGCCATGGATACCCTTGTTCTCCATGAACTCGTCTCATCCTTTCTTAAAGGTGTCGAGGCTGACAGCTGTCACCACTTCTTCTGGCAGGGAGTTCCATAGACCAGTGATCCTCTAGGTGAAAAAGTACTTCCTCTTATTTGTTTGAGGTCTAGCTATCAAAAGTTTCATGTCTACATCTATCTACATATCTACATTGTATATCCTTCCCTATCTCTCATCCCGTAGTCTCTTTACCTCCATCTAGTCATACCATTTTTCCCAACTTTGATAAAATATTGCTTCCTGTCTGACTTTAAGAATGTAAGCCTGTCACATTCAGCACACCAGAAGATTTTGTTGATAATTCGTTGGTCTGATGGTAGTTCTTTCCCTTTCCAATCTTCCTTAGACCTCCGGGGTTTATTCCCAATAAATAAGCCTCTGGTTTTAATTGAAAGGTGCTTCCTAGAATCTCCGTAAGCCAATCTTTTATCCTACTCCAATATCTTTGGGCTTGTGGACATGTACCATCGACCATGGTATCCTATTGCATCGGCTGGGGGGGTTGGGGGTGGGAGGCACCGTTTTACGGTGGTTCTCCTCCTACCTCTCTGGCCGATCGCAATTTGTGCGGGCAGGAGAGCAGAGGTCGACCCCGAGACCCCTCACATGCGGGGTGCCTCAGGGGTCGGTCCTCTCGCCTCTCCTGTTTAACGCATACATGAAGCCGCTGGGCGAGATCATCCGTGGTTTTGGGGTAGAGTACCACCTGTACGCTGATGACACCCAGCTGTACATATCTACCCCAAACCACCCCAACGATGCCGTAGCGGTGATGTGCCAGTGCCTGGAAGCCGTGCGGATCTGGATGGGAAGTAACGGACTTAGGCTCAACCCGACCAAGACCGAGTGGCTGTGGTTTCCGGCTGCCCGATTCAACCAGCTCTCTCCAACGCTGGCCATAGGGGGCGAACATCTTGCCCCTGTGGATGGGGCGCGCAACTTGGGTGTCCTCCTGGATACCCGGCTGTCCATGGAAGATCAAGTGACAGCCGTGGCCAGGAGGGCGTTTTACCAGGTTCGCCTGGTACGCCAGTTGCGCCCCCTATTGGATCGGGACGCCCTTCGCACAGTCACTCATGCTCTCGTGACATCCCGACTGGATTATTGCAACTCTCTCTACATGGGGCTCCCCTTGAGGTGTACCCGGAGGCTTCAGTTGGTCCAGAATGCAGCCGCGCGAGCAATTATGGGCACCTCTAGGTTTGCCCATGTAACACCGCTGTTGCGCGAGCTGCACTGGCTACCTGTCGTCTTCCGGGTGCGCTTCAAGGTGTTAATTACCATCTTCAAAGCGCTCCATGGCTCGGGACCTAGCTACCTGCGGGATCGGATCCTGCCCCATACATCCTCACGACCGATTCGCTCCCACAGAGAGGGACTTCTCCGGGTGCCACCCGTCTGTCAGCGGGCGGCGCCCAGGGGAAGGGCCTTCTCTGTGGCGGGCCCAGCCCTCTGGAATGACCTTCCCCCCGATATCAGGACAACCACGGACCTCCGCTCCTTCCGCTTAAAATTAAAGACGCACTTTTTTCGTCTGGCCGGCCTTGGGTAGTCTCTTTTTAGGTTAGGGTTTTTTAGGGGTAATTTTTAGTTTAGTTTATGGGTTTTAGCGCAGGATCTATTTAATCTATTTTTAACTCTGTATTTTGTATTTGTTTGTGGTTTATTTGTATTTTTAATTGCCTGTGCCCCGCCTCGAGTCCCCTTGGGGAGAGAGAGCGGGATATAAATTAAAATTATTATTATTATTATTATTATTATTATGTCCACCATTGATGGTAGAATGTGCCCCTGGCTGACTCGCATTTCCAGCATTCTTCAGGCATTCCAGGGAACATCTTCGCGATTCTTGCTGGTGGTATATGCCATCTGTAAAGCATATACCAGTCTCGTTTTGAAAGCCTGCAGTGATGGAGCACCCACAACTTCTGAAAGCCAAGCTGTTCCATGGGTTAATTGTCCTCACTGTTAGGACGTTTCTCCTTAGTTCTAGGTTGCTTCTGCCCTTGGTTAGTTTCCATCCATTGCTACTTCCTTCTGGTTCTTTGGAAACTAGTTTGACACACACACACACACTCTCATCTTTGGTGGAGCGCCTCAAATATTGGAAGACTGCTCTCATGTCTCCCCGGGTCCTTCTCTTCACTAGACTAGCCATGCCCAGTTCCTGCCACCGTTCTTCGCATGTTTTATCCCCCAGCCCTCTAATCACCTTTGTTGCTCTTCTCTGCCCTCTTACCAAAGTCTCACCATCTTTATTTGTAAAATGGTGGGGGAAAACTGGAGGTAGTATCAATCAGACCAGAGCAAGGCAACATCCTTAATGTCTGAATAAGAAGGAAGAGAGAATAAAAAGCCTTGGGATGCATGTAATTGTTCATCACCATCACAAGCATTTCGTAACTCGTTTGAAAAAGCTCGTGAAAAATTAAAGGCAGGCAGGCCTGAATGTAGAGCACTTAGACTTATATGCCACTTTTCACTGCCGTACAGCCATCAGCCTCTTGCCCCCAACAATCTGGGTCCTCATTTTACCCACCTCGGAAGGATGGAAGGCTGAGTCAACCTTGAGCCAACCTGAGTCAACCTTGAGGGACAGAGAGATAGAGAGATGCTAGATAGAGAGATATTACCGCTTCATAGTGCTTTTATAGCCCTCTCTAAGCAGTTTTACAGAATCAGTCTATTCGCCCCCAACAATCTGGGTCCTCATTTTACCCACCTTGGAAGGAGGGAAGGCTGAGTCAACCTTGAGCCTGGGGAAGATTCGAACCGCCAAATTGCAGGCAGCAGAAGTAGCCTGCAGTACTAAACTCTAGTCACTGTGCCACTGCTGCAACAGTTCTAAGTACATGCCAGTTACCAAATGTTGGAATCTGGATCATGTGACCTTGGGGATGCTGCCAGAGTTGTAAGGGTAAGGACCTCTCCTGAGTACTTTTTTCCCTGCTGTTGTAACTTTAAAGAATCACTCAAACAAACATACAAGTCAAGAGCTACCTGTTGTCAAGGTTCCGACTGACGAACCCAAACAAGCAGGCACTGTTGAGCCCACCCAATCTCTTAATGCAAAACTTTATTGAGTACATCATTTCGGCAAAGGATGAAGCAAAACCAGGTCTGGGGAACTCCCAGGCAACTCAGGATTCTAATTAAAGTATAGAATCTTCCCATTCCCCCTCCCCACTTGTGTAGGTCACCTTGTCCAATTGTCCAGGTGTTGTGGGAAAATCTGGTGAACACTGACTGAAACGACCTTGATTCTCAAGAGACGGTTTCTAGTTATCGTCTGGAATATATAGTCCAATCCCTCCTTCCCCCCCCCCTTCCTCTCCCTCTCTCTTTCTCTCTCTCCCCCTTTCTCTCTGTCCCTCCCTCTCACCTTCCCTCTCTGTCTCTGTCTCTCCCTCTCTGTCTCTCCCTCTCTCTCTCTCTCACTTTCTCCTGTCTGTTGGCAAGCTGCAAAGCAGTGAAAATGAAAGCAGTTTGAATGCATTTCGAAGCTTGACACCTGCATTATTAAATTCCAGGGAAATTTCTGTTCTACAAATGCAAGCATTTTGTTGTCATTCTCTTTAAATTGCTGTTCAACCATTTTCCTGGTGCTCTTTCATTAAGTTTATTCCAAGAAGCTTCTAGGTTCTGGTTCATTATATGTCTTCTGTAGAGATCCAGCTGCATGAGGATTTTTTTATTTATTTAGTTAGTTTTTAAAGACTTCTTGGGGGAATTTTAAATTGTGGGTTTCTCAGGCCTAGAAGTCATCTTTTACATTCAGGCCTGCCACATTTTCTGCTGTGGGAAAATGGTAGGGGGGATTATACGAAGTACGGGAGATATATAGTCTAAATAACATTCTACAATAGCACAGTTGGAAGGGACCTTGGAGGTCTTCTAGTCCAATCCCCTGCCTAGGCAGGAAACCCTACACCACCTCAGACAAATGGCTCTCCAACATCTTCTTAAAGACTTCCAGGGTTGGAGCATTCACAACTTCTGGAAGCAAGTAGTTCCACTGGTTAATGATTCTCACTGTCAGGAAATTTCTCCTCAGTCCTAAGTTGCTTCTCTCCTTGATTAGTTTCCATTCATTGCTTCTTGTCCTGCTCTCAGATGCCTTGGAGAATACCTTGACTCCCTCTTCTTTGTGGCAACCCCTGAGATATTGGAAGGCTGCTCTCATGTCTCCCCTGGTCCTTCTTTTCATTAAACTAAACATACCCAGTTCCTGCAACCGTTCTTCTCAGAGAGTCAAAGATATCTTTTCCTGCACCTGAAGTGGTGTGACTGGGAGGTATCTCCAGTTTTGGATGGTGCCTGATTGGACCACGGGATGGACTTGTGGGTGTGGAAGCAAGACCTTGAACTTTCAACTGGGTGGGGAAAACTGGGAAGCTTTCAGATTTGGGTTTTCCCAGATGTGCCAATAGGACGTCTCTAATAAAATGGAACTTTGGACCTCAAGCCACGGAATCTTCTTTTGTTGGGGGTCTTACTTGGACCCCTGAGAGGGTTTTTTTTTTTGCTGTACCCTGCTCCTAGTCACTGTGTGTGAATTGGGCAGGCATATAAAATTACGTAATAAAAATAAATACCGATTTTAAAAAAAAGTAAATAAGGACACAGCTTCTAGAACAGGGGTGGGCAAGCTTTGCAACTTTAAGTCTGAAGGACTTCAGCCCCCAGAATTCTCCAGCCAGCAAAGCTGTCAGTGTCAGGGCCTCGGCCAGGGGTCTCCAACCTTTGCAACTTTAAGTCTGAAGGACTTCAGCTCCCAGAATTCAGCTTTGCTGGCTGGAGAAGTCTGGGAGCTGAAGTCCTTCAGACTTAAAGTTGCAAAGCTTGCCCACCCCTGTTCTAGGATTTTCTTTATACCAAGAAATGCTTCTGGATACTTGGTAAGTTTTTTAATTCTTTTCACGGGGCTTGAACAACTGAGCAAAATTGTTAAATGTTGGTTTTCATTCTTCCGTTTATAATATTCCATTCTGGTTTCTCTCTTTGCAATTTTGAGAGGGAGGGGATATACTACACGACAGAAGTTATGTTGTGATGTCTTTTCGCAGGCATTCATGAAAGTGAAGCTTCTGTTCACGAAACAGGTAGATAATTGCAGAGTAGAAACCCCTCACAAGGTAGGAATACACTAAGGTAGGAATTCACCAAGAACCACTGGATCAAAAGGCAGAGGAGAGATCAGAAGGAGATTTAATGAACCTTTGAAACGGAGCAGGCCACAAAGACCTTCTCAAAATTCTCCATCAAATCTGCAGGCAAAGAAGATGAGTGGAAGATCCCCCCGGCTTTCCCAAGGAGAAGAAAGGTATGGTCCCAAGGGAGAAATGGCACCAAAATAACAGGGCAACAGAATAACAACAGAATTGGAAGGGACCTTGGAGGTCATCTAGTCCAACCCCCTGCCCAAGCAGGAGACCCTCCACCAT
This sequence comes from Rhabdophis nuchalis, assembly GCA_039707465.1. NCBI lineage: Eukaryota > Metazoa > Chordata > Lepidosauria > Squamata > Natricidae > Rhabdophis > Rhabdophis nuchalis. The sequence goes on from CM077652.1 coordinate 33,510,655, forward strand.
TTCAGACAAGTGGCTGCTCAGCCTCTCATTTAAAGCAATGAGGGGGATCTTGAAGTCTTAGTAGATTAAATTACTAATTTAAATTACAATTAAATATGAGCCAACAGTGTGCAGCGGCAGCCAAAAAAGCCAATGCAATCCTAAATTGCATTAACAAAGGGATATAATCAAGATCACCTGAGGGACTAATACCACTCTACAAAGCCTTAGTAAGACCACACCTAGAACGCTGCATCCAGTTTTGGTCACCACACTATAAAAAAAAGTTGTTGAGACACTAGAAAGCCAATGCAATTCTAAGTTGCATTAACAGAGGGATACAATCAAGATCAAGGGAGGTACTAATACCTCTCTATAAAGCCTTAGTAAGACCACGCCTAGAGTACTGCATCCAGTTTTGGTCACCACACTATTAAAAAGATGCGGAAACTATAGAAAAAGTGCAGAGAAGAGCAACCAGGATGATTAGGACAGTGTTTTTCAACCTTTTTTGTGCAAAGGCACACTTTTTTCATGAAAAAAATCACGAGGCACACCACCACCATTAGAAAATGTTAAAAAAATTGAACTCTGTGCCTATATTGACTATATATAAAGTAATTCTCTTGAATAGGAATCAAATAAACACAAAGAAATTATTTTATAATTACTTTATTATGAAATAATAAAGTATTTTATAATTGTTCATATTTCTGTTTACTTACTCAGTCTATTTGTGAGCCGAAGCCGCATGTTACGGATGAAATTGGAATTTTTCCCACGGCACACCAGACAATATCTCATGGCACACTAGTGTGCCACGGCACAGTGGTTGAAAAACGCTGGATTAGGAGACTGGAGGCTAAAACATACAATGAACGGTTGCAGGAACTGGGCATGGCTAGTTTAGTGAAGAGGAAGACCAGGGAAGACATGATAGCTGTGTTCCAATATTTGAGCAGCTGCCACAGAGAGGAGGAGGTCAAGCTATTCTCCAAAGCATCTAAAGGCCAAATAAGGAATAATGGATGGAAACTGACCAAGGAGAGATTCAACCTAGAAATAAGGAGAAGTTTCCTGACAGTGATAACAATCAACCCATGGAAGATAAGTTGCCTTCAGAAGTTGTGGGAGCTTCATCACTGGAAGCTTTCAAGAGGAGACTGCACAGCCATCGGTCAGAAATGGTATATGGTCTTCTGCTTGGGTGGAGGGGTTGGACTAGATGACCTACAAGGTCCCTTCCAACTCCGTTAACCTGTAATCTGTCAAAGCCTCCAGTGATGGACCACTCAGAACTTCTGAAGAGTAGAAGCCCTCTGTTGAGATAAGAATAAAGGAAGCTTTTTGAGTAAGAATTGGACTGGGAAAAAACACTGCTGCTTCCTGAATAAAATGTGCAGGAACATCTCTCCTCCATCCATGGGGTCCTCGCCAAAATTCTCTTTCCCCTGAGCTGAAACTTTTTCTGAATCTAATTCCCTTTCCTCAAATTAAACCACCATGGGTGGAAGCAGAAAGTGCTACAGATCTCTGTCTTCTACAACTACAACTGTGGGAGAAACTATATCAGGACATGCAAGTGGGCAATAAATATTCATGAGGGTCTCCGGTTTAGAAAGATGAAGTGAGGTTATTATTCCAAGGTGAAAAGAGAGAGGCTCTAAGTCCCATTGTTTGGGTGCTTGGTGTTTCACCAAGGTGCGTTTCTAACACCTCTTAGCAGAGAGATTTCAATTACTTCTGAGGGAAAATGGGACCCTCTCCTTTCCCGAGCATTTAAGCATCCTGTTAATGAGCGTGAGGAATCCAAACTCTCTGATATTCCACCTGACAGAAGGTCCCCTTTGGAGAAGATCAGCCGGATTCCTTGGGAGACGGAGCTCCAGGAGGGATGAAGGCTACCGCTCTGTAATGTCAGATGATGGATTGGGCTTGATTAGTGATCCATTAAAGTGCTCCTGGAAACTCTTATTAAAGTTATGATCAGAGCGCTCCGAAGTTAGGAAACAGAGAGGGGGGGGGGAGAGAGAAAGAGGGCAGCTCATTAACAAGCTCTCATCTGACACATTTTAATTGCCGGCAAAGTAACCCAGTCTAATATTTCATAACATTAGAAGACGCGTTGCAATGAAGAGACACTCGGCCAGAAGCGAAGCCGTCCTGTGGAATAGATGCGTCGGCAGAAGAAAAAAAAGGAACACGGAAGGAGGGCAAGGCTTAGCTTGGGTGGGCTCAAATTTTGCAGCACAATAGTCCCAGGGGTAGGCTTCAGAAATTTTAAGAGTTTAGAGTTTATTGGTTTTTTTATACCGCCCTACTCCCCAAGGACTCAGGGCGGTGTACAGCCAGAATAAAAACCAATATATAAAAGTTAAAAGAAGGCTTTTGAAAGACATAATTAAATTATTGGCCGAAACGTGGAAAAAACCCAAACTAACCCTGATTAAAAATTAAAAATCATGTTTTATGCCAGCCCAGCTTGTTGGGAAAAAAAGGTTTTGAGACCACGACGGAAGGTGCGTAAGTCAGGGATAGTTCTTAATTCCGGGGGCAATTCGTTCCAGAGGACAGGTGCTCCCACGGAGAAGGCTCTCCCCCTGGGTGTCGCCAGTCGACATTGTCTAGCCGACGGCACCATGAGGAGACCCTCTTTATGGGAGCGTACGGGCCGGTGGGAGGCTCTCGGTGGCAGAAGGCGATCTCGTAAGGGGTTTCTGCCCGGTTGCTGGGTGGATGTGGCCATGGTGGGCGTGGCCTAGTTGGCCTCCTGTACGATGGGGGGGGGGCATTTTTGCCCTCCCTGGGTTCCAGAAGCTTTCCTCGAGCTTCCGGAAGGCAAAAATGGCCTCCCCAGGCTCCAGAGGCCCTCTGGATGCTGAAAAATGGGTCTACCAGAAGTTTGGGAAGGGTCCATTTCCAGCCTCCCCAAACTTCCGGTAGGCCCGTTTTTTGCTCTCTCTAAGCCTCCGCATGCACCCTGCATCCAAAACGGGCTGCATGGGGACTCCTAGGAGGGATGGGGTGGGCGGGGCCAGCCAGGAGTGGGATTTGGGGGTTCTCTGAACTGCACAGAATCTTAGCTAGAGGTTGTCCTGAACCCCCAGCAGCCCACCCCTGCATAGTCCTCAACGTACGGCCACGGTTCAATTCAAAGCATCTGTTGTTTAGCAAGACAATGGCTGAGTGAGTTTCGCGCCATTTTACAATCTTTCTGGCCACGTTGGTTTAAGCGAATCACGACGGTTGATTCGCTTAAACCACAACTATCAGAACTCTTTCACTGATTTTCAAATAGAAAAGGCATGACACAATCAGAGCGAAGGGGATTGACTTATTCTCCAAAGCAGGGGTCTCCAACCTTTGCAACTTTAAATCTGAAGGACTTCAGCTCCCAGAATTCTCCAGCCAGCAAAGCTGTCAGTGTCAGGGCCTGGGCCAGGGGTCTCCAACCTTTGCAACTTTAAGTCTGAAGGACTTCAGCTCCCAGAATTCTCCAGCCAGCAAAGCTGTCAGTGTCAGGGCCTGGGCCAGGGGTCTCCAACCTTTGCAACTTTAAGTCTGAAGGACTTCAGCTCCCAGAATTCTCCAGCCAGCAAAGCTGTCAGTGTCAGGGCCTGGGCCAGGGGTCTCCAACCTTTGCAACTTTAAGTCTGAAGGACTTCAGCTTCCAGAATTCTCCAGCCAGCTTTGCTGGCTGGAGAATTCTGGGAGCTGAAGTCCTTCAGACTTAAAGTTGCAAAGGTTGGAGATCCCTGCTCCAAAGCACTTGAGAGCAGAGCAAGAAGCAACTGAGAGGTAGGTCATTAAAGAGGCATCCCACCTGGAGCTAAGGAGAAATTTCCTGACTGTGGGAACAATTAACCCCTGAAACAGCTTCAATCTGGAAGATGTGGGTGCTCCATCACCCACAAAAAAGAGATTGGCCAGCCATTTGTCTGAAAGAGTATAGGATTCCGCCCCAGGCACCTGATGGACCCGGATGGGTTCCAAACGGCGCTTGGGCCAGTTCCTGTACCCCTGACCCGCGCCCCGATGGAGGACCTCGTGGCCGCATGGAATATTGCGACCACGGGAGCCTTGGATCGGGTCGCGCCCTTGCGGCCTCTCTTGCGGCGCCGAAACACCCTGGCTCCTTGGTTTACCGAGGAGCTACGGGTGATGAAACGCCGCAAGAGATGCCTAGAGGGAAGATGGAGGGCTACCCGTTCTGAATCTGACCGGACACAGGTAAGAGCCCATTTACGGACTTACATTGTGGCGCTGAGAGTAGCCAAACGTCATCATTGTGCTACTCTCATAGCATCCGCAGACAACCGTCCTGCCGCCCTGTTTAGGGTAACCCGCTCCCTCCTTCAACAGAGGGTGCGGGAAGCCCCTTTACAGGGTAGAGCAGAGGAATTTGTGATTTTTCTGCAGGAGAAAATCGCTCAGATACAGAACGAGTTAGCCCCCATTCATGGCCCAGTGGGATGCCACGAGACAGATCTTGTTTGGGAGGAGTTTGACTCCGTTACTTCCGAGGATATGGACAGGTTACGTGGGCGACTCCGAGCCACCACATGTTTATTGGACCCGTGTCCCTCCTGGCTTGTACTGGCATCCTGGGAGGTGACACGAGGCTGGCTCCAAGAGGTTGTCAACGCATCCTTAAGTGAGGGTTCCTTGCCTGCTTCCCTAAAAGAAGCGATGGTGAGGCCCCTCCTTAAGAAGCCCTCTTTGGATCCAGCTCTTTTGAACAACTACCGTCCAGTCTCCAACCTTCCCTTTTTGGCGAAGGTTGTTGAGAGTGTGGTGGCACAACAGTTTCCCTGTCACCTGGAGGAAGTTGATTACCTAGATCCGCGCCAGTCCGGCTTTCGGCCCGGGCATAGCACCGAGACGGCATTGGTCGCGTTGGTTGATGATCTCTGGAGGGCCAGAGATGGGGGTTGTTCCTCCATCCTGGTCCTATTAGACCTCTCGGCGGCTTTCGATACCATCGACCATGGTATCCTATTGCATCGGCTGGGGGGGTTGGGGGTGGGAGGCACCGTTTTATGGTGGTTCTCCTCCTACCTCTCTGGCCGATCGCAATTTGTGTTGGCAGGGGGGCAGAGGTCGACCGCGAGACCCCTCACATGTGGGGTGCCTCAGGGGTCGGTCCTCTCGCCCCTCCTGTTTAACACATATATGAAGCCGCTGGGTGAGATCATCCGTGGTTTTGGGGTAGAGTACCATCTATACGCTGATGACACCCAGCTGTATATATCTATCCCAAACCACCCCAACGATGCCGTAGCGGTGATGTGCCAGTGCCTGGAAGCCGTGCGGATCTGGATGGGAAGTAACTGACTCAGGCTCAACCCCACCAAGACCGAGTGGCTGTGGTTTCCGGCTGCCCGATTCAACCAGCTTACTCCATCACTGGCCATAGGGGGCGAACATCTTGCCCCTGTGGATGGGGTGCGCCATTTGGGTGTCCTCCTGGATGCCCGGCTGTCCATGGAAGATCAAGTGACAGCCGTGGCCAGGAGGGCGTTTTACCAGGTTCGCCTGGTTCGCCAATTGCGCCCCCTATTGGATCGGGACGCCCTTCGCACAGTCACTCATGCGCTCGTGACATCCCGACTGGACTATTGTAACTCTCTCTACATGGGGCTTCCCTTGAGGTGCACCCGGAGACTTCAGCTAGTCCAGAATGCAGCCGCGCGAGCAATTATGGGGACCGCAAGGTCTACCCACGTAACACCGCTCTTGCGCGAGCTGCACTGGCTACCTGTTGTCTTCCGGGTGCGCTTCAAGGTGTTAATTATCATCTTTAAAGCGCTCCATGGCTCGGGACCTAGCTATCTGCGGGATCGGATCCTGCCTCATACATCCTCACGGCCGATTCGCTCCCACAGAGAGGGACTTCTCCGGGTGCCGTCCACTAGACTTTGTCAGCGGGTGACGCCCAGGGGAAGGGCTCTCTCTGTGGCGGGCCCGGCCCTCTGGAACGACCTTCCCGCCGATATTAGAACGACCACGGACCTCCGTTCCTTCCGTCTTAAATTAAAAAATTACTTTTTCTGTCTGGCCGGCCTGGGATAGTCTCCCTGTCTTGGGAGTTTTATTGGGTAGTTTTAATATAGTTAGTTTTATGGGAATTTTAGCACAGGTTTAGTTTAATTTGGTTTTAGAATTGTTTGTATATTTCTTATTGTTTTTATTCTGCCTGTGCACCGCCCCGAGTCCCCATGGGGAGAGGGAGCGGTTTATAAGTATTAAAATTATTATTATTATTATTATTCCCTGCTCAACCAGCGGGTTGGGCTAGAAGGCCTCCAAGGTCCCTTCCAACTGTGTTATTCTTCACCCTGTAAGTCTTCCCTCTGCAATAGAAACCCGGCAGTGCTAAGAAGTTCCTGGTTAGTTCTGTAATGAATGACGATGGAGTCAGGAAGGAACATTTCTCCCACAGAGCTTAAAGTCACTTTTCAAAATGTATTTTGTCAGAAAATAAATAGGTTTGGTGATGTTGGACTTCAGCTTTGCTTGATGTGAAAGAAAAAGCTGAGGAAGAAAAGGGAGCAATGCTAGACCCAAACAACTAACACATAGGAGAGGAATTTGCTAGGAGTTTATTTCTTAAGTAGCAGCTCCGTCCAACTTGCAAAAAGAAGAGATTGAAAACGTTCCAACAAACTCCACCTTCGTGAACTTAAATTGTAGAAGAGGACTGGATGTTCCCATCACATTCTTTTCTCTCTCTCTCTCTCTCTCTCTCTCTCTCTTAACCCATTTAGGACTTTATGAATGTCCTGGTCTTTCTAATAAAGTTTATTGCAAATTAGCTGTAGCCAATGTCTTATCCTTTACTGCCCTGCATGTACTTTATCCACATATAATTTTTATTAAGGGTTCTCATTACAGTAGTAAAATTGAATACAAACGAAAAGAAAGAAGAATGGAAAGAATTAAAGGTACAAAGGAAAAGAAAAAATGGAAGGGAAAAAGGGAGGAGGAGGAGGAAGGAGGAAGGAGGAAGGAGGAGGAGGAGGAGGAGGAGGAGGAGGAGGAGGAGAAGAAGAAGAAGAAGAAGAAGAAGAAGAAGAAGAAGAAGAAGAAGAAGAAGAAGAAGAAGAAGAAGAAGAAGAAGAAGAAGAAGAAAAAGAAGAAGAAGAAGAAGAAGAAGAAGAAGAAGAAGAAGAAGAAGAAGAAGAAGAAGAAGAAACAGGAGGACGAGAGGGAAGAGAAGGCACAGGGAGATAGGGTGGTAAGCAAGGAAGGAAGAAAGGAAGGAAAAAAGGAAGGAAGGAAAGAGAGATGAAATAGGATACAGAAGGGAAGAGAAGGGATTTCCAAACTTTATCATAAGTATAAAGAGTTTTTGTAATTGTTCACATCTTCTTAGTTTATAATTATCCTTTCAGCCCATATCCCAGCTGTTATACATAGATCCATAAAGCATAGTCTTTTCAGTTCTGATGTCAACAGAAAATCCACTAAGTATTACTAGAAATAGCAACACACCTTAATTTAATTTTGATCAAATAAACTAAATGTATATTCCTTTCTTTTACATCTAACAAACTTAATCATATATAGTCCATTTAAATAATATCATATTACTTAATCCTTTTTTCATATTTTCTTTATCCCCCCTCACAAGTCTTCAAAGATTTAACAACTCTGAACTCATCATAGCCAACTCGCTGCAGGAACTATTTAACAATTCTATTTAATTATTTAAAATAAATATGTTTTTTTTATTTTTTGCCATTTACATTTTGCAATGTCCTAGAGTCATATGACCACATTTTGTCACCTTCTGAGTCAATGGGTATGCCAAAGTCAAAGGGGAAGCCAGGTTCACATAACAACCATGTTATTCACTTAACAACAGCAGGGGTTCACTTAACAACCAGGGGAGGAAAGGAGGAAGAAGAAGAAGAAGAAGAAGAAGAAGAAGAAGAAGAAGAAGAAGAAGAAGAAGAAGAAGAAGAAGAAGAAGAAGAAGAAGAAGAAGAAGAAGAAGAAGAAGAAGAAGAAGAAACAAGGAGGAGGAGGGGAGAAGGGAGAGAAGGGAGAGAAGAGGAGGAGGAAAGAGAAGAGGGGAAAGAAGGGAGAAGAAAGAGAAGAGGGAAAGAAGGAGGAGGGAGGAGGAAGGAGGAGGAGGAGGAGGAGGAGGAGGAGACCACCCTTTATTGTCATTGTACATCGTGTATAGAATGAAATTGGTTTAGCTTCTCCTGGTGCAATCCATAACAAAATAATATAAAATGGGGGAAATTCACTTAACAAATATCTCACTTAGCAACAGAAATTTTGGGCTCAATTGTAGTCCTAAGTCAAGGACTATCTGCATTGCATTCTGACTTCCCATTTTACCAACTGCATCAGTGGCTGGAATGAAACACTCTTAGCGCTCTAAATAATTCTATTGCCACCTAAGATTTTTCTAATTAACTTTGAGCGCTTTTTTCCCCTCTCCTTTTCTCGTATTTTGCAAATAAATAACCCTTTACGAAGTGAGAAAAATGAAGTTCATCCTGTCGAACACCGCTTTTCTTTTTACGATGTGGCTGGATGGTGTCTGATGGCGGCTTCATTTTTTGCACAAATACTGAAGCTTCCTTCATTGCTCATGCAAGGCAGTTGAGAAATTTCAGTCCAGCTGGGATGCTAAAGTTAACATCAACGTGCTCATTTTAGACTAATATTCCCAAATTAAGTACCCAATGGCTTTAGTACTTGGCTTGTTTAGCACTTTTAATTTCCCTCAAAGTAAGTTATTGATTGCAGAATGGATTGCATGGGAATTGAGCTGTCAATGCTCTAATGTTATCTTCGGAGAAAAGCTGGTTTCTGGTCTAAAAGAGGCGATGGGTAGACAGGAAACAGGAGGAAAAGAATATGCTGAAAAATTTAGAGCAGGAATCAGTAAGAATCTTCCTTATTGTAAAGTTAATATGCAACAGTAACATGCAAACACCATTAATTCGATTAGTGTCCGATTCTCTCTTTTCTTGTCCACATAAATTAGTTAGACTCCTCACTCTAGTATAGACTGACCAGTTAAAGGGCCATCTCTGCAAGTCTTGGTGGTCTGTAAGTTTGAGGTTTTTTGTTTCCTTGTAGGTGTTTCGTAACATAACTAGGTAACATCATCAGTGCCAGAAGGGGTTGGGATTTACTATGCACAGGAATCTTCTCAACTAATAGAACCTGCTTGGAGATAGATAAGGGTCATGGAATTCAAGGGAGATTGGACTTAGATCGCTTGTGGCTAAGGAAGGATTCTAGGTTGCTACCTCTTTTAACTCCACCCCCAGATTCTGCCAATCCTTCTCTAACATTAATCGGAATAAAATTAACCTTACAAAGAGGTTTTCTGCAACTAGATACCTTACTGATCTCCAGGGGGTCCTGTGACCCACCTAAAAGGGGGAAGAGCTTTGATTGTGGGGTTGTGGCTGTCATATTGATTGTTCCAACCTCCCCTGTAGACACCACCGCTGAAGTCAAGGTAGAACATTGACTGACCTTCTTAAGCAAAAGGTTCCAACATACACCAACCTTGGACCTCATCTTCCCACTTGGCTCCAATAATATTGAATTTTTCCCCCTAAAGTATAATAGCATGAAGCAAAGAACACCAGAGAGTTCATGCATATATTTCTTTGGGGGAGGATTGGAATTAATGACCTGAGTTTTGTAGAAAGAAAGAAAGAAAGAGAGAGAGAGAGAGAGAGAGAGAGAGAGAGAGAGAGAGAGAGAGAGAGAGAGAGAGAGAGAGAGAGAGAGAGAGAGAGAGAAAGAAAGAAAGAAAGAAAGAAAGAAAGAAAGAAAGAAAGAAAGAAAGAAAGAAAGAAAGAAAGAAAGAAAGAAGGAAACAGAGAGAGGGGGGAAAGGTTGCAGGAAAAAAGAGAAAGGAAAAAAGAGAGAAAAAAGAGAGAAAGAAAAGGAAAGAAGGAAAAAGAAAAAGAGATAAAGAAAGAAGGGAAGAAAAAAGAGAAAGAAAAAAAGGGAAAGAAGGAAGGAGGGAAGGAAGGAAGGAAGGAAGAAAAAAGAGAAAGGAAGAAAGGGAAGGAAGGAAGGAAGGAAGGAAGGAAGGAAGGAAGGAAAGAAAGAAAGAGAGGGAGAAAAAGGAGGCAGGAAAAAAGAGAAAGGAAAAAGGAGAAAGAAAGAAAAAAGAGAAAGAATTCTAGGAAAAAGAAAAAGGAAGAGAGATAAAGAAGGAAGGAATGAGGAAAAAGAGAAAGAAAGAAAGAAAGAGAAAGCAGGAAAGGAAAGAAAGAAAGAAAGAAAGAAAGAGAGAGAAAGAAAGAAAGAAAGAAAGAAAGAAAGAAAGAAAGAAAGAAAGAAAGAAAGAAAGAAAGAAAGAAAGAAAGAAAGAAAGAAAGAAAGAAGTTAGTTTTGGACAAGAAGTCTTAAGGCAGGAACGCATTGTAGACTGGGGAATATTGGCGATAAATCTTCGCATCTATTCCAGGTGTATTTCTCCGCTAGCCTGTTATTCCTGAGAGTCCTTAACCAACGTCAAGAGTTTAAAGACAATTTTCCTCCAATTGCTCAAGCTCATTCTGACCTCCTAACTACGGTCTGTCATCGATTATTTTGCCACTTGAGAGTGGATTCTTTTACTTGGTGAGAGGGAGAGAAAGTGGGATCATGCTCCCTTTTTCTCTCCATTCTTGGAGGTTTTTCACCCTATCGGGATGGTGGATATTTAGAGAATTGTGAAGAGTTTGGGGCTATGGAAGTCCCTCTGAAGTCTTGATAATGAACTTGGCCACTGTGTGTGACATCCAGAAGTGTTAGGAACTTGCCTTCAACTTTAACAAAGGCTGAAAGACACAACGGCAGACCAATGAGAAGTCCTTAGGAGAAGGTCTTTGTTACAACTCACTGCATGCCAATGGTGGACACCCTGGATAATCAAGCTAGGAAGAAAATGAATCCGGCGTTAATGGGCCTCTAAATGTAAAAAGATCCATTTGGCTAATCAGCTTTATTGCTCACAAATTAGGAGCACGGAGAATTAGGTCCTACCAACCCGGGTGGTGAGGTCAAGCTCCCCCCTATGATTGGCACAACGATTATTCTAATTGTGTTATTACTTTTAATTGTGATGAGGGCTTCTAAGGCAACCATAAATAAGAGACGTCGTGGACGGACAATCTTCCCTGGCCCTGCATCCCCTTCCCTTACACTGAAAGGGGCTTCGGCAGCAAAGCTTCACGGACACAAAGGGAGCTTTCGGAGTATGGCTTAAACTGCAACATTGCAAAGACAAGCGAGGGAGGGGGGCAGAGGAGTCCTAAGAAACGAGAATATTATTAATGTTCTCATTAACAGGCTTCCTAATTTACTGCTGCGCTCTGATTAATGGCCAACCAGGCTCCCCGTGGATGGTCTGTTTCAGACCCCACACAAACACACATACACATCAGCTTGATCCTCAAACGGTTTACTGACAAGGAGCGAGAAGGTCCCACCCTAAGGCAGGCTGAGGCATCTGTGCAACCCTAGAAACCAATCCAGGAGAACAAGGACATTCCCAAGAGAAAGAGAGAGAGAGAGAGAGAGAGAGAGAGAGAGAGAGAGAGGGAGGGAGGGAGGGAGGGAGGGAGAGAGGGAGACAGAAAGAAAGAGAAAGAGAGAGAGAGAAAGAAAGAGAGAGAGAGATGGAGAGAGAGAGAGGGGAAGAAAGAGAGAGATTTTAGTCCAGAAGCAAAACCGAGCACAATGATGCAATACTGCAGGGCTACTTCTGCTGACTGCTGGTTGCCTGCAATTTGGCAGTTCCAATCTCCCCAGGCTCAGGGTTGACTCAGCCTTCCATCCTTCCGAGGGGGGTAAAATGAGGACCCAAATTGTTGGGGGCAAAATGCTGACTCTGTAAACCACTTAGAGAGGGCTGTAAAGCATTGTGGAGTGGTATATAATACAATACAATACAATAGCAGAGTTGTCTGTCTAAATGCTAAGTAGAGATGGAGAGAGGGAGGGAGGGAGGGAGGGGGGGCCATGGTGGTGCAGTGGTTAGAGTACAATACTGCAGGCTACTTCTGCTGAGTGCCAGCTGCCTGCAATTTGGCAGTTTGAGTCTCACCAGGCTCAAGGTTGACTCAGCCTTCCCTCCTTCCGAGGTCAGTAATATGAGGACCCAAATTGTTGGGGGCAAGAGGCTGGCTCTGGAAACCACTTAGAGAGCACTGTGTTGTTGTTAGTTGCGAAGTCTAGTCCGGCCCATTGCAATCCCATGGACAACATTCCTCCACGCCTGTCCTCTACCATCCTCTGGAGTCTATTTAAGATCATGTCAACTGCTTCAGTGACTCCATTCAGCCACCTCACTCTCTCAATCTTGCCCTCAGTCTTTACTAGCATGAGGCTCTTCTCCAGGGAGTCCTTCCTTCTCATCTGGCCTTCTAAAGAGCAGTCAGGGTTGATCTCCTCTAGGACCGACTGGTTGGATCAACTTGCAGTCCAAGGGACTCAATGCAGGAGTCTTCACCAGCACCAGAGTTCAAAGGCCTCCATTCTTTCTTATGCTCAGCCTTCCTTATGGTCCAATTTTCACAGCCATCCATTGTAATTGGGAAAACCAGAGCCTTTACTATACAAACTTTTGTTGTCATGGTGATGTCTCTGTTTTTTACTACGCTGTCTAGATTTGCCATAGCTTTCCTTAAAAGACACTTGCTCCTGGGACGCTTAATGCTGGGAAAAGAAGAAGGGGACAGCAGAGAAGGAGGGGGCTGGATGGAGTCACCGAAGCAATAGATGTGAGCTTCAATGGACTCCAGAGGATGGGAGAGGACAGGAAGGCCTGGAGGAGATCAACCCTGACTGCTCTTTAGAAGGCCAGATCCTGAAGAGGAAACCTAATGAGAAGGAAGGACTCCCTGGAGAAGAGCCTCATGCTGGGAATGATGGAGGACAAAGAAGAAAGGGACAGCAGAGAAGGAGGGGGCTGGATGGAGTCACCAAAGCAGTCAGCGTGAGCTTAAAGGGACTCCAGAGGATGGTCGAGGACAGGAAGGCCTGGAGGAACGTTGTCCATGGGGTTGCGATGGGTTGGACATGACCACAACTAACAACAACAACAATAAAATGGAAGTTTGAGGAAAGCCCTGGAGTCTTCTTTTGTTAGGGGTCTTACTTAGAACCCTGACAATTATTGGTAATCCACAGTGGGAGAGGACTTGAGGTCCCCAAGAGGTCCACCTACTGGAATTTCTGCTCCAATTCCATTCCTCACCACCAGACTCCTCCCATACGCTCTTCTGCTGATTGCCTCTTGAGTCTAGATTTGTTTTTTGTTTTTCCTGTTGAACCTGCCCAGAATAAAATACAATTAAAACAGCACCTCTTCTCACCTGAGTGTCGCCTTTGGCCAAGAGCAAACCAAGAAAGAAATCCCAGCGCTGGGTGTGAAATCTTAAAACGTGATATTGACAACCCCAGGAATCTCCAACCGTTGCTCTTAAAGGGTAGTTTTAAATATTTGAGGGGCGGGGGGGAATTATTCAGTACATGGAACATAATTATATGAATTGCATTTCATTAATGGCATTTTTAGTATTCATTAAGTAGAAAATTAAAAGACATTCGTTTTCATCCTGCTCTCGTCTTTCGTGTTGGAGGGTGATCCCTCATGGAAGATGCCTGAAAGATGGGAGGGGGGAGGAGGATCTGTTTCAGGCTGAAGAGGGGTGGGCTTGACAAGGGGTTCTCTGCCTGGTTGCTGGGTGGGCGTGGCCATAGTGGGCGTGGCCTACTCAGCCTCCTGCACCACAATGGGGGGGGGGTGTTTTGGCCCTCTTCTGACTCTGGAGGGTTTCCCTCAAACGTCTGGGAAGGTGAAAATGGCCTCACCAGGCTCTGGAGGCCCTGGGGGAAATGGTGTTCGTTTCCGGCCTTCCCAAACTTCTAGTAGGCCCATTTTTCACCCTCCCTCAGCCTCTGCATGTGCCCCAGTGGTGGGTTTCTGCAGGCTCGCACCTACTCGCGAGAGCCGGTTGGTGAAATTTAGAGAACCGGTGAGAGGGGGGTTCCACTGGCGTACCTGGAAGTAAATCTGGCCCGCCGCTGCCAGTGACCCAACAGGAAGGAAGGAAGGAAGGAAGGAAGGAAGGAAGGAAGGAAGGAAAGAAAGAAAGAAAGAAAGAAAGAAAGAAAGAAAGAAAGAAAGAAAGAAAGAAGAAAGAAAGAAAAAGAAAGAAAGAAAGAAAGAAAGAAAGAAAGAAAGAAAGAAAGAAAGAAAGAAAGAAAGAAAGAAAGAAAGAAAGAAAGAAAGAAAGAAAGAAAGAAAGAAAGAATTTATCATCACAATTGAGTCCACAATTTTGGTTGCTAAGCAAGAGCGTTGCTAAATGAGTTTCACCACATTTTAAAAGGTGGCCACTCCCACCCTGTCACATGACTGCCAAGCCACGCCCACAAAATAGGCCACACCTACAGAGTAGGTTCTAAAAAATTTGAAACCCACCACTGATGTGCCCTGCACTTACCTGCATCCAAAACAGGCTGCATGAGGACCAGAAAGGGTGGGGTGGGCATGGCCAGCCAGGAGTGGGATTTGGGGGTTCTTCGAACTGCACAGAACCTTAGCTAGAGGTTCTCCAAACCCCCAGCAGCCCACTCCTGTCTTGTATTTCCCTGCATATGGTATGGTATGGGAATGGGAAGGGTAGAATAGAATAGAATAGAATAGAATAGAATAGAATAGAATAGAATAGAATAGAATAGAATAGAGCTGGAAGGGACCTTGGAGGTCTTCTAGACCAGCCTCCTAATCAAGCAGAAGAACCATTTCAGATAAGTGGCTGTCCAGCTTCTTCTTAAAAACCTCCAGTGATGGAGCACCCACAATTTCTGGAGACAGGTTGTTCCACTAGTTAATTGTCCTCACTGTTAGGAAGCTTCTCCTTAATTCCAGGTTGCTTCTCTCCTTGATGAGTTTCCAAATATTGTGTCTTGTCCTGCCCGCCTTTGGTGCTTTGGAGAATAATTTGCCCTTCTTTGTGGCAGCATCTCAAATACTGAAATTCTGCTATCAAGTAACTTCCCAGAATCCATGGCCACCCAACAGGCTGGCACCTCTAGTGGTGAGGTACCAGCCTAGAAACCAGGAGATGATGAGTTTTAATCCAGTGTGGATTTCCCATTCTAATTCCTATTCTATTCTATATCTCTATTCTGTTCTGTTCTGTTCTATTCTATTTTCCTCCTCCTCCTCCTCCTCCTCCTCTTCTTCTTCTTCTTTTTCTTCTTCTTCTTCTTCTTCTTCTTCTTCTTCTTCTTCTTCTTCTTCTTCTTCTTCTTCTTCTTCTTCTTCTTCTTCTCTTCCTCCTTCATCCAATTTTGTTTTGTTCTTTTTGGCTCTCTACCTGCTGCCCAACCCACCTTGCCATTTATTCTTCAACAGCTGAGAAGAGCAAATGGGTTGCGAGGAGGGGGGTGAACCAATTGGGTGGGGGGTGTTCCTATTTCCCCAGGCTTCTGATATTGGGACCAACATCTGGCTATATTTTTATTAATGAGCTGCTCCTAATTGGGAGCTCTGCCGTCCGAATGAACATCCGCATGCCGGCTACACTTGCTAATTAGGACTTTGCTCCATAATAAGCCTGTAACGCCGGCTTCCTTGAGCGATGATGAACTGCTGACGCAGCGATGGAAGCACACACCTCGCCCCACCAACGCAGCAAGGCAGGTTCTCGGCCCCAGCAATTGGGGGAAGTGAACATATGGCGAGAGGAACAGGGGAAGCGCGCAGACAGCTTGCTTGAATTACGGATCAGCCATTGAAACTGCTCAAAGCAGAGTATTTTCTCATTACATGCAAAAAGAAAAAGAACGATGGGTTTTCATTCTCCAGGAATGACACCCAAGTGTGGCCAGTGGTAGCACCAGCAATCCTGGGGTTCCCATAGGGAAAAATACATCCAGAATATGTCTTTGCAAGAAGAGAAGAGAAGAGAAGAGAAGAGAAGAGAAGAGAAGAGAAGAGAGGGGAGGGGATAGAAGGGGGGATAGAAGGGGAGAGGAGAGGAGAGGAAAGAAGAGGAGAGGAGAGGAGAGGAGAGGAGAGGAGAGAGGAGAGGAGAAGAGAAGAGAAGAGAAGAGAGGAGAGGAGAGGAGGGGTGGGGAAGGAAGGGAAGAGGATAGAAGGGGAGGATAGAAGGGGAGAGGCAAGGAGAGGAAAGAAGAGGAGAGGAGAGAGGATAGAAGAGGAGGGGAGGGGAGGGAAGAGGAGAGAAGAGGATAGGATAGGATAGGATAGGAGAGGAGAGGAGAGGAGAGGAGAGGAGAGGAGAGAAGAGAAGAGAAGAGAAGAGAAGAGAAGAGAAGAGAAGAGAAGAGAAGAGAAGAGAAGAGAAGAGAAGAGAAGAGAAGAGAAGAGAAGAGAAGAGGATGTGGTCAATGGTCAATGGGGGGAGGGCTGGGATGAGGGAAAACTTTCCTTTCCTTTTTTAGGATGAGAAGCCCAGAGCTAGCCTGACTTTACTGCAGCCTTTCACTTCAACGCAATGGAGTCAAGGGTCTTTCTTTCACAAGGATCAGATTGGGGCTGGTCTGATATTTACAGAAGGTTGTTTATTAAGCATAAGTATAATCTTTATTGTCAATAAGTATAATCTTTATTGTCATTGTACTTAAATACAATGGAGTTGGTTTTAACCTCACTGGTGCAAAATATATAGCAGAAATAAAAAAAAGAGAGAGAAAAGAAAAAAAATAGCATGTGCATGGAGTGATTGTGGTTGTATTTAAAAGTCTGACAGCCCAAGGATAGAAACTATCTTTAAACCTGTTTGTTCAGCTGGCTATACTTTGATGTCTTCTGCCCAATGGTAGAAGTGCAAAGAGACACTGACCAGGGTGTGAAACATCTCTGAGTCTCTTCCTTACTCTGCTAAAGCAGCGAGACCTGACGAGATTGGGGCCAATTGGATAATAGTTTCAGAAGGCTCTCTTTGATGGAAAGAGAAATCCTACATCCCATAGTGCAGGGGTCTCCAACCTTTGCAACTTTAAGTCTGAAGGACTTCAGCTCCCAGACTTCTCCAGCCAGCAAAGCTGGCTGGAGAAGTCTGGGAGCTGAAGACCTTCAGACTTAAAGTTGCAAAGGTTGGAGACCCCTGCCATAGTGGACATTCCTAGCATGGCTAGTGCACAGACAGATATGCAGGAGATCCAAATTTGGAATGAGATGTGATTGGGTTTCTTCTTTTTTTTCCCCAAGCCTATCCTAGAAGCCAATAATTTGGATTTGCAGTCTTTATTTGTAAGGGAAAATGGGATAATGGTTGGAACAAGGTTTTGGATGACTGTCAAATTTCAGCACAAAAGTAATTAATGCTTCTGAGGAAATCATCTAAATGAAATTTAGAGACTCCAACTCATTGGGCTGTTGAATGATACCAGCTGCATTAATCTGTCAGTGCTCACATTTATATTTCAGTCTATTTTTGAAGACTTCGAGTCAAAGACATTAGATCAGTTGCCATTAAGGGGACAGTAACTTTTAAGGGCTTCTGCCTGGTATTTTTTTATCCCGCAGAGGTGAAATTATCTTCTGGACCTTGGGAACAGTGAGAAATGAGTTCTGATTTCCAAGAAAACCAATCTAATGCATGCTTCCTTGGGGAGTAAGTATCCCCTTCCCCCACCATTTTTGACTGCCCACTACCCATTATTTTACAATGCAAAATAAAAGTTTCTATTCAAAATGGCACATGCTAGAAAATCACAGGTAATCACAGGATGGGACCTGCTCTGTGCTCCCTGTATAGACAATCCTCAATTTAAACCATTCTGTCCACTGTTCGGTTGGCGAATCCAGAAAACAAACCTCCTGAGACATGTCTTTTACCAAAAGTATAAAACTTTACTGAATAAACCACATTGGCACAGAAGGAGCAAAACCAGATCTGGCCTTCCCACACAAAAGCAAGCATAATTCATTCCCCACTCTTCCCTATGGGCCATCCATAGTCCAAAACGTCCACCAATCACACCTGTTCACTTTGTGATGGGAACCTGCCGGGGCATCTGTTTGATGTGTCCTTGAGGTGCAAGCAGTGTCTCATGGGAACTGATAGATGCTTGGATGCCATTTACCCCACCCGTGCTTTCCATTCCACCCTCCTCCCTTTTCTTCGTCAAGTTGCGAGCAAAGTGGAATATAGGTGAACATAAGAACATGAGAACATAAGAACAGCCTTGCTAGAAGAGGCCACAGCCCATCCAGTCCAGCATTCTGTCTCACACAGTGGCTCACCATTTGCTTCAGGGTATTCCCAAGCAGATGTCTTCACCTGCTTATGATTCCCTGCAAATGGCCTTGAGAAATATCCTGCCTATCTCTCCAACCCGGAGGGTGTCCTTGGGCATCCATCCTGATAGCCATGGATACCCTTGTTCTCCATGAACTCGTCTAATCCTTTCTTAAAGGTGTCGAGGCTGACAGCTGTCACCACTTCTTCTGGCAGGGAGTTCCATAGACCAGGGATCCTCTGGGTGAAAAAGTACTTCCTCTTATTTGTTTGAGGTCTAGCTTCCAAAAGTTTCATGGAGTGCCCCCTAGTTCTAGTGTTGTGCGATAGGGAAAACAGTGTTTCCTTTTCTACTTTGTCGACACCGTGCATGATTTTATAACTTCAATCAGGTCACCTCTCGGGCGCTGTCGTTCTAGAGTGAAGAGGCCCAGCCGTTGCAGCCTCAGATGGGAAGGAAGGTGAAAGTGTGCAACAGTCTTAACTCGGTCAGCCTTGAAGTTGGCTGCACTGTGGCCGTTTTCTTTTTGGGTCGTTCATTTTCTCTCTGTGTGTGCACACTTGTGTAACTCTATGTACCAATGTAGCTTTATGGATTAGCATAAAATAGATGCCAATTATTTTCCTCAAATACTGTTGTTCTTTCATGTTCAGTCTCAACTCAAACATAAAGATTCTAAAATAATCACAAATAACTAAGGTGGGATTATTTTTAAATAATTAAGCAAGCTGTACTTTTACTGCGTTCAACTCCATTGTCAGCCTTGTGATGTTTATCATTTAATTATTTTCTTTTTTAAAAATAAAATAATTAAGCAGAACAAAAAAAATTAGAGAAAGGAAAAAGACAGTAAAATACAAAAGAAAATGGAGGACTTTTCACACAGGTTACAGTTTTAATAAAGGATGAGCATCTTTCTTTATAATCATCTATGCATAATCCTCACATGTAAGCAATTCTTACACAAACTTTGATGCCCAACTTCCCTGCTGCCTATTTATTTAAAAGTTCTCTTGTTTATCAGTCTAAAGTCAAATCTTTCATCTGGAGCTCAAGATAGCAAACATTCACTTATCACTTTCTCCCACAACAACATGCCTGCAAGGGAGTCTGGCTTGAGAGAGAAGAACCTTGTGAAGCTTTTTGCCCGCCTCCTGAGCACCAGAAATCTTCCCTCCCCCACACCTGGCTTGACAGCAGCAGCTTTGGAAGACAGAAGACGTGGCGCGGGCAATAGAAGGACTCAGGCAGGAGGCTAGAGGGGTGGCTGACAAACCGAAGGCCTGGGCCCATGGCTGCCAATGACAGGAATCTCTGAGTCCTGCTTGCTGCTGAGGTGTGGGGGGCCCTGTCTACTCACAATGCCACCAATCCTGACAGAAATAAGCACAGAAGGCCAAACACCAAGAGTTGGAACACCGAACAGTCCCAGAGCTGGACTGAGTCGGAAACTGGGTGTGGCTACTCCTTAGGGGGTTATATACCATGCCTAGTTAATTAATTATTTAATATTATGACTCAGTCCAATCAGAGTGTGGATAGGTTTAACCCATACATGGATGCTATCTCCACCCTTATTGAGAAGCAACAGTAACCCTGCTAATAAAAGTGTGTCTAGTCAAGACGATGGTTTTCCCAGTTGCAACGTAAGGCTGTGAAAGTTGGACCATAAGAAAGGCTGAGCGCCCAAGAATGGAGGCCTTTGAACTCTGGTGCTGGAGAAGACTCCCGCATTGAGTCCCTTGGACTGCAAGGTGAGTCAACCGATCAGTCCTAGAGAAGATCCACCCTGAATGCTCTTTAGAAGGCCAGATCCTGAAGAGGAAACTCAAAGACTGTGGCCACCTAATGAGAAGGAAGGACTCCCTCATGCTGGGAACGATGGAGGGCAAAAGAAGAACGGAACGACAGAGAATGAGGTGGCTGGATGGAGTCACAGAAGCAGTAGGCATGAGCTTAAAGGGACTCCAGAGGATGGTAGAAGACAGGAAGGCCTGGAGGAACATTGTCCATGGGGTCACGATGGATCAGAAACAACTTTGCAATTAACAACAACACAGCACTCTCTAAGTGGTTTTACAGAGTCAGCTTCTTGATTCCATGACTGGAGAGGAGGTGGGGTCTTCTTGGTGGTTTGAGCAAGGGCTTCATCTCCCCATCATCATCCATTCTGTTGTCTGTTTCATTGAGGTCAATCAGCCCCTTTGAGTGAGACCGAGTGAGTGAGAAGAAGTGCCTGTGGTTTACTTAAGGAAGACATGTGAAGGGGGAATCAGATGGCTAAAACATATTGAGAGTAGATCTGAGAGGGAAGAAATGGCGTGAAGCCATCCAGGTGGCTTCATGACTAAGGAAGGACTAGAACGTACTATCTCCCAGTGTCTAACCCAGTGTCTTCATTACTACACCAAATTGGCTCTAGTTGAGGTCTCTGGGTTCTCTCTTTGATGAACAAGCCAATATGATTTATCTGGGATTATCTAACATGGTAAAAGTTCAACCATGATTTCACCCATGTATTGAGCCATGTCTTCTATCTGTGTACTGAAATGACTTTTTTTCACCCTCCATCATACTTTTGATTCCAGAAAGAGCTCAATCGGGAATTTTTTCCAATGCACAGAATGAAGGCAATCTTTTCTCGCTTGCTTATTGCTCACCTTAGACAGCAATTGACACAAAGAAGAGAGGGTCAACCTATTCTCTAAAGCATCTGAAGCAATGGGTGGAAACTAATCAAGGAGAGAAGCACCAAGAACTAAGGGGAAACTAACCAATGGAATGGCTTGCCTTCAGAAGTTGTGGGTGCTCCATCACTGAAGGCTTTCAAAAAGAGACAAAAAGAGATGGTATAGGGTCTCCTACTTGATGAAACTAGAAGATTCCCAAGGTCCCTTCCAACTCTGTTGTCCTGTTCTGTCCTGTCCTGTCCTGTTCCAAACTAACCCTGATCAGCAAAAGGCTACATTTCATTCTGTGTCAGTATATTCATAGATTGGAATAGGCAACAGATCAGCCGATGGAGACTGTTTGGAGAGACATGGTAACAGGTCAGCCAATAGGGACTGTTTGGAAACCGAAACAGTATTTGCTGTGTGAGAAGCAAGGATACAGCATGGAGCCTTGGCGTGGCTTAGATATGCAGCTCTGAGTCTGTGCAAAAGCCCCAAAATTCCTCTGCTGCTGGAACCGAAACTGGAAACTGTTCTCTCCTCTGCTTGTGTGTTTGCTTGTATCTACAATGTTGGAAGAACCAGCCTTTGGTATTGTACAATAGGACGCATGTGTTATATTATATGTAAAGAGAAGTTAATGGCACGGGACATGGCACGGGACCTAGCTATCTGCGGGATCGCATCCTGCCCCATACATCCTGGTGGCTGATTCGCTCCCACAGAGAGGGACTTCTCCGGGTGCCATCCACTAGGCAATGCCAGCGGGCGACGCCCAGGGGAAGGGCCTTCTCTGTGGCGGGCCCGACCCTCTGGAACGACCTTCCCCCCGAAATCAGAACAACCACGGACGTCCGCTCCTTCCGTCAAAAACTAAAAACTCACTTCTTCTGCCTGGCCGGCCTGGGGTAATTGAACTGTTTTTAGGGTTTTTAGGGGTTTAGTTTTAGTTTTAATATGGGATTTTAGTGCAGGGTTTTAGTTTAATTCATTTTAATATTGTATTATGTTTGTGGTTTTATATATGTATTTTTAAATTCCCTGTGCACCGCCTCGAGTCCCTTCAGGGAGAGAGAGCGGTCTATAAATTAAATTATTATTATTATTATTATTATTATTAGTAGTAGTAGTAGTAGTAGTAGTAGTAGTAGTAGTAGTAGTAGTATTGGTATTATTGGTATTATTAGTATTATTAGTATTATTATTAGTATTATTAGTATTAATGAATCCTGATGAATCAGTTACCTGGGTATGCCTTCTGGATTTGATTGCTGCAACAAACTCTAACATTCTCGCACATTTATTTTGCCAGGTTTCTGATTTCCCCAATGTCCTTTTTTGCTTAACAATTATGCTGTGGAACACTCTTTCTCCCCTGGCCTTGCTCGGCGAGACACACATACCTGTGGTTTCTCACGTCATTATAGCATTTCTTTTTTTTTCCCAGGCAAAAGTAGACAAAACCCTACAAGTAATTATCTATGTTCCAGTGGTTATGCAGATGAGAACGATGTACTGGATGCCTCAGTTGGCAGTCATGAAAGAAAGGTCATGGGGAGGGAGGGGGGAATCCCATAAACTGAACACATTAACCAGAAAGTAATACTTTTGGTAAAGGTTTGAGCAAAACTAACGTTGAAGTTGTTTCCCTATTAGGAGCAGCGTTTCATATTCCGTCTTGAAAACATAAAAAGGCCTAATGTTAAGGGGAAATAAGCCATTTTTCTCACCTGGAACACCAAAATTATTTAATAACAAGATAATGAAATAAGATATTGATTTGTAAAAAAAAAAAAAAATACTCTACAAAGGTACAAATGAAAAAGTTAGTTTCAGAAAAAGGAGCTTGTTCTTATGGCTTTTTTCGTGATAATATCTCATTTCTTAATAGGCTGACATGCACAAGCTTTATCCAGGAAATGATCATGGTTTGGGCAAAAAAAAGTGGGGGGAAACCATCTATGTTTTCCCCCCACTTCACGTGGGATCTCTCTGGTGGTTTCCTAGCAACGGAGTTTTCTTTAGTCTTGCTCTTCAAAATGGTGGCTGGGCTTCGCTGAGTGAGGAAAACCTAGCAGGTTCAAGAAGGGGAAGGACAAAAAAGTCAGGTGAACCAGGGCAACCAAAGACCCTACCCACATGAAAAAGTTTCCAAATAATATTGCAGGAAGAGAGAACACAGAGGTTCGGAATAATAGAGTTGGAAGGGACCTTGGAGGTCATGCAGTCTAACCCCCCTGCTGGAGCAGGAGGCCCTGTGCCATTTCAGATAAATGATCGGTCAGTCTTTTCTTGAAAGCCTCCAGTGAGGGGAGAACCCATAACCTCTGGAGGCAAACCAGTGGTGGGATTCAATTTTTTTTTACTGCTGGTTTTGTGGGCGTGGCTTTATGGGCATGGCAGGGGAAGGATATTGCAAAATCCCCATTCTCTCCCCACCCCACTAACCTGCTTTCCAACTCCATTGTCCTGTGCAGGGCAACACAAGAAGATCGGCTGGGAGGCTGGGAGGCAGCAGGGGGCGGGGCCAGCCTATTTGCTGGTTCTCCAAACTACTCAAAATTTCCGCTACCGGTTCTCCAGAAACTGTCAGAACCGGCTGAATCCCACCTCCGAGGCAAATCATTTCACTGGTTAATTGTTCTCCTTGTTAGGAAGTTTCTCCTGTAGTCCTGCTCTTAGAAATGGTGGCTGGCCTTCGCTGAGTGAGGAAAACCTAGCAGGTTCAAGAAGGGGAAGGGTAAAAAAAGTCAGGTGAACCAGTTCAACCAAAGACCCTACCCACATGAAAAAGTTTCCAAATAATATTGCAGGAAGATAGAACATAGAGCATAGAATAATACAGTTGGACACATCTGGGAAAAGCCGAATCTGAAAGCTTCCCAGTTTTCCCCACCTAATTGAAAGTTCAAGATCTTGCCCATCCAATTCCAGTCAGATGCAGAGATGCAAATACAAAGGATGACCTTGGCTTTCTAGAAAGAATTTTGTTATGGCTACAAAGCATCTAACTCTGTACAATCCCCCCTCCCTTTTTCCCCACAATAGAAAATGCCTACTAGAATAATAGAAAGTGTGGCAGGCCAAAGATTCAACAGAAAAGATGGCTGCAGGACTGACATCTTCTTTCATGGGGGTGGGGGGGAGTTCTTCCTATAACCTTACCATAAAAAGCTAGAGCAAGGTCTTTGGGGTACGTTTTTTGGGTGGACTACCTTACAAGGCTGACATCCATCTTGCAAAACTGAAAGTATGTTCCGCCCCTCCTCCCACCCCATTGGTATAACCAAGAAACCCTGTGTATTTGAAGCAGTGTGAATGTAATTGTCAGAGTATATTCATGAACTGGAAGAGGGCTTAGTAACAGGGTCAGCCAATGAATAGACATGGTAACAGGTCAGCCAATGGCGACTGTTTGGAAACTGAAAGAGTATATTTGCTGGAGACAGCTAGGAGTCTGGGCGTGGCCTTCTTACTAGAGCTCTGAGTCTGGGCTAGAACTAAAACCAGTCTGCTGCTGGAACTGGAACTGGAACTGGAAACCGTTCTCTCCTCTGCTTATCTTTACTTGCATTCTCGACCACATTGGAAGAACCACTCTTGGTATTATATATAACTTACCATATTTTTTGGAGTATAAGACGCACCTTTTCCCCCCTTAAAGAACATTGAAATGTTGGTGCATCTTGTACACTGAATACAGCCATTTTCGGGCTCCTGAAGCACCTCCCCCATCCCATTTTTGAAAAAAAAATGGGTGAAAACAGCCCATTTTTCACAAAAATGTAGCCGTTTTTGCCTTCCTTCAGCCCCCAGGAGCACTCTGCAGGCTTCAGCAGGGCTGAGGGAAGGCAAAAACGCCTTGATTTTTTTAAAAAAACGGCCCAGTTTTTTCCTATTTTTCGCAAATACGAGGGCGTTTTTGCCTTCCCCCACAGAGGACAAAAACTTTTTTCCTTACTTACCTCTTCGAAATCTTGGTGCGTCTTATACACCGGTGCATCTTATAGTCCGAAAAATACAGTATATGTTATTATGTATTTAAAGAGAAGTTAATGGATCCTGTTGTATCAGTTACCTGTATGCACTTTCTGTATTTGATTGCTGCAACAAACTCTGAAAGTAAAGTGAAAGTAATGAATGTGGGAGGGTCCTTGGTAGACAGGAGGAAGAGAAGCAGATTAGGCAATGGTGAGATAAGAGATCAAAGATGGTAACTGGCTCATAGATAGTAGCAACTGTGAGAGGGATCTAGGAGTCCTATTGCTTAACTTATTGCAGTATTTACCTAGTAGTTAGTCTTTCCTAACTAACAAAAGAACACAGGTCTTTAGGGATAAATTATATGTACCTAAATTGGCATCTGAGAAAATGACTTTAATCCTCAAAACTATTCAAAAATATTTCCAAATAAACAATGAATAAAATATTCTTTACAAAAAAGTTAAATTCTCATCTTTTTTTGGTTTCTGATTTGTTCCCTTTCTTTAGAAAGTATTTCCTCCTCCTCCTCCTCCTCCTCCTCCTCCTCCTCCTCCTCCTCCTCCTCCTCCTCCTGGTTTTCACAGGGGCTGCACATAAATCTTGATATCACACATTTGACAACCTTATTAATTTGCAGGTGGGAGGTGACTATTGCAGTCTACCGATAAGACACAATTCCATAAAGATAATTTATTTCCAAATCAGCTACATATTGTGCATGATTTGGTTGTTGTTGTTGGTTTTCCTTATAAGAAAATAGAATATTTTATTGATTCTGCTCAGAAGACAAAACTCCCCTTCCTCTCCTTCCAGGTTTTACATTTTTATTACACCCAGGTGTGGATTCAGAAGACCAACATTTAAGAACTGGAGGTAAAAGAAACTTATATGGTTTTAGGCTGGTTTTGTGGTGGTTTTATGATTTTAGGATGTTGAAATGGATCCATTGCTCCTTGTAGCCAATATACTACAGCAGGGGTCCCCAACTTTTGCAACTTTACGTCTGAAGGACTTCAGCTCCCAGACTTCTCCAGCCAGCTTTGCTGGCTGGAGAATTCTGGGAGCTGAAGTCCTTCAGACGTAAAGTTGCAAAGGTTGGAGACCCCTGTACTACAGCACTTAATATTCCAGGAAAAGAATGATTGGCTGTTGAATCAATTTCATCCATTTGGCCTAACTGTGAATAGTTTAGATATGCAGACTTCATTTTTCCAGTCTGCAAGACCACGAAGAATTCTGGAAGAGTGGTGGGACTCATCTCCAAGTGGGAGGATGAGTCTGCCTATCGAGATGAGGTGGACCAGTTGCTTTCGTGGTGTGGAGACCATAACTTGCTCCTTAAATACCAAGGAGACCAAGGAGCTTATAGTGGACTATTGTAGGAATAGATCAGACATCCAGCCCTTGCTTATCAATGGGGACCAAGTGGAGCAAGTGACTAGTTTTAAGTTTCTGGGTGTTGTCATAAAAGAGGGCTCACGTTGCAGCCCTCGTCAAAAGGGCCCAGCAGAGATGATACGACCTGGGACTTCTTAGGAAACAACAACTGAGTGAAAAACTGCTGGTGACCTTCTACTGCTGCACCAAAGAGAGCATTACAAAGAGAGCATACATCCCTTCGTCCGATCCGCTCCCATAGAGAGGGCCTTCTCCGGGTACCGTCGGCCGGGCAATGCCAGCTGGCGATACCCAGGGGAAGGGCCTTCTCTGTGGCAAGCCCGGCCCTCTGGAACGACCTACCCCCTGACCTTCGCACTACCTCGGACCTCCGCCTCTTCCGCCAACGCCTTAAGACGTACCTATTCCAACAAGCCGGCCTAGCGTAGCCCCCCGTTTCTGACTATATTTATAAATTTTAATTTTTTAGGGTTTTAAAAGGTTTTTAGCACGGGTTTTAATTTAATTTAATATGTTTTAAATAGTATATATTGTTTTGTAATGGTTTTTAATAATTGCCTATGCGCCGCCCTGAGTCCTAACAAGGAGAAGGGCGGGGTATAAATTCGAAAAATAAAAAATAAAAATAAATTTTAACTTACTGCACCTATGTCTGCACAGTGCCAGATAGGACAGCGCTCCAGAGAGTCAACATCATTGCGCAGAGGATCATGGGTTTCCCCCTTCACTCTTTGGAAGACTTTTTATTATTATTATTATTATTATTATTTATTAAATTTTTATATCGCCCTTCTCCCTTCCGGGACTCAGGGCGGTGTACAGGCACTAATAAAAGGCAACAATATAAAACATAAAATACAGTTAAAAATATATTAAATAGCTAGCCTGATTAAAATCCTGTTAAAAACCCTTTCTAAAACAATTTTAAAAACTATGCCAGGCCGACCACATGAAACAAATGGGTCTTCAAGGCCCGACGAAACTGGTGCAGGTCCATGATTGTCCATAGGTCTTTATAGCTCCCGTTGCTTTAAGAAAGTTCAAAACATTCTTAAAGATCCATCTCATCCTGGTCACCCTTTTTTTGAACTATTACCATCTGGCAACCGGTGCGGGACAATAAAAACAAGGATAAATAGGCTGAAAAACAGCTTCTATCCCAGGGCAATAACTATATTGAATTCTTTGGTATAGTGCAAGTTTAATGCAATATAGGGTTTTCAATTTCAATTATATATGAAAGTTGTGTGTTTGTGTTTTTATTTTTATAGTGTACTGAAGATGGCATTTAATTTCACTGTATGAAGTGCAATGACAATAAAGTAAAGTAAAGTAAGACAAAGGAAAGACAATATGAAGGATGGCATGCTGGAGAAGACTTGTTAGGCTCAAGAGAAAGTAGCCTTTTAATGGACACCTTTACAATTTTGAGAACATCTTTTAGAAGCTTTCACAAAATCGCTTCCATAGCTAGTTAAATAATACTCGTTTACCGGAAGGAACCTGGATGAAAATTTCACCAAATCCTCTCTAGGCCTCAGTGAGACTTTTATCTGAGCAAGTTTCCAAGAAGAGAGATTCTTTTTGAACAATATCTAAGGGCCTCTTGCGACCCAAAGGGCTTCTTTTAAAGAAAGAAGATAGTACAGGAAGGCTGAAGTTCAGTTTCCTATTTAATTATTTTTAGGATATCCTGGTTTTATTTGAGGAATCAAGGATTTCAGACCGACAGGTCTGGTTGTCACCTGGAATCCAACCACAGAAAGGTTCCTCATAAATCACAGAAGTACATACATCTGACTCTCAGCTCTGCTCATTTCAGGACCCTGGAGAGTTCACTGAGCAATTCGTTTTAATTTGCCACAAGGGAGTTGGAGCATTTGGTCATGGTCAACTGAGACGGCTTGCTGTTGACTGTAGAGTTGAAAAACCCTTAGCCCTTCTGTGAGATGTAAGACCCAAATATTTTAATCCTTGCAGTAGAGAAACAAGTCTGATTAACAATAGTTGGTATTTTATAGTTGCTTTAGCGCAGGATATGATTTAATGTGATTTTAATTTTGTACTTTGTTCTATGTTATTTGTTCTTAATTTACCTGTGCCCTGCCTCGAGTCCCTTTGGGGAGAGAGAGCGGGTTAGAAATAAAATTTATTATTATTATTATTATTATTAATTCAAAGGTTTATTGAAGAAAATGGAAAAGCGGTTGCAAGCGCAGTCTCTTCCCAAGTTGGAATGAGAATAAGAAGAGCAAAAAAACAGTTTTCAAGCTACATAATTTATAGTCCCTAAACATGATATGCCATGTCTAAGAAGAAGCCCTTCTCCAAAGTCATTCTTTAAGTCATTTTACACTATAAAGGGTCAACATGACCCTTCCTGTAGAATCCCAGTTATCTTATCTGTGTCGCCTTATTATTTTGCCCTAGGCAGTGGATGTTCCAATCTCACCAACTGGTGGCCTTGTCTCGGGCATACGCTTCTGTTTTCAAAGGAAGTTAGTTTTAGCAAGTTACCACCTATTGTTTTAATGAGTACATTTGGTGGTTAATTTGCAACAGGAAGAACTTTATAGCTTATTGATACATTTAACACTTTCATAAAAGAGTAATTTATTATTTATTTCCTTCACTTCCTAGAACTTCAGGTGCCTGCATGGCTGGAAAACCACAGAGGTCACTGAAGAAGCACACTCTGAGATGAGTTGCCCCAGAGTGGGAGGGCTCCATTCTCAGCGTGAGAACTCATAAAAGGCTACGCTTAGGGCTTTTTCCAGTTGCAATGAATGCTTGTGAAAGTTGGGCCATAAGAAAGGCTGAGTGCCAAAAACTGGAGGCCTTTGAACTCTGGTGCTGGAGAAGACTCCTGCGAGACCCTTGGACTGCAAGGCGATCCAGCCGGTCAGTCGTAGAGGAGATCAACCCTGACTGCTCTTTAGAAGGCCAGATCTTGAAGAGGACACTCAAAGACTTTGGCCACCTAAGGAGAAGGAAGGATTCACGGGAGAAGAGCCTCATGCTGGGAACGATTGATGGCAAAAGAAGAAGGGGATGACAGAGAATGAGATGGCTGGATGGAGTCACCAAAGCAGTAGGTGCGAGCTTAAATGGACTCCAGAGGATGGTAGAAGACAGGAAGGCCTGGAGGAACATTGTCCATGGGGATTTAATGGGTTGTACATGACTTCGCAGCTAACAACAACAAGGGCTTCCTTGAACGTGGGTAAGCATGAGATCTGATGAAGCAAAACAAAGGCCTCACTTCCCCAGTTCTCCAGTTGTGATATGATGTAGGTTAGCTGAACATTTATTTTTTTAACAATGGTGTATCAGGGAGGAAGGAGATTTTGGAGGGGGCAAGGTAGGATCTCCTCAACCGTATTTCTTGCCTGGTGTCAAGTCCTTTGTGTCTCTTGGTTATTGGTCAAACACATAAACTCTAGATAGCTACAAATTGTTCGGCTGATCAAATCTTTGATGTCAGAGATCAAAGCATGATGTTGATGATGTTGACAAAGTGCAGAAGTTCGTGTATCTTGTATTGAAGGTAAGTAATTTTGCCAATGCTTCTGTTGGAAGACTAACGGAGAGTGTATTTGTCTATGGCAGGCTAGAAAAAGACACTGTCTGGTTAAATACAGGCGGAATGCTTTCACTACTGAATGTTGCAATAAGATTGCTGTTATTCTGTTTTTGTTTTTTCTTTATTTTAAAGCAGCAACCAATATTGAACTCTGCTGCAACATCTTCCAATATCTCTAGGCTGCAATTCCCTCCTCACCTCAATAATCTTGTTACACCTGCGCGCTTTCAAATATTAGCAATCTTCGGAGTCATCTCAGCGAGCTATTTTCCATGTACGCAACTGTATTCTGCATGTTGCTTCTATGTACTGGAAAAAAAATTGCTCTTTGGTCCCAACCAGTTAGAATCTAAATCATTGGAGTGCAGGTTACTCATGCCTTTGGGTTGGGGGGGGGGATCCACAAAGGTATCTGGGAATAGCTGCAGAGTGTTGGTGGCTTGAATGGGAGGCAAAGAGTCAAAAGAAGACGCAAATATTGGAGGGTGATAGACAGTGGTGGCATTCAAAACGTTTTACTATTCATTCTGTGGGCGTGGCTTGGTGGGCATGGGAGGGAAAGGATACTATAAAATCCCCATTCCCTCCCCACTCCAGAAAAAAGATACTACAAAACCATTCCCTCTCCACTCCAGGGGAAGGATACTGTAAACCAGGGGTCCCCAACCCCCGGGCCGCGGACCGGTGCGGGTCCGTGGCTTGATAGGAACTGGGCCGCAGGGCTGGAGAGGAGGAGGAGGGAGGAGGGGGCAGCCCCCTGGGCAAGAGTGCGCACCGGATGCGGGAGAGCGCAGGCGCGGCTGTTCGTGCCGTTGGAGGCCCCTAGAGAGCTGACTCCCCCCGCGTGCACATGCGCAGGCGCGGCTGTTCACGCCGTTGGAGGCCCTAGAGGGCTGAGTGAGCCAACTCCCCCCCCCCGCATGCGCATGCGCTGCCTGTTCCCCCTCCCCCCCGCTCCTCCACTATGCCAGCCGGTCTGCAGAATTTTCTTTAAAATGAAACCGGTCCCTGGTGCAAAAAAGGTTGGGGACCCGTGCTGTAAACTCTCCATTCCCTCTGTACTCCAGGGAAAGGATACTACAAAATCCCCATTCCCACCCCAGTCCAGGGGAAGGATACTGCAAAATCTCCATTCCCTCCCCACTCCAGGGGAAGGATACTGCAAAATCTCCATTCCCTCCCCACTCCAGGAGGAGGATACTGCAAAATCTCCATTCCCTCCCCACCCCAAACTAGTGTTGGTGACCCTTTTCAGCACCAAGTGCCAAAACGGGAGCTCACATGCATGTGTGCTGGAAACCAAAAGGGCAACCCCTCCCCGTTACGCTTGCACACACTGGGAAAATGATCTGGTGGTGGTTGTGCGTGTGCACACCGGAAAGCAGAAGATCATCTTCCCAGTGCGCACATGTGCACTGAGCAGCTGCTCTTCCTGTTTCCAGCGCTCCCGCACAGATGAAGACTAGCTGGCCGGCACACTGGAACCTGGAACAGGTGACAGCTCACATGCCTGGAGAGATGGCTCTGTGTGCCTCTTCCGGTGCGCATGCCATAGGTGCGCCATCATGGCCGTATTCAATTCAAGACAAGTGGCTGTCCAGTCTCCTGCGATCGGGCACCTACAACCTCTGGAGGCAAGCCCTTCCACTGATTAATTGTTGTCACAGTAAATTTCTCCTTAAAATTAAACTTCCTTTAATGCTGTGTTGAAATCAGCCATGGCTCTTTCCCATGTTTTCCTCTATTGCAGGGGTGTCCAAACTTGGGAACTTTAAGACTTGTGGACTTCAACTCCCAGAATTCCCCAGCCAGCTATGCTGGCTGGGGAATTCTGGGAGTTGAAGTCCACAAGTCTTAAAGTTCCCAAGTTTGGACACCCCTGCTCTATTGTGAAGGAAATTTTATTCTTTCTGCGTTATTCTTAGGATGCTTGAGAGTGGTTTTCGCATCTACCTTAATGGTGTTTTGGCAGTGATTCTATCGTTAGAGACGGTGTCAGCTGGCTCCGGTTGCTGCTTTTGTTGCTCGCTAAGCATTTTTTCCAACACTCTATTGACTTTCTGGTCTTCCCAGGTGAGCAAATGAAATGCAAGGTGGCTTAATGGAAGTGTGGCAAGTTAAGGAGAGAGAATAGCATAATGAAACGTAGCAAAATTGAATTCTGTGAGCTTTAGAACAGGACTGAATATTTGTTTGCAGGAGCCAAAAGGAACAAAGCCAGAAGGATTTTATAAGGAAGATCTATAAGCCACCAAAGAAGGTTTCCAGGTGGCTTATAAATCTTACATATAAAATGAAAGTTATTATAATAATTCATTAAATTATCCTGGGCCCAACATTTGGGAAGCCAAGCTCTGCCCGTCACAAGCCAGGACAAAGGGTGAGGGACAGAGGAGTAACACCTCCTTAAAAAACCTGGGTCCAGCTGGGCCCCTTCCCAGGGTTACAGGAGAAGACGGTCAATGGTTTGGAAGATGGAAGAGGGCTCCACACCCCAATGGCAGATCAAGCAGCAGAACCATCTTCTAGGAGAAGGGAAGCTCTGATTACAAAGCTCCACTGCCTTGTGGCTACATCCACTACTGAAAAAGGCTTCAGGAGTCAACCTCCAGGCAAAATCCGGAGCCGGAGTCCCGGAAGAAGTTCATGACTCTGTTTGTAACAACCACATACTGGTAACTCCTGCAATGCAGCTGGAACCCATTGTATTGGCTCTGCTGCTCCATTGGACTATTTCAGCAACATGGAGAGGGGGGGGGATCTGCAGGTTGGGTAACAGTCTATCCTCCATATTAATCCACCCAGGCCTCATGCTGGATACTGTAAAATCTCTATTCCCTCCCCTCTCCAGGAGAAGGTTACTGAAAAATCCCCATTTCCTCCCAATCAGCTGGGATTCAAGAGGCAGAGAATAGAATGGGGGTGGGGCAGTCAGAGGTGGTATTTACCAGTTCTCTGAACTACTCAAAATTTCCACTACCAGTTCTCCAGAACTAGTCAGAACCTGCTGAATACCACCTCTGGTTCCAATGGGTATAAAGAGTCATTGAAAGTTTAAGCTTTCTACAAGAATCTGAACTACTAACAACCAAAGGAAATTAGTGGGAGATAAGAGCTGAAGGAATTCAAAGTGGACTGGACTTAGATCTCTTGTTAGCACGAAGGG
This sequence comes from Rhabdophis nuchalis, assembly GCA_039707465.1. NCBI lineage: Eukaryota > Metazoa > Chordata > Lepidosauria > Squamata > Natricidae > Rhabdophis > Rhabdophis nuchalis. Next base: position 33,543,692 of record CM077652.1, read on the forward strand.
GCTCAAGACTGATGGCACATTTGACCCCTCCCTCAGGCTCAGCCTGGTCATCTCCTACAAAAGCCCATCTATGACCCCCCACCCATGTCTGTTATGATGTCTTAGCTGACATTTCATCTGCCTTAAGTAGGGTGTCTCTTCATTACCCCAACTATGGGTGTCTCTGGAGAAGCCCAAAGCACCCACCAGTTCTGAAGCCCACCAAGCTGTCCTTTCCAATCCATAACCAAAATGTATAAAGAAAATCAACGGACAAATTGCGCATGTCGTTCAAGAATAACCTGATTATTTTTCTCACACTCCAGACCGCAAGCTGTCTTTTTCTTCCCAGCCCTTGGACTGTTTCTTATGTAACCAAGTTGAGTGTATTTTTTTTTAACAGAGCAGAAGTAGAACATGATGAATTAAGGAAGCCCCATTAATTTTTCATTTTGACAGATGATAGTGCGTCAAAAGTGTGCCTCGTATCAAAACTCGGAGAGTTTGCTCTTTAGAACATCAACTTCTGTGGTGGTTTCCCCCACCTCACCCACCCTGCCTTTGGCCTGAATTAAGTAACGGGCATGTAAAATTCATGGCTATCTATAATTTACATGCCGAGAGATAAATAATGAACTAAACCTTGTCATTCAATTAAGATTGCATTTGTCATCAAGTCCTATGTTACTTAATATGGAACTCCGTTCTTTCTACAACCAATGTAATATAAATAGACTGCTTGAAAAACCAGGAAAAGCTGTTCAAAATGTTTTTGTTTTAAAAAAAGGAAATGAAAATTGGACACTGAAAGCCATAGTTAACACAACAATGAAAATGCAAGAGGATTGGACAGAATAAAAGTAACCTCCCCTTTGCATAGGAAATCAGTTACATGTAGCCAAACATGTTACGTATTTGCATCTCATAATATCACACATGTTCATTAAAATGAAGTCTGATGTAGAAAGGGGCTTAATTGTAAGGGGAAAGGTTGTTTAGAGTTCACGAAAGAGATAAGCCAGACCCCAGGTTGTACTAACAAACCTTTCTTATCTGGAAGCTAGTCTCCAGCTTGTTTATCAGTTTAAGAATGTTAAATAATGTTGCAGTGTTTCCCCAAAAATAAGACAGGGTCTTATTTTCTTTTGACCCCCCCCCCCCATGTCAGGGTTCCAATTAGCATCCAAAATTAAATCAGAGTCCAAGGCAAAGTATTCCTCATAGTTCCAATTTATTAAGAGAGCCATGTTGGCATATCTGAGAAAAGCCGAATCTGAAAGCTTCCCGGTTTCCCCCACCCAGTTGAAAGTTCCAGATCTTGCCCCCCCCCCCACAACCACAAGCCCATCCCATGGTCCAATCTCCTACCACCATGCTGGCACTTCCACCCATCCAGTTCCGGTCAGGTGCAGAGGTGCAAAGACAAAGGATGACCTTGGCTTTCTACAAAGAATTCTGTTATGGCTACATATCATCTAACTCTGTACAATCCCCCCCTCCCGTTTTACCACAATAGAAAAGGCATCGTAGAATAATAGAAAGTGTGGCAGCCCAAAGATCCAGAAGAAAAAATGGCTGCAGACCATAAATATGCGCTTGGCCTTATTTTCAGGGGGTCTTATTATTTTTGAGGTGCAGGAGGCGGCAAACGTGGTCACCTCATGGTTGCTGCTGTGTTGCAATATTTTCAGAGGAGGGCTTATTATCCAGAGAGGTCTTATTTTCAGGAAAACAGGGTAGATAGTGATATAGCGATATACAGAGAGAGAGAAAGAGAGAGGGGAGGGGAGAGGGAAGGAGAGAGAGAGAGAGAGAGAGAGAGAGAGAGAGAGAGAGAGAGAGAGAGAGAGAGACTTTGATTTTTTATATGCTGCAGTAGGCAGATCTTTTATATGTACTCTATACAACTTTTATCTTGTCTACAATAAAGCCATAAAGCAATGCACCTCCCTATGCTGTGTCTTGAGTTTTTGTGGTAAGCAAATTCCTGAATACGGGGTTAAGTGTTTGGAGAGCTGAGATTTATTTCCTTACCAGGTGTGAAGGCTGACAAATACAGATAACATGTGTAATACCCAAATATGAAGACATGCAGCCATGGAATGTGAAATTGGTTTCAGCTGATTGCATTTCTTTCTTTTTTTTAAAAAAAGGCATGTTCTCTGTTTTAAATGCTGGTGGATGGATTTAATTACTGCCAAAGGCCAATGCAGTGTGAGTTTACAATGTAAAAAGATATAAAGAGCATGAGCATAATAAATGTAATAAACATACTTCGTGGAGTCACATTGTCGTTAGGAATTTCTAAGATGACACAAAAGAATATTCCAGATTCTCTGAAATACTTATCAGGCAAGTGGTTAAAAATGGAGACAGTGAGGAACAATTATAGTTATGCTTTAGCACAGGGGTCTCCAACCTTTGCAACTTTAAGTCTGAAGGACTTCAGCTCCCAGACCTCTCCAGCCAGCTTTGCTGGCTGGAGAATTCTGGGAGCTGAAGTCCTTCAGACTTAAAGTTGCAAAGGTTGGAGACCCCTGCTTTAGCAATTATAGTTTTTGTATCAATCAGGAGAGCATGAAAAATATCCCCGCAAAGACGTGCCTTATAAGGAAGCTTTAAGAGATGGAAAGGAGGTTGAGGCTATCTGGTCCATTTTGTTCCTGGAAGCTAAACAGTTAAGCCAAAAAAGGACAGCCGTAATCCATCTCAATCCATCAAATTCCTCTTCCATCCTCACCTATTCTAAGTAAGGACATTTAAGGTAAGATTGCTGCCGATCATCAAATCATCATTCCTTCTGACAATCTCTAGCCAGAGGAGGAAATATTGTGGGTATTAATGTTCTCCTAACCTTGGAAAGGAGCATAGAAATCTAAATTATTTCAGGAAACGTGCAGTTCAAAATCAGTCCCAAGATAGCCGTGGGGAACCTGATTGGAATTGGCACAAGTTTTTCTACGATAGAATAGAACATGGAGGTCTTCTAGTCCAACTCCCTGGTCAAACAGGAGACCCGAATTCATTTCTGACAAATCCAGTCCCTTTTTGAAAGCCTCCAGTGATGGAGCAACCACAACTTCTGAGGGGAAGAAACTCCACTGGTTAATTGTTCTCACTGTCAGGAAATTTCTCCTTAGTTCTAGGTTGCTTCTCTCCTTGATCAGTTTCCACCCATTGCTTCTTATCCTGCTTTCAGGTGCTTTGGAGAATAGCTTGACTCCCTCTTCTTTGTGGCAACCTCTGAGATATCGGAACTCTGCTATTATGTCTCCCCTGGTCCTTCTCTTCATCAAACTAGACATACCCAGTTTCTGCAAACCGTTCTTCATATGTTTAGCTTCCTTATTTCAACCCTGAGCTACAAATATTCTCCTTTATTGGAGTTGAGTCTCTTTCCTAAAAACCAAGCAGGGCCAGATCTGAAAGTCAGTGGAGATAGGCAGCAAAATAGACAGATGATTGGAGATGGATGGATGGATATGGATATGGATATGGATATGGATATGGATATGGATATGGATATGGATATGGATATGGATATAGATATGGATATGGATATAGATACAGATAAAATGAGAGAAAGAAGGGGAGGAAGGAAGGAAGGAAGGAAGGAAGGAAGGAAGGAAGGAAGGAAGGAAGGAAGAAAGAGGGAGAGAGGAAGATAGGGAGAGAGGAAGAAAAAAGAGGAAAGAAGGGAGGAAGAAAAAGAAGGAAGGTCATAGAAAAGGAAGGAAGGAAAAAGAACTAAAGAGAGGGAGGGAGGAAGAAAAAAGGAAAGAAGGAAGGAGAGAAGTAAGAGAAAGAAAGACAGAAAGAAAGAAAGAAAGAAAGAAAGAAAAAAAGAAAGAAAGAAAGAAAGAAAGAAAGAAAGAAAGAAAGAAAGAAAGAAAGAAAGAAAGAAAGAAAGAAAGAAAGAAAGAAAGAAAGAAAGAAAATACAACACATGAAAATATTAAGAACTGGTGCCAGGATTCGCCTGCCTCTCCTATTCCATCTCTTCCCCTCTCACCTTCTTCTTTTGTGTCACAAGAAACCAAGGCCCAGTGGAGATGCCTGGCCACCGGTTAATAAAGCCGTCTTGGAGGGAAGACCACATTAAAATGTTAATCGGGAGATGATACGGTTTAATAGGGAGAACGACGGGTGTCAATAAATTTGGGTTAAGAACAAAACCAGCTTGGATGTGTGTTGCTGCTTTCTCTCCAAGCCTCTGGGGTCTAATTTAAAGCATAGAATTTGCAGTCCAGTGCAGCCGATAAACTCCAAAGAGAGCTGTCGGTTGATTACAGAGTTGCTCTTATCACTGTCATACATATGCAAGTCTTCCTAATCTTGTCACCGACTTGCATGGGGCAGCCTTCCTTCCGTCCTCTTGCATTGTTCTGAGTGACTCACTCGCTGTTGTATCCATTTTTCTGCCCGGTATCTCTGCCAGACGTTTTGCTGTTGACAGCTTTCCGTGATGCAGCTATCAGTTTAAGTCTATATTATTCGTATTTATTTATTTATTCATGCAGGCAGCTCTGGGGTGGCTTCGATGGAGCAGGAAGGGGGGGGGGAATCTCCCAAAGTGGCTTGACAAAATAAAACAAAACAATAAATATTCAATATCTTCGTCGCTAAAGCAGCGAAGAAAAAGCATAAGCTTCAGTCAGGGCTGGAAAAACAGCCAGTTAAAATTAAACAAGGGTGGAATAGGGGGAAGATAAATCTTTAAAAGTCAGCAAAGAACAGCCATTGCTTGGGCAAAATATTTCCAAGCCCTGGGACCCCGAATGAATTAAGTCCTTCGGAAAGCAGAATCATATCCACGCACTGAATTTTTGCTAACATTCTGGACAGTGTATTCTGTATCTAGATTGAAATCTCCAGACAGACATTACAAATGCTTCTTCACGCTGACTTTATGATTATTCTGGCCAAATTTATCATCATCCATCCCTCACCGTTCAGATTTATCCACCAATTTCCTGCCGGGTTTATTATGTAAGGCAGACCAGAACCATTCAAGAAATCCAAAAAGCTGGAAAAGCAAAAAAAAAAAAAAGTGAAAAGTAGGATAGAAATACTAATTCCTTCCTAACCCTGGCAAATTCCAAATATCAGTAATTGAGCAATCATTTTGAGCCACAGTGGTGCAGTGGTTAGAAGGCAGTACTGCAGGCTTCTTCTGCTGACTGCCGGCTGCCTGTAATTTGGCAGATCGAATCTCAGCAGCATCAAGGTTGATTCAGCCTTCCATCAATAGATACATAGAGATACAATACGTTTACACGCCATTCAAAAGAGAGACAAGAAAAATCCTAAGCAGGATTTCTCTTTCAGTCATGGAATCACAGGAGCTGGAAGGGACTTTGAAGGTCTTCTAGTCCACCCTTGTGCCGAAGGCAAGAATCAATGATGGTTCAGTTTTTTTTTCTTGGAAACCCCCAGCAATGGAGACACCCTCCCCCTCCCCCCCCCCAATAAATCACAGAATTTCAATCCCAAATAAAAGTTCAATCCTCCAAATAATATTTTCTGCATTATGTATTGCAGACTGACTCTGCTGACTGCCAGCAGTTCGATTCTCACTGGTTCAAGGTTAACTCAGCCTTCCATCCTTCTGAGGTCAGTAAAATGGGGACCCAGATTTTTGGGGGCAAGAGGCTGACTCTGTAAACTGTTTAGAGAGAGCTATAAAGCACTGTAAAGTGGTATATAAGTCTAAGTGCTATTGCTATTAAACAACCCAGGAGAAACAAAGAAATGAGAAAGATGCTAACAATGATTTAACTTGACTTGAACATTGGGCCCTATTTAACAACATGAAATTTTAAGTAAGAGGAAAGTAAAGTTTTACATATTTGCGGGATCGTACCCTGCCCCATACATCCCTTCGGCCGATTCGCTCCCACAGAGAGGGGCTTCTCCGGGTGCCGTCCACTAGGCAATGCCAGCGGGTGATGCCCAGGGGAAGGGCCTTCTCTGTGGTGGGCCCAACCCTCTGGAACAACCTACCCGCTTGTCAGGCCTGCTTCTTCGTTGACTCAGGAAAGACCACACTTAGACATTGTTTTGAAATGTTAAAGGCTTCTTTTACTAAGTTACGATAGCGTACAGACCAAGTAAAGCTGAGAATGATTAGTTTAGGCGCGAACAGAAAGTATTAAGCTTAAGCCCAACCCAATCCCCAAACCCCCCCCTATGCATTGTCCAATATGCTTCCATCTCCAACATCAGGTGGGCAGGTCTTCACCATCCTGGAATGCAGGTCCGTTACACAGGAGATAACACGAACATCAACATTGTCCACCAGCAGAACACACTCATCCCAAACCCCCACCCTCCCCGTTTCCATGACAGCGAAGCAGGAACTCGCGAGACTGACATCCGGACCTCCTCCAGGAACAGCGGGAAATATAGGGCAGCAATAGGCACACGAGAGGCTATACCTGAAAAACAAGAAAGGAGAGACAAAACAACAGAGAGGAGAAGGAAAAAAGAGTCAGGGTTTGTGTGGATATTTGGCATAAAACTGGCGTACCAGTTTAGGAGCTTTGAGATGCTCTTTATCCACCCATTCGTTATGAGAAGGGGGAAAATCTTTCCACATGACCAGGAACTGCATTTTATTTCTGTGGATTCTGGAGTCCAAAATGTCCCGGACCTCATAATGCTGATGACCATCAACCATGGTAGGTGTAGGAGTAGCAGGTAATCTTTTGCGAAGATGGGAGGTACGAGCAGGCTTCAGTAAATGAACATGGAATACAGGGTACAGTCGTCGGTAGGTCTTGGGGAGATCCAAACGGACCGACACAGAGCTGATAATTTTTGTGATCGTGAAAGGACCAACAAATTTGGGACCCAGCTTCTTGCATTTTTGGGGACTATCCAAATTTTTGGTAGACACATAAACCTGATCACCAACTTTGTAGGATGGAGGTACTGCCCGTTTCCTGTCAGCGTACAACTTGTGCGAATCATGGGCATCATTCAAAGTTTTTCGGAGAACCGGCCAAACAGAGGACAGTCTAGAGGACCAGTCAGCTAAAGAGGGAACTGTCGTCGAATCGTGAGGCAGTTCGGGAATGGGTACAAAGTCCTGTCCGTAGATGATTTTAAAGGGGGTCATATTCGTACTAGAGTGAACAGAGTTATTATACGCCACCTCGGCATGTACGAGAAGATCAGCCCAATCATCTTGTTGAAAATTAATAAAACAACGTAAGTACTGTTCGAGAACGGAATTAACCCTTTCACAAGATCCATTCGTCTGAGGGTGGTAGGCGGAGCTTAAGCTCTGGGCGGAGCCAATCAGTCTCAAAAACTCCTTCCAAAAATGGGAAGTAAATTGTGTTCCTCTATCGGAGATGATGCGTTGCGGGACGCCATGAGAACGATAGATATGAGAAACGAACAGGCGGGCTAGAGTTTTAGAAGAAGGAATTTTAGTACAGGGGACAAAATGAACTTGTTTAGAAAAGAGATCGGTAACTACCCAGATAACGGTATAACCCTGACTGGGTGGAAGATCAACTATAAAGTCCATTGAAATTTCCTTCCAAGGCCTTTCCGGCGCAGCTACAGACTGGAGAAGACCCTGAGGCTTGCCCGGCGCCCGTTTCGAAACCGCACATACAGGGCAACTGGCAATATACGATTCGACATCTTTCTTCATTGAAGGCCACCAGAATTGTCTCTTGACAAGATGAATAGTCTTAACGAAACCGAAATGGCCAGCCAAACGTGAGTCGTGTGCGCGTTGCAAGACAAAAGGACGCAAAGTAGCAGGAACATAGATCTTCGAGCCAATCCAGGGAAGATCATCTCTGGTAGTACAATCACCTGAGTGAGTCGAATACCAATCATCAGTAAGTAATTCCTCCTTTATACGAGCAATCAGGTCAGCAGGTGGAGTAGTTTGAACAGTACTTTGGGTTAAAGTAGACACCGGAGAAGCAGGTAAAGTGAGTGGCATGATGGGTTGTACAACGGTGAGTTTAGAGACATCATACTGAGGCAATCTGGAAAGCGCATCAGCCATGAAGTTTTTGCCCCCAGGGATGTATTTGAGGTGGAAATTGAAACGATGGAAAAAATGAGCCCAACGAAGTTGCCTTGGGGACAATTTCCGAGAGGAGGTAAGAGCTTCCAAGTTTTTATGGTCTGTCCAGACCTCGAAAGGATGCGGGGCACCCTCAAGAAAATGACGCCAAGTCATGAGAGCCCACCGAACAGCAAAAGCTTCTTTTTCCCAAATCGCCCAACCACGTTCGGACGCAGTGAGTTTCCGAGAGGTGTAAGCGCATGGTTGTAATTGGCCTTGCTGATTGAGCTGTAAAAGGACAGCTCCAACCGCGACATCACTTGCATCTGCCTGAATTACAAATGGGGAATTCACATCGGGGTGTTTGAGAACAGGCTCAGCCGCAAACAACCTTTTTAGCTTTTCGAAAGCGGCTTGACACTCCATCGTCCATTTGAGAGGGGTTCCTGGACGAGGTTTGCCTTCTCCTTTTGTTTTCAGAAGGTTCGTAATGGGCAAGGCAATATCAGCGAATGACGGAATAAATTGGCGGTAAAAATTTGCAAATCCTAAAAAACTTTGCAATTGTTTACGGGTACGGGGAGGGGCCCACTCCGTTACCGCCTTGACTTTAGCAGGATCCATTTCTATTCCCTCAGAGGAGATGCGGTAACCTAAATAGTCAATTCTGTCCTGGTGAAACTCACACTTAGAAAGTTTGGCATAAAGTTCAGCGGAACGCAACTTGTTTAACACGGAGCGCACCAGTTTAATGTGCTCGTCATGTGTTTGCGAGTAGACGACAATGTCATCAATGTAAACAATTACTCCCTTGTAAAGGTGCTCGTGGAGAACCTCGTTTATTAATTGCATGAACACCGAAGGAGCACCTTGAAGACCGAAAGGGAGGACTTTGAATTGGAAACACCCGAGTGGACAGTTAAACGCTGTTTTCCATTCGTCCCCCTCTTTAATCCTGACTCTGTAATAGGCTTCACGTAAGTCCAATTTTGTAAAAATCTTACCGGTAGCCAGGTGAGCCAGCATGTCTTTCATGAGCGGAAGGGGGTAAATATTGTGTTCACAAATGGTGTTGAGATATGAATAGTCCTGTATCAATCGTAGAGTACCATCTTTTTTTTCTCTAAACATAACCGGTGCGGCCACACGGGGCCTAGCCGGTTCAATGAAACCCCTTTGAAGGTTTTTATCGATGAATTTACGTAATTCCTCCATCTCCCGCGGGGTCATGGAGTATATACGAGGTTTGGGTAATTGAACCCCAGGAAGAAAATCAATTGAACAGTCAGTAGCCCTATGAGGAGGAAGGGAATCACAAGATCTTTCACTGAAAGCATCCTTTAGGTCCCAATATTCTTTGGGAATTTTCTCCTCGCCTGGTATGGATTCGGGTGATGGGAAACCCAATAAAGGTGCCGCAGGTTCAACATGGGGGGGTGGTTGATCAACTTCTGATGGAAGAGAGGTGTGTTCTGGTAGGGTTAAAGGTATGCGTACCCAACTTTCCTTCCAGTTTATAATAGGATTCCATTTGCGAAGCCAATTGACCCCCAAAATTACATCATTATCGGCAATGGCAGTTACAATAAAATTGATGGTCTCAGTATGGCCCGTGCCTATAGAGACATGAATTGGTTCGGTGATAAAAGATGCCGGGGTACCCCCAGCTACAGAACCATCCATTTGGCAAAAGGCTATGGGAGTTTTTAAGGTTTTAAGGTGGAAACCCATTTTATCCACTATGTCTTGGCTTATGAGAGTTTTCGAACACCCAGAATCAATGAGAGCCTGCACATTGCATGTACGCCCAGTAGATGGAGCTAAAAGCACTAAATTAATATAAAGGGGCCCGGAGTGATGACTCACCAAGTTGTCGTCAGAAGAGTCTGAAGACGCTTCCCAATCATCGGGTTCCGGGGAGGGCTGGTCAACAGGAAGATTGATGGGCTCCATTCCACTCATAGCCGGTCTGGCGCGCACAATTGGTGTCTTGGGCTGTTTCCGGTCCGAAGAAGGAGGTGGGCGTGAAGTTGGTTTTGACCGGCATTTGTCTGCCCAGTGCCCCTCCTTGCCACAGCGATAACAGCTGCCTGAACGAGGCTGGGTTGGTCTCCCCTCCCCCTTTTGAATGCTTTTCTCCCTCGCAGGTGGGTGAGATTTGGGGCTATCTTCCTGTGTTTTTCTTTCCAAGCGGCCTGGATCTTGTAAATGTGCTTGATCCAATTCAACATCCGAAGCTAAATCTATCCAGTCATTCAAAGTCTCTGGGCGAAATCTGTTCACACATGTTTGATAAATATCCTTATTCAGCCCATCAACATAAATATCCATCAGGGCTTGTTCAGAATAACCAGTCATAAACACTGATAGCTGTTGAAAAATCTGTGTGTAAGCCTGAATAGACATGTCCCCCTGTTGCAAACATTTTAGTTTCATTTTTGCTTTCCTCTGCACACGGGGGTCTTCAAAACGCCTTCTAAGAGCATTCATGAAGCGATCAAAGTCACGCAATGCTGGTGAATGGCAATTATGCAAAGAAACCAACCAATCAGAAGCTTGATCTTCTAAGGTCATAGATACAATTCTGATTTTGATTTCATCATCCATATCAGCTGCGTAAAACTGCATGAAATTATCGACGTGAATTAGAAAAAACGCCAGTTTGTCGGCACTTCCATTATATTTCACACCCAAAGGAGGCAGTTTAGCAAGTCGGCGGGGGTTAATGGGGTTGGCTTCTCTTCCAGCCTGAGGGGGGGGGGAGGGCGTTGCTCTCCTGCTTTGCCTGGCAGAAGCTGTCTCTCTCCGTAATTCCCTGCCGGCTTGAGGAGGGGGGGAGGGTGTTGCTCTCCTGCTTTGCCTGGCAGAAGCTGCATCTCTCCGCCATTCCCTGCCGGCTTGAGGAGGGGGGGAGGGTGTTGAAACCCTGCTTCGCCCCCCCGGAGCTGCCTGTGAACCTCTTGCCTGTTGGCGTTCCGCCTCCCTCCCCCAGATTTTTTCCAGGGCTAATTTCTTCTCATCTGCCTGACGGAGTAAGTCCTGAGCCATCTCCCTTAGTTCATTCTCCTCTCTTTGGAGCTCCGGAATGACTTTCTTTGGGGAAAGTCGTCGCCTGGAGACGTTTACCCCACTCATTCCTACCCCTTCAGACCAACGTTTAGGTTTGACTGATTCTTCGGCTGCCAGATTTAGATCTAGGCCAGCCAAACCTTCCATCACTGACCTGATCCCTTCAGTTTGAACAGGAGGATGCGATGCTTCAGCTCCCAAAATGTTTTCAGGCAGGACCTCTACCAACGGAGGCTCCTCTTGTGAAGGGTCCGACATCAGGGCAGTTTTTTGGTTTTTGTGATTCTCAGCTTAATGTCAGGCCTGCTTCTTCGTTGACTCAGGAAAGACCACACTTAGACATTGTTTTGAAATGTTAAAGGCTTCTTTTACTAAGTTACGATAGCGTACAGACCAAGTAAAGCTGAGAATGATTAGTTTAGGCGCGAACAGAAAGTATTAAGCTTAAGCCCAACCCAATCCCCAAACCCCCCCCTATGCATTGTCCAATATGCTTCCATCTCCAACATCAGGTGGGCAGGTCTTCACCATCCTGGAATGCAGGTCCGTTACACAGGAGATAACACGAACATCAACATTGTCCACCAGCAGAACACACTCATCCCAAACCCCCACCCTCCCCGTTTCCATGACAGCGAAGCAGGAACTCGCGAGACTGACACCGCTGATATCAGAACGACCACGGATCTCCGCTCCTTCCGCCAGAAACTCAAAACCCACCTGTTCCATCTAGCCGGCTTGGCCTAACTCCGTGCTTCTCGCCTCAGTCTGTAATTTTAAATTATTTTATTTGGTTTTATGGGTCTAGTTTTAACTTTTATAAATTTGTACAGGAGACTATTTAATTTGATTTTAACTTTATATGTATTGTTATGGTTTTTGTAGTTTTAATTTTTACCTGTACACTGCCCCAAGTCCCTTCGGGGAGAGGGGGCGGTCTAGAAATCTAATAAAATAATAAAAAAAATACATAGGCAAGTAAAATTAAAAGTACACATATAGACTGGGTGAAATCAGGCTTAATAGCTGTGAGTATGAGAGGCCTCTTAAAGTCTTAGTGGACAACCAATTAAATATGAGCCAACAGTGAGCAGTGGCAGCCAAAAAACCCAACGCAATCCTAAGTTGCATTAACAGAGGGATACAATCAAGATCAAGGGAGGTACTAATACCACTCTATAAAACCTTACTAAGACCACACTTAGAATACTGCATCCTGTTTCGGTCATCACACTATAAAAAAATGTTGAGACTCTAGAAAGCGTGCAGAGAAGAGCAACCAAGATGATTAGGGGTCTGGAGGCTAAAATATACGATGGACGGTTGCAGGAACTGGGTATTTTTAGTCTAAGGGATGCAATGGCTTAGTGGCTAAGACGCTGAGCTTGTCGATCAGAAAGGTTGGCAGTTCAGCAGTTCGAATCCCTAGTGCCGCATAACGGAGTGAGCTCCCGTTACGTGTCCCAGCTTCTGCCAACCTAGCAGTTCGAAAGCATGTAAAAATGCAAGTAGAATAATAAGAACCACTTTTGGTGAGAAGCTACCAGTGTTCCGTGTGCCTTTGGAGTTGAGTCATGCTGGCCACATGACCACGGAGACGTCTTCGGACGGCGCTGGCTCTTTGGCTTTGAAACAGAGATGAGCACCGCCCCCTAGAGTCGGCATATGTGCAAGGGGAACCTTTACCTAGTCTGGTAAAGAAAAGGACCAGGGGACACATGATAGCAGTCTTCCAATATTTGAGGGGCTGCCACAGAGAGGAGGGGATCAAGTTATTCTTTAAAGCCCCTGAAGGCCAGATAAGGAATAATGGATGGAAAATGAACAAGAAGAGATTCATCCTGGAAATTAGGAGGAATTTCCTGACAGTGAGAACAATCAACCGATGGTACAGAAGTTGCCTTTGGATGGATATGCATACACATAGACACACACACACACATACATACATACAATACATACATACAATACAGTGAAATCATTGGCAAAAGGACATTATTGGCTATAAGCATTTGCGATTCTAACTCAAAAAATATGTCGTCCCTTTGTTGTCTGCATTACAATTTAGGAGAAAGCGGAAGGCACTCCATCTTTGAGCCTCAAAAGATTTATGGCTCAAGCTGTCCACATCCTTAATTTGCAATGGTTTTAATTTTATTTTATCTCCCTAAGAAGATTGAGTTATGCTAGTAATATCTCATCTACCGGATAAGGGACCCTTTCTGAAATGAAAAATGGTGACGGTTGTTTTGTTCACTTGTAAATGCCGCCTTGTTTTATTCAGGCTGGTATCCACCGCTTCCTAGATGAGGTTTCACCACGACAAAAAGGTATTGTTAAATCAATAGAAGCCAATAACATTCCCAATTATTTAGAGGACACCCATTTTGATTTAGTGAAGTTAGTTTGCAGACTTTTGACACTCCGCTTAGGGAGGGATGGGTGGGGGGGAAATGTGCTCTTCCACACGAGATGCTTTAACAATGCTTTTTCAAAATTGAAAAATCTTCTTCTTCGGTAGGACTCCAAAAGAAATTGCATGTAATTTCCAGGTTTCTTGGTATAATTAAGGGCTTTGTGATTTTTTTTTCTTTTTGTTGTTCTATAAAAATATGAGAAAGCAATATTTTACTGCCGCAAAGGGTTTATTTAGATTTAGTGACTGATGTAGCATTTTATTGATGTGGAGAACTTGTCAAGAGAACACCAATTATATTAGCAGCCCTGTTCCTGACCATAGAACATAGAATCATAGGTTAACAGAGTTGGAAGAGACCTTGTAGATCATCTAGTCCAACCCCACGCCCAAGCATAGACCGTACACCACTTCTGACAAATGGCAGTCCAGTCTCTTCTTGAAAGTCTCATGTGATGAAGTTCCCACAACTTCTGAAGGCAACTCCCGTTCCATCAGTTGATTGTTCTCACTCTCAGAAAATTTCTCTTTATTTCCATCCATTACTGGGTGCTTTGAAAAATAGCTTGAACACCTTCTCTCTATGGCAGCCCCTCAAATATTGGAAGACTGCGCATTTACAATAGCAGAGTTGGAAGGGACCTTGGAGGTCATCTAGTCCAACTCCCTGCCTAGGCAGGAAGCCCTATACCATTTCAGACAAATGGTTATCCAACATCTTCTTAAAGACTTGCAGTGTTGGGGCATTCACAACTTCTGGAGGCAAGTTGTTCCATTGATGAATTGTTCTAACTGTCAGGAAATTTCTCCTCAGTTCTAAGTTGCTTCTCTCCTTGATTAGTTTCCACCCATTGCTTCTTGTCCTACCTTCAGGTGCTTTGGAGAATAGTTTGACTCCCTCTTCTTTGTGGCACCCTCTGAGATATCGGAACACTGCTATCATGTCTCCCCTAGTCCATCTTTTTATTAAACTAGACATACCCAGTTCCTGCAACCATTCTTCATATGTTTTAGTCTCTAGTCCCTTAATCATCTTTGTTGCTCTTCTCTGCACTCTTTCTTGAGTCTCCACATCTTTTCTACAACGTGGTGACCAAAACTGGATGCCATATTCCAAGTGTGGCCTTACCAAGGCATTATAAAGTGGTATTAACACTTCATGTGATCTTGATTCTATCCCTCTGTTTATGCAGCATAGAACTGTGTTGGCTTTTTTGGCAGCTGCTGCACACGGCTCATATTTAAATGGTTGTCTACTAGGACTCCAAGATCCCTTTCACAGTTACTGCTATTGAGCAAGGTACTACCTATACTGTACCTGTGCATTTCATTTTTGTTGCCTAAATGTAGAACCTTACTCTTTTCGCCATTGAATTTCATTTTATTAGATAGTGCCCAATGTTCAAGTTTGTCAAGATCCTTCTGTATCTTAAGCCTATCTTCTGGAGTGTTGGCTACTCCTGCCAGCTTGGTGTCGTCTGCAAATTTGATGAGTTCCCCATTTATTCCCTCGTCCAAATCATTGATGAAGATGTTGAAGAGTACTGGGCCTAAAAGAGAGCCTTGGGGGACTCCACTGCATACTTCCTTCCATGTAGATGCAGTTCCATTGAGGACGACACGTTGAGTGCGGTTGGTCAGCCAGTTACGAATCCATCGGGTGGTGATGCTGTCTAACCCACATTTTTCTACTTTATCTAGTAGTAGGTTATGGTCTACCTTGTCAAATGCCTTACTGAAGTCCAAGTAAACTATATCGACGGCATTCCTCTGGTCCACTAATTTTGTCACATTATCAAAGAATGCAATAAGATTAGTCTGGCATGATCTGCTTTTGACAAAACCACGTTGGCTTCTGGTTATTATTTTGTTTGCTTCTAGGTGTTCAGTAACATCGCACTGCAGTCATGTCTCCCCTGGTCCTTCTCTTCTGGACTACAACTCAGCCTAGACTAGAACTCAGAAGTCTTCTAGTCCAGTGGTCATCAACAAGTGATACGTGGACCACCAGTGGTCCACAAGAACATTTTGGTGGTCTGCAGAAAAACTATTTGCATGTTTAAATATTGTACTAAATACTATTTCTATTTTTTAAAAATATATGGTCCGCAGGATTTAAAGTTATGAATTTAGTAGTCCTTGGGGTCTGAAAGATTGGTGACCCTTGTTCTAGTCCAACCCTCTGCTCAAGGCAGAAGACCTTATACCATTCCAAACAGATAGCAGTCCAGTCTCTTCTTGAAAACCTCTAGTGATGAAACTCCCACAACTCTGGGAGGCAAGCTATTTTCATTGATTAATTCTTCTCACTGTCAAAAAACATTCTCTTTACTTCTAGTTGGATGTCTCCATCATTATCTTCCATCCTTTGCTTTTCAGCGTGCCTTAAAGTGCTTTGGAGAATATACAGATAACAAAATCGGAAAGGATCTTGAAGGTACTTTGTGATTTATAAAGCAGTACTATAGATATTCTCTGTATGTAGAATGTATAACGGTAAATGTTCCCCTCACACATACAGTATGTGCTAGTCGTTCCCAACTCTAGGGGGCAGTGCTCATCTCCATTTCAAAGCCGAAGAGGCAGCGCTGTCTGAAGACGTCTCCGTGGTCATGTGGCTGGCACGGCTAAATACTGAAGGTTCATAGAACGCTGTTCCCTTCCAACCAAAGGTGGTCCCTATTTTTCTACTTGCATTTTTACAGGCCTTCAAACTGCTAGGTTGGCAGAAGCTGGGACAAGCCATGGGAGCTCCCTCCATTTACCTTCACCTTTAGGATGCTTACAGTTGAAAGCTATTTCAAATAAATATTCAATCGACCGATTATTTAACTCTGCAAATCTGAGTCAAAAGATGCTACAGTGTTGGCAGGGAGTCCATCTTGACTAACAACCCTTCATGAAACAACCTGTTAAAGATGTAATCACCTCTCACAGTGATTCACGGTGCAACCTTCCCAAGCAAACACAGGAGGAGTGAAGGGGGTTTATTCATTAGCATTACAACAGTCAAAATCAAAAAGCTACTTCAAATTAATTCAAATCAAATCATAATTTGATCAATACAGTCTGGTCACCCGAGTAGTCTCTGGAAAACTTGTGAAACACTGAAGTCAAGTAAGCACACGCCCCTCTTTGTAATGGTCTTTCTTCCATTTTGGAAACACAATATGTGTCAGGCATGCAGCCATCTTTTCTTTTGGGTCTTTGACCTGCCACACTTTCTATTATTCTGCTATGCATTTTCTATTGTGGGAAAATAGGAGAGGGGATTGTATGGAGTTAGATGCGATGTAGCCATAACAAAATTCTTTCTAGAAAGCCAAGGTCATCCTTTGTCTCTGCACCTTTGCACCTGACCAGAACTGGATGGGTGGAACTGCCAGCATGGCAGTGGGAGATTGGATCACGTGATGGACTTGTGGGTGTGGGGGGCAAGATCTTGAACTTTCAACTGGATGGGGAAAACCGGGAAGCTTTCGGATTTGGGTTTTCCCAGATGTGCCAACATGGCTCTCGTAATAAATAGGAACTTTGAGCAATACTCTGCCTTGAACTCTGATTTACTTTTGGATGCTATTTGGAACCCTGACAATCTGTGTTCTTTCTTTATCCTGTCTATGGACAGGAGGGTTTGGCTAAGGAGACAATTGACAACTTCTATTGTCCCATTTTAAATTGTCCTCATTGAGCAACATTGCTTTAGATCAGGGGTCTAAGGTTTTTTTTAATGAGAGGCAGATATTAAACAGCTCACTTTTCACTAGTCCCTTTCTTGGTTTTTTGGGGAACAAATTGGGAAAGGTGAGCAGCCAAATGGAGAAATTCCACAACTACCTATAGCCAACACCCCGAAAGATTGATTGGGATGTAGCAAGTGAACAATGAATTTGCTATTAAACCCAGGAATTCCTTCCCACATTTTGATGAAAAAAAGAATCATCTGCAAATACAATATTCTCTTTTCTTTCTTTTTTTTTAACCAAAGGATTGCTGGGTATTTGATGATATTTCATCTTTTGACAGTAATTGATAGCTGAGATGCATTGGTTTCATATCTGGCCGCATCTGATAGCTGGAGTGTTACAATATTTAATATTTGATCATTGACATGCAATGAGGTTTAATATCTGCTAGAATCTGACAGACCGCATGTAATCAATAAGGCGATGACAATTGATGGGCTAATGAGATTTTGGTTTTCATGCTGTCCTTCATTCACCAAAGGCTGAAGAAAAAGATAAAGAAAAAGATTTTTTTTTAAATCCCACTCTAGACATTCAACCAAAGTAATCAAAAACTTCAAACTAGTCAGAGAAGCAAATTCTTCCAAAAAAAACCAAAACATTTACAGAATAACAAAATAACAGAACTGGAAGTCTATGGAGATTCTCCTTCATCCAGGTCCTGGTTGTCTCAAAGGTGCTTTTTTTCAGGAGGCAACTGGACTTTCTAGTTTTTCTTTGAAGACGTTTCGCTTCTCATCCAAGAAGCTTCTTCAGCTCCGACTAGATGATGGAGGATGGAAGGATTTATATCCCTTGCAGACAGCTGGGCTTTTGCATCCTTTTAGCAGGTTGTTAAGGTCACCTGGAGGTTTATCTGTGTCCTCAGGGCTACCTAAGTGGTGCAAATGGGTGTGGAGCCTTCTTGGAACTGTGTTGTAGGTTGGAGATAGATAATGTCTCTTGACAACAAAGTTGGAAGGGACCTTGGAGGTCATCTAATCCAACCCCTGCTCAGGCAGGAAACTCTCTACCATTTCAGACAAATAGCTGTCCAATCTCTTCTTTAAAACTTCCAGGTTTGGAGCGCCCACACCTTCTGGAGGCAATCCATTCCACCGATTAATCGTTTATATTGTGAGAAGATTTCTCCTTAATTCCAGGTTGCGTCTCTCCTTGATTAGTTTCCATCCATTGCTTCTTGTTTTGCCTTCTGGTGCTTTGGATAATAGATTGATTCCCTCTTCTTTGGGGTAACCACTGAGATATTGGAACACGTCCCAATTGCTATTGTTAGGAATACAATCCTAGTGTTGGGTTGGCAATATATATAAGCCACGATTGAAATTGGTATCTGTAACTTTAACTACTACAGTGGAATGTGATTGGCTGCCATTCATTGTTCACCTGTGGTTTTACTCCCAATTTGGCCCCTGTTCTTTAGCTGTTCCCTTAGTCTGGCCACTCTGTGCCTGTGCACACTGGGAACAGGCTCCAGCTGTTCGTCTGCCTCACTGATGTCTGACTCTGAAGGCAGCTGATAACTGGCATACAGCTCTGGCCCCCTCTCTGCCTCCAACACAGAGCCCTCCTCAGAGCTTTCCCCAGACTCCAGGACTGAGCCATGCTCCTCCCTAACCACCTCACTGTCTGAATTTGCTGGCTTCTGGCAGGCCACAACAGTGGGATGCTTAAATCTGGCCCATGAGGGCACCCTGGAAACAGCAAAGGACCATCCTATGGTGTCTTGGCCCAGCCAAGGCTGACTAGGCATTGATCTACAACCTGGTGGAAGCTGTTTTCATTGGCACTGCTGGAGAAGACCTTTGCAGCTGAAAAGGGAGGGAGGGAGATGACAATGAGAGAAGAAATGGAGGGAGGGAATGGGGGAGGGAGGGAGGGAGGGAGGGAGGGAGGGAGGAAGGAAGGAAGGAAGGAAGGAAGGAAGGAAGGAAGATTATAGTGAGAGGGAGAAAGGGTCTGAGGGAAATATAGTCTGACCATCTCCCCTCCGAGTCTGCAGCTTAACAATCTTGAGGCATAGAAACACACACAAAAGAGAAGACCTGTCACCTCAGCGTTATATTTTATGGGAGGGCGACTGACGTGGTGCTTCGGCTTCAAAGACAGAAAGGGCTCCAGGGCATGCCCTGTCTTTGAGCGACAGATGCTCAGCATGGGCGCTGTCTTAAGCAGCTTTACGCCTCCGAAGCCAACCTGCTGGAGGGAACGTGTTCCCGCTAAGGGCACCGGAGCTGGGAAGAGGGGAAGGAGAGAGGATGGGAACCCCAAAAGGAAAAGACGGAAGGCAACGCCCACCCCAATTTTTTGCCACCTTGGCATTTGGTTCGGGTTCTTGACAAACGGTTCCTGCAGGAGTCCGTCTCTCAGCAGGCGGGCAAAGCCGCTGCCCTCTGCTCAAGGCATAAGAATGATCGTATCCACCCGTAGCCTTTGTGGCTCCAGGCACATTTTGCAAGGAGCTCAAATCCGTCTTCAAGCTTCGACTCAGAAGTGTAAAAAAAAAAAAGTGGCCTTCTAATAAAGATGTAGTCAGCAACTCCACTTTGCTCCCAAAGATCGGTAGGTATCTAATCAGAAAGCTCTTGTCTTACGTCTCCCACTGATGGCGGCAGTGACAAAGAGGTTATTTTCACATTTGTAGCATCCAATTACATCCCATCCAGTCCTTGATGAATTGCCCGGCAATAACCAGAAACGATGAGCCCTTGAGTTGGAGCGGCCTTCTTAACTTTCAAATGCATTCCGCCACCCGTGTTAAGTCTGGTGCGAAGTGCGCTGGGTGGGCTCTTCCCCACCCCCACCCCCACCCAAACCTGAATCTCAACAAGCACAACGCAGGAATGCAAAGCTCATCCCTTGCACTCTCTAGCAGAGGTGACCGTGGAGTAATTATCCTCCTAACAATACACACCTCCGACTGAGGGGTTGTACTGGGATTTCTGCACCTTCAGAATTTAAGACAGGGGTGACAAACTCAAGGACCCTGAGATGGATCTGGCCTGTGGGTGTTTTGACCCAGGTTTCCCAAGAGCCTGAAGCAACCTAGTTACATGCGAGACCGTCTCCTGCCCCATACATCCCTTAGACCGATCCGCTCCCACAGAGAGGGCCTTCTCAGGGTGCCGTCGGCCGGACAATGCCGACTGGCGACACCCAGGGGAAGGGCCTTCTCTGTGGCGGGCCCAGCCCTCTGGAATGACCTACCCCCTGAACTCTGCACCATCACCGACCTCCGCCTCTTCCGCCAGTGTTTAAAAACACACCTGTTTCATCAAGCCGGCCTAACATAGCCTCCGCTGGGACTAGTATTAGATAGTTTTAAAATGGGGATTTTAATTGGTTTTAGCGCAGGTTTGAATATTTAATAGGTTTTTAAATTTTGTATTTTGTATTATTTATATGTTATTTTAAATTCCTGTGCGCCGCCCTGGGTCCTTTTGGAGAAGGGCGGGATATAAATCAAATAAAACTCAAAACTCAAACTCAAACTTCTGGTCCCAACACAAAAACCCCTCGTCACTTCCCGCCTGGACTACTGCAATGCTCTCTACATGGGGCTCCCCTTGAGGTGCAGCCGGAGACTCCAGCTAGTACAGAATGCAGCCACGCGGGGGATTCTGGGAGTTTCACGGTACTCCCATGTAACACCTCTCCTGCGCGAGCTGCACTGGCTGCCTGTGGCCTTCCGGGTGCGCTTCAAGGTGTTAGTAACCATCTTCAAAGCACTCCATGGCACGGGTCCTGGCTACATTATTATTTATTGGACTTCTAGACCGCCCCCTCTCCCCGAAGGGACTCGGGGCGGTGTACAGGTACAAATTAAAACCATACAATCAATAATACATATAACTAAAATCGAATTAAATAAACCCCTGTACAAATTTATAAAAATTAAAAACAACCTTAAAACCAAATTACAAAATTTAAAAATACAAACTGAGGTGGGAAAGCTGGAATTAGGCCAGGCCGGCTAGATGAAACAGGTGGGTTTTGAGTTTCTGGCGGAAGGAGCGGAGGTCCGTGGTCGTTCTAATATCAGGGGGAAAGTCATTCCAGAGGGTCGGGCCCGCCACAGAGAAGGCCCTTCCCCTGGGCGTCGCCCGCTGGCACAGCCTAGTGGACGGCACCCAGAGAAGTCCCTCTCTGTGTGAGCGAATCGGCCGGAGGGATGTATGGGGCAGGATACGATCCCGCAAATAACTAGGTCCTGTGCCATGGAGCGCTTTGAAGATGATGACCAACACCTTGAAACGCACCCGAAAAGCCACAGGCAGCCAGTGCAGCCCGCGCAGGAGAGGTGTTACGTGGGAGTATCTAGAGACTCCCGAAACTGCCCGCGCGGCCGCATTCTGAACCAACTGCAGCCTTCGGGTGCATCTCAAGGGGAGCCCCATGTAGAGAGTGTTGCAGTAGTCTAGCCGGGATGTCACATGCGAGACTGCCTCCTACCACATACCTCCCTTCGACCTGTCCGCTCCCACAGAGAGGGCCTCCTCAGGGTGCTGTCTACTGGTCAATGCTGGCTGGCGACCCCCAGGGGGAGGACCTTCTCTGTGGCGGGTCCAGCACTCTGGAACGACCTGTCCCCCGACCTTCGCACCATCACGGACCTACGCCTCTTCCGCCGGGCGCTCAAACCACACCTTTTCCATCTGGCTGGCCTGGCATAGATTTAATGATTTAATTTTAATAATAACGTTTTTAATAGTTTTTAATTATATTTTAGCACAGATTTACTTAATTTAATTCTATTTTATATTGTGATTGTATGTTATTGGTGTTTTTATCCCTTCTGTGCACCGCCCTGAGTCCCACCAGGGAGATAAGGTGGTATAGAAATTTGATTAAATAAATAAATAAATAAATAAATAAATAAATAAATAAATAAATAAATAAATAAATAAATAAATAAATAAATATTAATTTACTGTGAATTCTGCTCATTCAGATCCAGCAAAGTCTTTCAAGGGAGGATTTACAGTCACAGACCTTATCTGACTTGGAGAGCTGCTAGGCCAAGATCTGCAAAACTTGGCAAGGAGTCTTGAACTAATGGTCTCCTGCAAACTCCACTCCCCTTGCGCTCCTCTTTTATTTCCTCTGGGAGGGGCCATTCATTCTCCACCCGTTCTTTAGCTGTCCCCTTCATCTGGCAACTCTACGCATGCGCACTCTGGGAACAGAGTCCCTTTGGGGAGAGGGGGCGGTTAATAAATCCAACTTAAATAAATAAAAATTAACTAATTAATTAAAAACAGGCTCCAGCTGTTCCTCTGCCTCACTGCTGTCTGACTCCGAAGGCAGCTGATAACTGTCAGATGGCCCTTGCCCCCTCTCTGCCTCCGACACAGAGCCCTCCTCAGAGCCTTCCCCAGACTCCAGGACTGGCCCATCTTCCTCCCCAGCCTCCTCACTGTCTGAATCTGCTGCCAGATCCGCTGGCTGCTGGTAAGCCACAACAATAGAGTGTTAGATCTGGCCCACGAGGCCACCCTGGAAACAGCAAAGGACGGTCCCATGGTGCCTCAGCCCAGCCAAGGCTGACCGGGCATTGATCTACAATCTGGTGGAATCTGTTTTCGTTGGCAGTGCTGGAGGAGGCCTTTGCAGCCAAAAATGGAGGGAGGGAGGGAGATTACTTGCAGTCTTGCTACTCTTTCACCATCCCCTCCTCCTGACCTCTCCTGGTAGTCTCCCATGTTATCACTGAAGATGCTTTGGTTACAAAGCCAGGTCTCCTTGCATGGAGAAGCAGTGGGCCTCCCTTTGACCCACACATTTTGCCCTCCCACACACACTGGAGACAATGGATCCCCCCCAGCCCTGCCCAGGCCATTACAGGTACCCCCGACACGAGCGATGTTGAGTTGGCCATGCCCACCCTGGCCATGCCTACCCCAAGGTCAAACACAACCCTGGTATGGCCCTCAATGAAATAGAGTTTGACACGCCTGATATAAGAAGACCTTTGGTGCATAAGACCAAGGTCATCTAATCCTACCGCCTGGGTCCCTCAATGCCAGCAGCAACCCACCCCTGCTCCAGACAACGGAGAGGACCAGAGATCACCCACAAGGGCTCCAGACAATTGCTCCTCTGAGGAGATTGCAAGACAGTGGTTTTTAGTGGGTTATGAGCACTTAGAGACAAGGGAATAGTAATCACAGTTGGTGCTTTTGAAAGGACACCAAGTTGACATAGGTTCTTTTCATAATCACATTTGGAAATTGATTATTAATTACTCTTCAGTTATTAAAAACATTTAAATAAATAAGTCTTAAACACTAGGTGTCTGCCTTCAATCTATATATAAGAAAATATGTATTTGTGTCTGTGCATTCCGACATAACTCTGGAACGCCTCGAACAATTTCAACCAAACTTGGTACATGGATGACTTTCTGTCTGGAGAAAAATACCATGGGGGTTAGACACCCTTCAGGGTGTGGATTCTGTTAAAATACAGCCTGTTGGGCCTTACAATGGCTTCTACTGTACTGGCGTAAAATGGCTTCTACTGTACAGTGCAGTAGCATTGCCATGGTAAAGGCTTCACAGTATGCCACAAGGGGGCTCCCTCTGGTAAGGGGGGGGAAATCCAACATTAGAAATTATGTTTGATCCGGGATTATTTTTGAGGACAAATGTATGGATTAGGATAAATAAATACCTGGGCAATGTCGGCTTACCAGCTAGTCCTTAATAAAACAAAATATTAACTACAAACATAAGAATTAACAAAAAGGTTAATTAAAACTTTGGTCTAAAAAACCTGCAAATGGACTCCGTTCCATTTGATAAATTTGAAATTAAGATTTTTGAATTAATGGTAACCCTTTCCATGGGAAAATGCTTTCATTTTGATTTAAAAAGTTGGACACAAGAGGGAACTAAATATTTCAATTAAAGAAAACAGATACATAAACTTGACTGACAGTCACAGACTGGCACAAAATATTCCAAGCGTGGAAATATTGAAGGATGCTTTTAAAAAATGGAGTCCGAAATTATTATTAATAATGTCAATGGGAATATCTGTCTCAATGGATGGACTGGGTCTCAAACACATCATGGATGACGAACACGTTTTACCTGACAAGACAAAGGCAGAGTTGAAAGTGGACTCACAAATGACAAGCAACAAAAATGACATGGAAAACTATGTTACACTGGACATATAAAAGAAACGGGCTGATGTTTTAATCATTAAAAGGGACAGACAAACAATAAACCAAGAGAAGGACCTGGATACCTTTTCTATATTGGACTTACAAAAGCTTTGAAAAAACTAATGAGATGGCACAAGGGAAGTAACGGACTCAGGCTCAACCCGACCAAGACCGAGTGGCTGTGGTTTCCGGCTGCCCGATTCAACCAGTTGATGCCATCTCTGGCCATAGGGGGCGAACATCTTGCCCCTGTGGATGGGGCGCGCAACTTGGGTGTCCTCCTGGATACCCGGCTGTCCATGGAAGATCAAGTGACAGCCGTGGCCAGGAGGGCGTTTTACCAGGTTCGCCTGGTACGCCAGTTGCGCCCCCTATTGGATCGGGACGCCCTTTGCACAGTCACTCATGCTCTCGTGACATCCCGACTGGACTATTGTAACTCTCTCTACATGGGGCTCCCCTTGAGGTGCACCCGGAGGCTTCAGTTGGTCCAGAACGCAGCCGCGCGAGCAATAATGGGAACCTCTAGGTTTACCCACGTAACACCGCTCTTGCGCGAGCTGCGCTGGCTACCTGTTGTCTTTCGGGTGCGCTTCAAGGTGTTAGTCATCATCTTCAAAGCGCTCCATGGCTCGGGACCTAGCTATCTGCGGGATCGGATCCTGCCCCATACATCCTCACGGCCGATTCGCTCCCACAGAGAGGGACTTCTCCGGGTGCCATCCACTAGACTTTGTCAGCGGGCGACGCCCAGGGGAAGGGCCTTCTCTGTGGCGGGCCCAGCCCTCTGGAACGACCTTCCCCCCGATATTAGGACAACTACGGACCTCCGCTCCTTCCGTTTAAAATTAAAGACACATCTTTTTCGCCTGGCCGGCCTTGGGTAGTCTCTTTTAAGGTTAGGGGTTTTAGGGGTAGTTTTAGTTTATGGGTTTTTAGCGCAGGACTAATTTAATTCATTTTTAATTTTGTATTCTGTCTGTGGTTTTAACTGTATTTTTAATTGCCTGTGCCCCGCCTCGAGTCCCTTTGGGGAGAGAGAGCGGGATATAAAATTAAAATTATTATTATTATTATTATTATTATATTAAGAAATGGAAGGTCATGTCCTTGCTGCTCTGTGAGTTTGGTTGCTTTCTTGCAGACTCTTCACTACCAATTAGATTAGATAACACAGTTGGAAGGGACCTTGTAGGTCATCTAGTCCAACCCCCCACCCAAGCAGGAGACCCTACACCATTTCTGACAAATGGCAGTCCAGACTCTTCTTAAAAGCCTCCAGGCATGAAGCTCCCACAACTTCTGAAGGCAACTTCTGTTCCATGGGTTGATTGCTCTCACTATCAGAAAGTTCCTCCTAATTTCCAGGTTGAATCTCTACTTGGTCAGTTTCCATCCATTATTCCTTGTCTGGCCTTCAGGTGCTTTGGAGAATAGCTTGACCCCTTCCTCTCTGTGGCAGCCCCTCCAATATTGGAAGACTGCTCTCCTGTCTCCCCTGGTTCTTCTCTTCACTAAACTAGCCATGCCCAGTTCCTGCAACCATTCATTGTATGTTTTAGCCTTCAGTCCCCTAATCATCTTCGGAGTCCTAGTAGACAACCATTGAAATATGAGCCAGCCATGTGCAGCAGCTGCCAAAAGAGCCAACACAGTTCTAGGCTGCATAAACAGAGGGATAGAATCAAGACCACGTGAAGTGTTAATATCACTTTATAATGCCTGGGAAGGCCACACTTGGAATACTGCATTCAGTTTTGGTTGCCACGATGTAAAAAAACATGTTGAGTCTCTAGAAAGAGTGCAGAGAAGAGCCACAAAGATGGTTAGGGGACTGGAGGCTAAAACATACGAGGAACAGTTGCAGGAACTCGGTATGTCTAGTTTAATGAAAAGAAGGACATGGGGAGACATGATAGCAGTGTTCCGATATCTCAGGGGCTGCCCCAAAGAAGAGGGAGTCAAGCTATTCTCCAAGGCACCTGAGGGCAGAACAAGAAGCAATGGGTGGAAACTAATCAAGGAGAGAAGCAACTTAGAACTGAGGAGAAATTTCCTGACAGTTAGAATGATCAAGCAGTGGAACAACTTGCCTCCAGAAGTTGTGAATGCCCCAACACTGCAAGTCTTTAAGAAGATGTTCGATAGCCATTTGTCTGAAGTGCTGTAGGTTTTCCTGCCTAGGCATGGGGTTGGACTAGAAGATCTCCAAGGTCCCTTCCAACTCTGCTATTCTATTCTATTCTATTCGGTAAAACCACTTCAAGAGTGCTATAAAGCACTGAGGTTTAGCGCTACTGCTAATTTCAAAGATGTAAACATCATTCACAATGTTATTCTATTATTATACCTTCTTACTTGTTAGATTAAATAAATAATTATTATTATATTAGAGTCATACGTTGGGAATCCCCTCAAACCTGGAACCGTTCTGTAAGAGTTCTGACAACACAGCTCCAAAAATGTCCAGCAACCCTCCAAAACTAGAGGAACGCAACTCGGGTGCCGTGACTCGCAGCATCTCAGCTCCGCAGAGCCGCAAGCTCTACTGTAGCACAACCTCAGATTGATGAGGAGACCGACAACCCCCAAACACCCCACAGCAATTTAAAAGTAAGGTCCCTCTTGTCGGCAGGCCCTCGAATAGGTTTTCGCCCTTGTATATCATACTTGGAAAGACTGTCCTCTGGATGAAAGAGAGGAGTGTATTTGTATTCAGCTTTGGCTTCTTGCTGTGAAATGAAGGAGAAAACAAAAATATAGAAATCAAGACAAGACATAATAAGAGCAGTGCTGGAAGGACAAGTTAATTCTCACAAGGACACCCACTTTCGGCTTTTCGCAGCAAATGCTGCACGAGCAACAGGTTCAGAAGGAGGAGAGAGAGATTTCTCCTCTGCAAACCAATGCCCCCTTTTCCACCTGCTATGTGAGCTGAAAAGTTGTTTTTTTTAATATTCATAGGTTCTCAGAAGCAAACCTATAAATTGGAGGAGAGGCTGACAAAAGGGTACCCTTCTTGGTGACAGCCCTCTGCAGGTATGTATCACCCTTGGGGGGGGGGGCGGCATTTGCAAAAGAAGGGTTACATTTGGGCAAGTGCAAAAGAAAACCCATTCATTGTAGAGAAAAGTAAAATTTGACACTTAGGCAAGAAAAACCAAAAGGACACATATAGTCTGGGTGAAAACAGGCTTAATAGCAGTGATTGTGAGGGGGATCTTGGAGACTTAGTGGACAACCAATTAAAGACGAGGCAACGGTCAGCCTCGACACCTTTAAGAAAGGATGAGAGGAGTTCATGGAGAACAAGGGTATCCATGGCTATCATGATGGATGCCTAAGGACACCCTCCGGGTTGGAGAGATAGGCAGGATATCTCTCAATGCCATTTGCAGGGAATCACAAGCAGGTGAAGACATCTGCTTGGGAAGACCCTGAAGCAAATGGGGAGCCACTGTGGGAGAGAGAATGCTGGACTGGATGGGCTGTGGCCTCTTCCAGCAAGGCTGTTCTTATGTTCTTATGTTCTAACGGTGTGCAATGGCAAACAAAAAAGCCAATGCAATCCTAAAATCCATTAATAGAGGGATACAATCAAGATCAAGTTTTAACAGATTAACAGAGTTGGAAGGGACCTCATAGGTCATCTAGTCAAACCCCCTGCACAAGCAGGAGACTCTACACCATTTCTGACAAATGACTGTCCAGTCTCTTCTTAAAAGCCTCCAGTGATGGAGCAACCCCAACTCCAGGAAACTGGTTGATTGTTCTCTTCTTGAAAGTCTCAAGTGATGAAGCCCCCACAACTTCCGAAGGCAACTTCTGTTCCATTGGTTGATTGTTCTCACTGTCAGAAAGTTCCTCCTTATTTCTAGATTGAATCTCTCCTTGGCGAGGTACTAATACCACCCTATAAAGCCTTAGTAAGGCCCACACCTAGAGAACGGTATCCAGTTTTGGTCACCACGCCATAAAAAAAGATGTTGAGACTCTAGAAAGAGTGCAGAGAAGAGCAACAAAGAGGATTAGGGGACTGGAGGCTAAAACATACGATGAACAGTTGCAGGAACTGGGCACGGCTAGTCTTTTGAAGAGAAGGACCAGGGGACACATGAAAGCAATCATCCAATATTTGAGGGGCTACCACAGAGAGGAGGGACTCAAGCTATTTTCCAAAGCACCGGAAGGCCAGGCATGGAACAATGAATGAAAAATGACCAAGGAGAGATTCAACCTAGAAACAAGGAGGAACTTTCTGATAGTGAGAACAATCAACCCATGGAATAGAAGTTGCCTTTGGAAGTTGCAGGAGCTTCATCACTGGAAGTTTTCAAGAAGAGACCGGACTGCCATTTGTCAGAAATGGTGTAGGGTCTCCTCCTTGGTTGGAGGTTTGGACTAGATGACCTACAAGGTCCCTTCCAACTCTGTTAATCTGTAAAGATCTGTAAAGATCATTGGGCTAAGTGGAAACCAAAAAACCTCATATTTGGTAAAGGGACACAGAAAATTGGACCCAAATACATTTTTAAAAAGAGAAAAAAATATGCAGCAAAGTGTTTTTCCGTCATTTCACTTCTTCTTTAATAAGAAGTGGTCTGTCCTAGGACTGAGATCAATTTTTAGAAACCTTATAGTCACTATTTTAGATATTAATTTGAAAAGTAGACTTTTTAAGGGCTTTGGGGCTGTGAGACATTCCCAGGATGATGTTTAAGCAAAATTTGAATGGCATCAGAGTTGAGAATGTATTTTAAAGGCACTGCTGATTGGGTATGTCTGGTCTAATGAAGAGAAGAACCAGGAGTGACATAATAGCAGCCTTCCAATATTCGAGCAGCTGTCACAGGGAAGGTAGGGGGGGCGACTTGTTCTCCAAAGCACCTGAGGGGAGAACAAGAAATAATGGATGGAAACTTACCAAGGCGAGAAGCACCCTAGAACTAAGGAGAAATTCCCTGATGCTAAGAATAATTAATCAGCAGAACAACTTGCCTCCAGAGGTTGTGTTTGCTCCAACACTAGAGATATTTAAGAAGAGATTGGACAGCCATTTGTCTGAAATGGTAGAGGGCCATGATGGTGAACCTATGGCACATTTGACCAAAATGGCATGTGGAGCCCTGTCACCTGGCATGCACGGTGTAACCCATTCCCCTTCCAGGTGTCAGGCATGCACATATGACAGTCAGCTGGCCTTTGTGCACGTGGCAGCTCTGGAAACCAGAGCTGGCCTTCCGTTTTCCAATGTGAGCAAGCATGCTAGCCAGCTGATCGGTGCGTATGCATGCGCAGCACTAACCAGAAGAATTAATGGCCGGTGCACATGCACATTCCAGAAAATGGAAGTACTGGTGTGCACATGCCCCCTCGACACCTCCTCTTCCTGGTTGCGGCCCAGATGATTGTGTGCATGAAGTGCTCTCTTGTCAGCACTCGGTGTCACATGTGCATTCACATGGCACCATCACGTTATAGGGTCTTTGATTAGAAGACCTCCAAGGTCCCTTCCAATTCTGTTACTCTATCTTCTCACATCTCCATGGCCGATGGCCATCTGTGGTGGAAGGGAGTCTGGCGGAATGGAGTCTAGGTTCACCATCACTGTTTTGGGGTCTTTGATTAGAAGACCTCCAAGGTCCCTTCCAATTCTTTTACTCTATCTTCTCACATCTCCATGGCCGATGGCCATCTGTGGTGGAAGGGAGTCTGGTGGAATGGAGTCTAGGTTCACCATCACTGTTTTGGGGTCTTTGATTAGAAGACCTCCAAGGTCCCTTCCAATTCTTTTACTCTATCTTCTCACATCTCCATGGCCGATGGCCATCTGTGGTGGAAGGGAGTCTGGTGGAATGGAGTCTAGGTTCACCATCACTGTTGTGGGGTCTTTGATTAGAAGAGCTCCAAGGTCCCTTCCAATTCTTTTACTCTATCTTCTCACATCTCCATGGCCGATGGCCATCTGTGGTGGAAGGGAGTCTGGCGGAATGGAGTCTAGGTTTACCATCACTGTTGTGGGGTCTTTGATTAGAAGACCTCCAAGGTCCCTTCCAATTCTGTTACTCTATCTTCTCACATCTCCATGGCCGATGGCCATCTGTGGTGGAAGGGAGTCTGGTGGAATGGAGTCTAGGTTTACCATCACTGTTGTGGGGTCTTTGATTAGAAGACCTCCAAGGTCCCTTCCAATTCTGTTACTCTATCTTCTCACATCTCCATGGCCGATGGCCATCTGTGGTGGAAGGGAGTCTGGTGGAATGGAATCTAGGTTCACCATCACTTTTGTGGGGTCTTTGATTAGAAGACCTCCAAGGTCCCTTCCAATTATTTTACTCTATCTTCTCACATCTCCATGGCCGATGGCCATCTGTGGTGGAATATAGGAGGAAAGGGCTTCTTCCCAGAGTGGAGAGTGGCATCTTGTAAGCACTGTGCCCGCACGGAACTCCGAGATGCTCTCAATGCATAAATATGTGCAAGAGTTAAAGGGGAGTTTATCAGCAAAATTTTCTGCAAACACTTCACTACCTCGAAAGGTTCCACCACCTTCAATTCTATCTTGAGAAACTTGGCCATAGTTGTGCACACACCTCTCAATCTTTGTATTGCATTCATGTCATCTTTGCTACATGGGGCCACCTTTAAAAAAACCGCTTGGATGCTTCAGAGGATCTAGAATGCAGTTAAAGGAGGATAACAAATGAAAAACAGGGAGACTAATTTTATGCTAGCCTGGTTATCAGTAGTTTTGCCAACCCCAATTTAAATGAATCTGCCTAAACTCAAAAATCGGTCTCCCATTAACTTATATTAGCCTGGTGGGAACAAGACTGGGGGACTTCTTGGTTGACTCTGCTCTGTTGAGCTTCTTCCTCCTACGTGGCTAATTCTTTTGAGTGTAATTTGTTATGGAGATGGAGCACTAGATGGTTTTGGGCTGATCTAAGAGTAGCACATAAAATTATCTGCTACCTGTCAATGACTACTTCAGCTTCAACCACAACAATACACGAACTCACAATAGATATAAACCCAAGGTAAACCACTCCAAACTCAATTGCAGAAAATACGACTTCAGCAACAGAGTGGTCAATGCCTGGAATGCTCTACCTGACTCTGTGGTTTCTTCCCCAAACTCCCCTTAGACTGTCTAACTGTTGACCTCAGCCCATTCCTAAGAGGTCCGTAAAGGGGGCGTGTATAAGAGCACCAGGATGCCTACCATCCCTGTCCTACTGTCCCCCATTTATTGGTATCCATTTCATGTACTCATAATCATGTTCATACTTACATCTATTATCTAATACAGGGATCTCCAACCTTTGCAACTTTAAGTCTGAAGGACTTCAGCTCCCTGAATTCAGAGTCCCAGAATCCTTCAAACTTAAAGTTGCAAAGGTTGGAGACCCCTGATCTAATACATGCTTGATGAAAGAAGGAAAGAAGAAAAAGAAGGAAAAAGAAAAAGGAAGAGAGAGATAAAGAAGGAAGGAAGGAAGAGAAAGAGAAAGAAAAAGGAAAGAGAAAGCAGGAAAGGAAAGAAAGAAAGAGAGAGAAAGAGAGAGAGAGAGAGAGAGAGAGAGAGGGAAGGAAGGAAGGAAAGAAAGAAAGAAAGAAAGAAAGAAAGAAAGAAAGAAAGAAAGAAAGAAAGAAAGAAAGAAAGAAAGAAAGAAAGAAAGAAAGTCTTCAAAAAGCTAAGTATGGTCAGACCTGGTTAGTAGTTAGATGGGAAAAGACCAGAAGTCTCAGGTCTGTAAATTAGTCTAAGAATCTGAGGAAACGTCCTTGCAAAAGGAAATGGCAAACCAGGGGTGAAATCCAGCAGGTTCTGACAGGTTCTGGAGAACCAGTAGTAGAAAGTTTGAGTAGTTCAGAGAACTGGCAAATGCCACCTCTGGCTGGCCCCAGAGTGGGGTGGGAATGGAGATTTTGCAGTACCTTCCCCTGCCATGCCCATCAAGGCACGCCCACCAAGCCACACCAAGTCACGCCCACAGAACCGGTAGTAAAATATTTGAATTTCACCACTGTCTAACATCACCAAACTTCACCAAACCACATCTATGTCATTGCCCAGGAAACAACGGATATACGACCATCCGTGGTTGAATTCTACTTCAGGGAGCTGTTATCTTTAACTATATATAAGTAACTTTTCATCTCTGTGTCAAAACCTGTTTTGACTTAATAGTGGTGTTTGGGCCATTACTTTTATCTTTTATTTTAGTATTCTTGGGAATATTATAGGACTGGTTTCCCCTGCTTTCTCACAGAATTCCATATGGAGAATGGTTGCAGGAATTGGGTATGTCTAGTCTAGTGAAAAAGAAGGCTAAAGTGGGCATGATAGCAGTTTTCCAATATTTGAAGAGCTGCCACAAAGATGAAGAGGTCAACCTCTTCTCCGAAGCACCTGAACACAGGACAAGAAGAAATGGATGGAAACTAATCAAGGAGAGAAGCAATGTAGAAAACGAGAAATTTTCTGACAATGGAAAAAACATGCCTTTAGAAGTTATGGATGCTTCATCACTGGAAGCTTTTGAGAAGAGACTGGAAGCCACTTGTCTGGAATAGTATAGGCTCTCCTGCTTGAGCAAGGGTTTGTACTAGAAGATCTCCAAGATCCCTTCCAACTCTGTTATTCTTATATACCGACCGAGTTTTTAGTTTGCCAAAGTTTTAATCTGTGGGATTTTAAGTATGTTTTAGCACAGGGTTTTGGGTTTAATGTTGTTTTAGGATAATTTATTGTATTTTGTATATTTGTAGTTGTTTTGTAATTTTCCTGTGCGCTGCCCCGGGTCCCTTTGTGGGAGATGGGTGCGGGATATAAGTATGAATAAATTCAAATTGAAATTCTGTTTAAATCTAGACTATCACTCTGTTTTTTTACTGCTGATCTCTTATCCCTGGTCTGAAGCCAGTTAGGTGTTTAAAGATCAGCCAAAGTCAGCTAGATGCCAAAATTTAGTAGAGTCCGGAAGATGATAATAAAAATATCACAAACCACATGTATATCACAATTTTACACACAACACAGTATTATACGTCACCAACCAATTATTATTTCAATATGCCTTTCCCTCCCCTTTTCTGTGAGCAATAACCATCTTGCTGCTGTTTGGCATTTGCCAATGGGATGACCTCAGGCTGAAGCCATCTCACCTCTCAGGATACTTTATCTTTTTCTCCATTTTTTAGTTATTAACACGGACACTTTAGTTATCAAAAAATTTGACAGCCATGACGGATTGACCTCCTGCGTCTGGAGATGCAAAGTATCTCAGCTTGTTAAAATAATAGATGGCTACCTGTCAAAGAAACTCTTGAAGTAAATGTGGGCCCTGGAGATATCTCCATTGTAGACTTTTAAAAAAACGTCTTTGGCTCCCTTGTATGGATATTAATTAATAGTAATAGCTTCTTTCATTGAGATAGATAGAAATACTAATTACTTCCTAACCCTGGCAAATTCCTCAACAGTATCAGACATTTCAGCAATAATTAAACAACTCGGGGGAAACAAAGAAGTGGAAAAGACGCTAGAAATGATTTAACTACTGGGAAGAACAACCGTTACAAAAAAAAAGAAAAAAAAAGAATCATTTTCCAGCTGTGAGTTTTCTATGGATAATGGTAAGTTCAGAAATGGTCACCAAAGAGTTGCTTTTTCAAGATTTCATTTCTTTACCCTATGGACTTGGGAAAAGGAGGGATTTTTGGTTCTGCGCATGTGTAGAATTAGTGCTAAAGTTTCCGTTTCCGTTTCCGTTTATTTGGATTTCTATCCCGCCCTATCTCCCCGAAGGGACTCAGGGCGGCTCACAGGCAAATATAAAACAATACAATAAATACAATACAGTATCTGATGTATTTGATTTACATTATATGTATATCTGATGTATTCGATTTATATTATATGTATGGGGGGGTAAAGGGGGGAAAATTTGTTTGCATAAAACTTTTTCAATAAATAAAAAAAAATTGTGAAAAAAAATAATAATAAATAAATACAATACAGTGTTAAAATGAAATTAAATTAACTAGCCTGTGCTAAAATATAACTAAAAACTTTTAAAATCCCCTACCAAATACAGTTAAATTATTTCTAGTCTAAAATCTAGGCTAAAGTCTAAGCTAAAATCTAAAATCTAAGCTCTAAGCTAGGCCAGCTAGGGGAAAGAAGTGTGTTTTCAGTGAACGGCGAAGAAGGTGAAGGTCTGTGATGGTACGAAGTTCGGGGGGTAGGTCATTCCAGAGGGCCGGGCCTCCCCCTGGGTGCCGCCCGCCGGCATTGACCGGCAGACGGCACCCTGAGGAGGCCCTCCCTGTAGGAGCGGAGCGGTCGAAGGGAGGTATGCGGTAGGAAACGGTCCCGCAAATAACTGGGCCCTGGGCCATGGAGCGTTTTAAAGATGGTGACCAGCACCTTGATGCGCACCTGGAAAGCCACCGGCAGCAAGGGCAGCTCGCGCAAAGAGAGGTGTTACGTGGGAGCATCATGAGGCTAATAAAGTGTTTATTAGAGGATATTTCTTATTATTTCACCTAGTCCTGCCTTCTTCTTTAATGAAGATTTATAAAGCTTTCTTAATCCTTTGTTCTTGGTTCTTGGCCTTTTGACCAGGAACCCTTTTCCTTGGAGTCCTCCCATAAAAAGCAATCAGAAAATCTGCACCTCGTGTCTGGCGTCCATCATTGGCTTCGGCACCAGGCTCAGACCCCGAATTGGGGACAACACACCTTCACCCCTAAACGTCCCCTGCAGAATTAAAACCACGTTGGCCGGTAACATAAAACATGTAGAGTTATGAGTTCATTGCAGAGGTAAATGCAGCTCTTCCGGCCTTCATTCCACAATAGAAAGAAAGAAAGAAAGAAAGAAAGAAAGAAAGAAAGAAAGAAAGAAAGAAAGAAAGAAAGAAAGAAAGAAAGAAAGAAAGAAAGAAAGAAAGAAGGAGGGAGGGAGGGAGGGAGGGAGGGAGGGAGGGAGGGAGGGAGAAGAAAGAAAGAAAGAAAGAAAGAAAGAAAGAAAGAAAGAAAGAAAGAAAGAAAGAAAGAAAGAAGACTAGATTGCTTGAACTCTTGAGTTAAATTGAGGTCATGGTGGTGTTGGTTAAAGAACATTAAGTTTGGGCATTTGACACGTGCTGGGTTAGTGTGGTGAGAGATAATGAAGAGAGCAGGTAGTAAAGGAAAGCCATCAGCTACTCCCTTGGAAGCAAATAGATTGCTACCTCCAAAATTGTTCCATTTCTCAAACGCTGAGAGGGCGTCAAGGACCCATCAGAACCAGCAGTTCTTCTCATTGTCCCACTACATCAAGGACAATCTCAGGTCCCTTGTTGCTGAAAGACCGCATGCTCTCCTTTGTCTCTATTCTATCCATTTTTGGAGTTGTCCATCAACTAATCTTCTTCTTTCATCCCTTTTTTCTTTGCTGGTCAAGAGAAGTTACATTTCTGAAAGCACAGACGCCGTTGATGTATCTGCATAACTAGAGATCGTAATTCACTTTCTTGTTTCTGGGAATTTAAAAAGTGTTCGTTTTTATTTTGTTTGTTTGTCAGATGATTTATTATTGAGCAACTCACTTGTTCTAAGCACAGTACACAAAATTTTCCGTTGCAACGACTTGCCTGTCAATGACTTCTTCGGCTTCAACCACAATAATACTACAGGCAAACAATCGTTGCTCACATGTAAGGAACCCAAGTTCGAATCCCAGCAAGGGCATGGCTAGCTGATGAGAGCTAAATGGCTTGAAATAGATCTATACTAGCCTCCCTTCGTTTATTTATCAGCAAAAATGTAACACTATATAAATGGCATTAGCCTGTTAAAGCAGCCACTTCCCTGTTAAGGAGAACTCAGGAAGTTATACATATGGCTAGCTGATGAGAGCTAAATGGCTTGAAATAGATCTATACTAGCCTCCCTTCGTTTATTTATCAGCAAAAATGTAACACTATATAAATGGCATTAGCCTGTTAAAGCAGCCACTTCCTTGTTAAGGAGAACTCAGGAAGTTATACATATGGCTAGCTGATGAGAGCTAAATGGCTTGAAATCGACAGGTTTCCTGGTTGCTCTTCTCTGCACTCTTTCTAGAGTCTCAATAACTTTTTTATAGTGTGGTGACCAAAACTGGATGCAGTACTCTAGGTGTGGTGTTACTAGGGCTTTATAGAGTACTATTAGTACCTGACTTGATCTTGATTATATCCCTCTATTAATGCAACTGAGGATTCCATTGGCTTTTTTGGCTGCCACTGCACCCTGCTGGCTCCGATTTAGCTGGTTGTCCACTAAGGCTCCGAGATCCCTCTCACAGTCCCTGCTATTAAGCCTGGTTTCACCCAGTTTATATGTGTTATTTAATTGTGTTTTTTTATATCTAAGTGTAGGACTTTACTTTTCTCTACAATGAATTTCATTTTGTTAGATAGGGCCCAATGTTCAAGTCTGTCAAGATCCTTCTGGATCTTGAACCTATCATTTTGCTTCTTATCCAATAAGCTTCATCAGTTATAACATCATTTTGTTTTTGTAGTTGAGAAAGGGAACCAGGCCACTAGCTTTGAGCGACAAGGAATCGGGTGTGGATTCCTGAAGACTTAAGAAACAGACACCAGCATTCATTAGTGCAGCCAATAAAAGATCATATCAGAGCCCTCCTCAAGATTGATGGAGACCCAGGCACAAATTTGATTTTTCTCTACGGCCAATAAAAACAACAACAATCGTTTAGCCTTTCCAGCCACTGCAGTCTGCTCTGAACTAAAACAAAGCTGAAACTCACTGTGTTATTATTTTCCAGGGAAATCACCGGCTCTTTATTCATCGGTGTTTCTAAAAGCTTCCCAGATGGCAAATTACAAAATGGATCCAAGGATTTAAAATAACTCAGTGACCTGAAAAAGGAGGCGAAGCGAAGATTTCTTTTTTCTGCATCCGGCTCCAGCACATTTTTAATTCTTAGCTCGCACGCCTACCAAGACATTGGCAGAAGCAAAACGGCGTAAATAAATAGCTGGCAGGTATTTGTGTTTGGGTCCTTTTTAAAGTTGACACCAGGATTATGCAAAAATCTTCTCTCCTTCTGACTGTTGTAACCCTCACGGCCACTTTTAGAGAAGTCATGTTTTATTCCTGTACACACACAAACACACACACCGCTAAGGTAAAGGTAAAGGTTCCCCTTGCACATAAGTGCTAGAGTAGTCGTTCCCGAACTCTAGGGGGCGGTGCTCATCTCCGTTTCAAAGCCAGCGCTGTCCGAAGATGTCTCCGTGGTCATGCAACCAGCATGACTCAACGCCAAAGGCGCACGGAATGCTGTTAACCTTCCCACCAAAGGTGGCTCCTATTTTTCTACTTGCATTTTTTACGTGCTTTCGAACTGCTAGGGTGGCAGAAGCTGGGGCAAGTCACGGGAGCTCACCCTGTTATGCGGTGCTAGGGATTCGAACTGCCAAACTGCCGACCTTCTGATCGACAAGCTCAGTGTCTTAGCTACTGAGCCACTGCATCCCAATGCAACACTTGTTTACAGATAATTTTTGTTTGGTTCCATGCCTGTTGCAACCCCATCCTCAATTTTATATTGTTTACCAATGCGCGACTGAACCATTCAGGGGTGGGTTCCGGCTGCTGCTGCTACTGCTGGTTTGCTCAATGACATGTGTGTGTGTGCTTGATGCGTGCTAAATGCGCATGGGCAGTACTAAAAAATATGCTTCAGTGCATCACTAGTATAGGGTCTGTGCTTGAGCTGGGGGTTGGACGAGATGACCGCCAAGGTCCTCTCCAACTCTGTTTTTCTGTCATTCGGTAGACTTGCCTGCATTCCTTAAAAAATTCCCCTTGACTTTCCAGTGTCAAGCAGAGGATTGAATCGATGGAGAAATTCAAATGCATGGTGGAGAAATTCAAGGATTTGTGAATGAGAGACCCCACGAGGTGTCTCCCCCCAAAAGTCCATTGTGGACTGAGGATGCTGATCGCCATGATGGGTCAAAAGCAGTGGTGGGTTTCTGCAGGCTCACACCTACTTGCGAGAGCCGGTTGGTGAAATTTAGAGAACCGGTGAGAGGGGGTTCCACCGGCATACCTGGAACCGCCGCTGCCAGTGACCCAATGGAAAGGAAAGGAAGGGAAGGGAAGGGAAAGAAAGAAAGAAAGAAAGAAAGAAAGAAAGAAAGAAAGAAAGAAAGAAAGAAAGAAAGAAAGAAAGAAAGAAAGAAAGAAAGAAAGAAAGAAAGAAAGAAAGAAAGAAAGAAAGAAAGAAAGAAAGAAAGAAAGAAAGAAAGAAAGAAAGAAAGAATCATCACAATTGAGTCCAAAATTTTGGTTGCTAAGCAAGAGCGTTGTTAAATGAGTTTCACCACATTTTAAAAGGTGGCCACTCCCACCCTGTCACATGACTGCCAAGCCACGCCCACAAAATAAGCCACACCTACAGAGTAGGTTCTAAAAAATTTGAAACCCACCACTGGTCAAAAGCTGGGATGGCTGAGTGGAACAGCAAATGGACGGGGAATTAAACGGAGCATTCTTGGAAAACCAGCAAAACTAGCTGGATAAAATATTAAACTGGAACATTTCAAAACAGTGTAATTGTCAGCCTCCGCTTTGTTGCTTGCTTCAGCTGCCATTGAATCGGGGAGGGGGGGCTATGGTATTTGGGAGTGGGACTATATTAGTGCAGGAGGTGATTTGGAGATGGGAGAATGGTCTCGCCGTCTACTTCGCATTCCAGGAACTGGTACCGCGCAGTGGTCAAGGTCAACGGTCTTGCATGCCATTCTGATGATGTTCCTGAAGACGCAACCCACATGACAACTAAAGGGTTTTTGCATTGGACAGTGGGTTGTGGGGTTGTGGAGGGGGAAAGAGTTGGATATTTATTGATATGTAAGCTTTTGCGCGCAAATATCTCAGACCTTGCTTTCCCTTTGCTGCAATCTTTTCGTAACCAGTAAAAGTACTCTCAAATCTCTAAAATGGATTTGAGTGGATCCTTTCTTGGTCATCGTTAGAGGCAGTCCTGACAGTAACAGGACTGTTTTTGTTTTGGTCCTTAAGTTACTTTTTTCTCCTTCTTTCCGGAGGTAATGACGAATAGGTAATACTTGAGCAGTGGGTTGGACTAGAAGACCTCCGAGGTCCCTTCCAGCTCTGTTAATCGCTTTCCTCTGTTTCTTGCCTTCCAAAGCATTCTTCTGCAAGCTGGCGACGATTACTCCAGGCGCACAGAAAAGAGGCTTGGTTCTAAGATGGGTAGGTAGACCACGGGCAGGTCGTGACGTTCCCGTTGCAAATCCTACACCCTGTGTAACCTTCTCTCTCCCCTCCTCTTCCAAAGTGGAGGATGCTGATTAAGCCTTTGAGGACAGTCTCCAAATCCTCAGCAAAATCATTTGTAAAATGTAGAGGCAGCGGCAGCAGCCGCACTGCTCCTGACTGCATCGCACCAGCAGCACAAATCCCATGCTAATGGCCTAATTCATAAGCCATTGACATTTTTTATGAGGCCGTAGCATTCCAGAAAATGAGGGAACTGGGCTTTAAAAAAAAAAAGAGCATTTGCATTGCAAAACCCCCTCATTTAATCTTCTCATTCTCATTCAGGCTTAAACCCACATCCCATAATTTATCCCCCTCTAAAAAAAAAAAACACGCCCTGGTGTGCTGGTAAAAATCAAGAGGGGGCCAGGCATCTCCAGGACGCTGCTTATCCATTACATAGTTTGCTACCTTGACTGAATGTCACCCTGTTTGGCCCAAAGAGTTGAGCCTGGGCACTGTCAACTCGCAAAACAACAATCCTATACTTCAGGTAATTCTATCCCCAGGAAAATATGTTTTGCAATTTAATGTTGTTGTTGTTAGTTGCAAAGTCATGTCCAACCCATTGTAATCCCATGGACAACGTTCCTCCAGGCCTTCCTGTCCTCTACCATCCCCCTGGAGTCCATTTAAGCTCAGGCTGACTGCTTCAGAGACCAACCAGCCACCTCCTTCTCTCTCATCCCCTTCTTCTTTTGCCCTCCATCGTTCCCAGCATGAGGCTCTTCTCCAGGGAGTCCTTCCTTCTCATGAGGTGGCCAAAGTCTTTGAGTTTCCTCTCCAGGATCTGGCCTTCTAAAGAGCAGTCAGGGTCGATCTCCTCTAAGAATGATCGGTTGGATGGCCTTGCAGTCCAAGGGATTCGCAGGAGTCTTCTCCAGCACCAGAGTTCAAAGACCTCCATTCTTTGACGCTCAGCCATTCTTATCGTCCAACTTTCACAGCCATCCATTGCAACTGGGAAAGCCATAGCCTTGACTATATGCATTTTTGTTGGCAGGGTGATGTCTCTTCTATTTAGTATACTGTCCCCAGGAGCAAGCCTTTTTTAATTTCTTGGCTGCAGTCCCCATCTGTGGTGATCTTGGAGCCCAGGAAAATAAAATCTGCAATTTAATATTATTATTATTTTTTAAATGTATGTTTATTTATTTATTTATTTATTTAATCGTATTTATAAGCCGCACCCATCTCACCACATAGGGACTCGGGGCGGCGCACAGGGAATATAAAATATAAATATACATATATACAAGAATATAAGCATTCTTAAAACTTGATTAAATTAAACCCACCCTGTGCTAAAACCCATATTAAAACCCCTGAATTAAAACTTTGGTCAACTAAAAGCAGTACAGTGTCGAGTAAAATCATGCCAGGCCGGCTTATTGGAAGAAGTGTGTTTTTAACCGCTGGCGGAACAGGCGGAGGTCTGAGATGACACGGAGTTCAGGAGGTAGAGCGTTCCAGAGGGTTGGGCCCATCACAGAGAAGGCTCTTCCCCTGGGCGTCGCCAACCAGCATTGCCCGGTTGACGGCACCCGGAGCAGACCCTCTCTGTGAGAGCGTATCGGTCTTAGGGACGTATGGGACAGCAGACGGTCTCGTAGGTATCTAGGCCCCGTGCCATGGAGCATGTTCCATCCCAAAGTTCATTTCCAATGGTAAAATGGCTTTACCATTTGGAAAGTTACAACCTGAGCTCAAATTTGGTATTTTATTTTTCATTTTTTTGAGTTGGATCCATTGCCAATCTTGTCTATATTGATTGACAGCAGCGTTTGAAGACTATCAGGCAGGGGCTTCCTCAGGGCGACCTGATTCTTTCCAAACGTAATTTGGGATCTTCAACTAATTGAAATTCTGATTTTTAATGCCAAGCATAAGCTACTGTATTCCCACTTTTAATGTCTCCAATGTATGTGGTGTTTTTAAAAAATTAATAGTGTCAGTTTTATTAATGTGTTAAAACATGAATTAAAAACATGACAAATCAACACGAAGCAACAGTCTGTTTTAATGAATATTTCATCTCCCTACATCACTAAATCATAGATCAAAAGGAACGGAAGGGTATTTTCCCTGGAATATTTTCTTTTCTATCAGGACAGGATTATTCTAACTTTTACAAGGTATGTGGTGCTGGGTTGTACTTTAGCATTTAAGGCTCATGCCAAGAGAAGAAAGAAGAAAGTCTCTCCTCAACTATGGTTATCAATTTATCAGGATGAAAAATGTGGTGGTTCGCCAGGCTGTTAGCTCAGATGAAAGTAAACAAGCCACTTGGGCATTACCTTCCCAATACATCTCAGGATTGGAAGCCAGCGCAAAGCTACATCTGTTACTCATCTGGCAGTGCTGAAGAACTTGGCTTTCCTCCCTCCTCACCTTAGCTGAGGAGGGACAGAATGAAGTGGTGGACTCCTGCAAGACTCAAGAATATCCTGCCCCTTTTCAGCTTGCAAAGGGGAGAAAATGGCATTCATGTTTATAAATCTATGGTGAGGCCCCATCTGGAGTATTGTGTCCAGTTCTGGTCACCATACCTTCAGAAGGAGATTATGGAAATGGAAAAGGTGCAGAGGAGGGCAACCAGAAGGATTAGGGGGCTGCAACACCTTCCTTACCATCAGAGGCTGCAACAGCTGGACCTCTTCACTCTAGAACAACGGCGCCTGAGAGGTGACCTGATTGAAGTCTATAAAATCATGCACGGTGTGGACAAAGTAGATAAGGAAAAACTGTTTTCCCTATCGCACAGCACTAGAACTAGGGGGCACTCCATGAAACTTTTGATAACTAGACCTCCAACAAATAAGAGGAAGTACTTTTTCACCCAGAGGATCACTGGTCTATGGAACTCCCTGCCAGAAGAAGAGGTGACAGCTGTCACCCTCGACCCCTTTAAGAAAGGATGAGAGGAGTTCATGGAGAACAAGGGTATCAATGGCTATCATGATGGATGGCCAAGGACACCCTCCGGGATGGAGAGATAGGCAGGATATCTCTCAATGCCATTTGCAGGGAATCATAAGCAGGGGAAGACATCTGCTTGGGAAGACCCTGAAGCAAATGGGGAGCCACTGTGGGAGACAGAAGGCTGGACTGGATGGGCTGTGGCCTGTTCCAACAAGGCTGTTCGTTAAGAAAGAAAGAAAGAAAGAAAGAAAGAAAGAAAGAAAGAAAGAAAGAAAGAAAGAAAGAAAGAAAGAAAGAAAGAAAGAAAGAAAGAGAGGAGTTCATGGAGAACAAGGGTATCAATGGCTATCATGGTGGATGCCTAAGGACACCTTCCGGGATGGAGAGATAGGCAGGATATCTCTCAATGCCATTTGCAGGGAATCACAAGCAGGGGAAGACATCTGCTTGGGAAGACTCTGAAGCAAATGGGGAGCCACTGTGGGAGACAGAAGGCTGGACTGGATGGGCTGTGGCCTCTTCCAGGAAGGCTCTTCTTATGTTCTTATCTTCTTACGTTTAAAAATAACCAAATAACCTGCCTTGGAAAACATATGATGACCGGTTGTAGGGACTGGGCATGGCTAGTCTAGGGAAGAGAAGGACCAGGGGGGGACATGATAGCAGTCTTTCAGTATTTGAAGGGCTGCTACAGAGAGGAGGGGGTCAAGCTGTTTTCCAAGGCACCCGAAAGGCCAGACCTCAAGTGATGTACTAATATCACTCTATAAAGCCCTAGTAAAACCACACCTAGAATCCTGCACCCAGTTTTGGTCACCACACCATAAAATGTATAAAATGTTATAAATGTAATAAATGTAATAAATTATTATTATTATTATTATTATTATTATTATTATTATTATTATTATTAAAAAAGATGTTGAGACTCTGGAAAGAGTGCAGAGAAGAGCAAACAGGATGGTTAGGGGACTGGAGGCTAAAACATAGGATGAACGGTTGCAGGAACTGGGCATGGCTAGTCTAGTAAAGAGAAGGACCAGGTAAGACATGAGAGACCAATATTTGAGGGGCTGCCACAGAGAGGAGGGAGTCAAGCTATTTTACAAAGTACCTCAAAGCCAGACAAGGAATAATGGATGGAAACTGAACAAGGGGAGATTCAACCTGGAAATAGGGAGGAATTTCCTGACAGTGAGAACAATTAGTCAGCAGAATGGCTTGCCTTCAGAAGTTGTGGGAGCTTCATCACTGGAAGCTTCCAAAAAGAGATTGGACAGCCATCTGTCAGAAATGGTGTCAGATCTCCTGCTTGGTTGGGGGGGTTGGACTAGATGATAATCTGTTAAAAAAAACCCTAGGCAAGCATCCAAGAAAATGACTCACCCACATTTGTTTTCTTGCTCCATTGTTAGGCTGTGATCCACTGGCGTTTCTGTATA
The DNA here is from genome assembly GCA_039707465.1 of Rhabdophis nuchalis. Taxonomy (NCBI): domain Eukaryota; kingdom Metazoa; phylum Chordata; class Lepidosauria; order Squamata; family Natricidae; genus Rhabdophis; species Rhabdophis nuchalis. The sequence goes on from CM077652.1 coordinate 33,587,826, forward strand.
CAAGATGGGTGGCCACAGAAGTCTCATAAATAAACAAATAGTCATTCCCACTGCACTTCCTCATTAAGTAAGTGAAGAACATCAGTCTCTACCCTTGAGAGTTGCACAGAAATTCTCTTCTCCTTGGAAAGAAATTATAACAGAGCGTTCTGCTTCATTGACACTGAATGAGAATTGAATTTCTTCACCTGACTCTAACTTTTAACTAGCATAAGTTGGTTTAACTACGGCACCTTCAGCATCTAAGCATAATTGAGTTTTGGTGCAGAAGCTAAAGGGGCCATGGCAGGGGTGAAATTCAGCTGGTTCTGACAGGGTCTGGAGAAGTGGTAGGAGAAAAATTGAGTAGTTCAGAGAACCGGCAAATATCACCTCTGGCTGGCCCCAGAATGGGGTGGGAATGGAGATTTCACAGTATCCTTCCACCAGGAGTAGGGTGGGAATGGAGATTTTGCAGCATCCTTCCCCTGGAGTTGGGAGGGAATGGAGATTTTGCAGTATCCTTCCCCTGGAGTGGGGAGGGAATGGAGATTTTGCAGTATCCTTCCCCCAGGAGTGGGGAGGGAATGGGGATTTTGCAGTATCCTTCCCCTGGAGTGGGGTGGGAATGGATATTTTGCAGTATCCTTCCCCTGGAGTGGGGAGGGAATGGAGATTTTGTAGTATCCTTCCCCTCAAGTGGAGAGGGAATGGGGATTTTGCAGTAGGGAGGGATTCGAGATTTTGCAGTATCCTTCCCCTGGAGTGGGGAGGGAATGGAGATTTTGCAGTATCCTTCCCCTCGAGTGGGGAGGGAATGGGGATTTTGCAGTATCCTTACCCTGGAGTGGGGAGGGAATGGAGATTTTGCAGTATCCTTCCCCTCGAGTGGGGAGGGAATGGAGATTTTGCAGTATCCTTCCCCTGGAGTTGGGAGGGAATGGGGATTTTGCAGTATCCTTCCCCTGGAGTGGGCTGGGAATGGAGATTTTGCAGTACCTTTCCTCTGGAGTGGGGAGGGAATGGAGATTTTGCAGTATCCTTCCCCTGGAGTGGGGAGGGAATGGAGATTTTGTAGTAGCCTTCCCCTCAAGTGGGGAGGGAATGGGGATTTTGCAGTATCCTTCCCCTGGAGTAGGGAGGGAATCGAGATTTTGCAGTATCCTTTCCCTGGAGTGGGGAGGGAATGGAGATTTTGCAGTATCCTTCCCCTCGAGTGGGGAGGGAATGGGGATTTTGCAGTATCCTTCCCCTGGAGTGGGGAGGGAAGAGAGATTTTGCAGTACCTTTCCTCTGGAGTGGGGAGGGAATGGGGATTTTGCAGTATCCTTTCCCTGGAGTGGGGAGGGAATGGGGATTTTGCAGTATCCTTTCCCTGGAGTCGGGAGGGAATGGGGATTTTGCAGTATCCTTTCCCTGCCACACCCACCAAGCCACGGCCACAGAACCGGTGGTAAAAAAATTGAATTTCATCATTGGGCCACGGCTATGATTTGCTTATAATGGCTATAAAGTCCACAATTTGTACATTACAAGCTAACTATTGGTGGGATTCAAATAATTTAACCACCTGTTCAACCAGGGTCATGTTGGCCAGTATGGGCGGTGTGGCCTATCCCTGTCCTCCAGCTCCGTCACACATATGGGGCAAGCCTCCCACGACAGCCAACCTGACTCTGGGCAAAACAGTTGTTAAATTACACACACACACACACCATCAAAGTAGATCCTGGGCGCTGTGCTGGAAAGGAGAAACAGGCAACGGAGCGGCCAGCACAAGGGAAGGAGGAGGGAAAGTGGTCTTTATAATTTATATTGTTTTATTTCTTTCCTAGTATAATTTGACTGCCTTTTTAGCTACCTGTGACTGTCACTAAGTGTTGCATCTTCTGATTCTTGATGAATGTATTTTATTTTATTTTTCTTTATGTACATTGAGAGCATCAGCACCAAAGGCAAATTCCTTGTGTGTTCAATCACACTTGGCCAATAGGGAATTCTATTCCATTCCATTCCATTCTATTCTATTCTATTCTCTAACTTCTATTCTATTCTATTCTATTCTACATTCCCATTCCATTCTAATTCCCATTCTATTCTATTCTATTCTATTCATACTGATATTGATTGTTTCCCATTTGCTTATTTGTACCCTGTGACAATCATTAAGTGATTATATGATTCTTGATGAATGTATCTTGTCTTTTTATGTACACTGAGAGCATCTGCACCAAAGACAAATTCCTTGTGTGTCCAATCACACTTGGCCAATAATGAATTCTATTCCATTCCATTCCATTCCAGATATTCTATTCTATTCTATTCTATTCTATTCTATTCTAGCCTAGCCTAGCCTAGCCTAGCCTAGCCTAGCCTAGCCTAGCCTAGCCTAGCCTAGCCTAGCCTAGCCTAGCCTATACAACCTCCACAAGAACCAACTATGCCTGGGTACACTTATGTCTAGTACATCAGTTGTGTGATCTAGAAAAGGGGGTTGTCCTCTGATGCCCCTTTTTCAATCCAGATGCTCTCTTGCAGACAGAAAGTCCCTTTCCATCCAAAGCTCATCCAACGGTTATGAGGCCTTCCTGTCCTCTACCATCCCCCGGAGTCCATTTAAGCTCATGCCAACTGCTTCTTTTGCCCTCCATCTTTCCCAGCATGAGGCTCTTCTCCAGGGAGAACTTCCTTCTCATTAGGTGGCCAAAGTCTTTTGAGTTTCCTCTTCAGGATCTGGCCTTCTAAAGAGCAGTTAGGGTTGATCTCCTCTAGGACTGACCGGTTGGATGGCCTTGCAGTCCAAGGGACTCTCAGGAGTCTTCTCCAGCACCAGAGTTCAAAGGCCTCCATTTTTTGGCACTCAGCCTTCCTTATGGTCCAACTTCCACAGCCATCCATTGCAACTGGGAAAACCAGAGCCTTGACTATACAAACTTTTGTTGTCATGGCGATGTCTCTGTTTTTTACTATGCTGTCTAGATTTGCCATAGCTTTCCTTAAAAGACACATCCATTGCAACTGGGAGACTAGTTCTCAATTGCCAAACTTCCAGTTGACTCATTTGGACTGTTTTTCGCCCTCCCCAGCCCCTGGAGGCTTTTCCGAAGCCTGGGGAGGGTGAAAACAGCCTCCCCCAGCCCTCCAGAAGGCCGAACATCAACTGGCCAGCGCACGCATGCCCACCGGAGTTGACTGCTGGCATGCCAGCAAATATGGCTCCATGTGCCACCTCTGCCATGCGTGCCGTAGGTTCGCCATCACAGCTCTATGACGTGCAGTGAGGACTTTGTAGACGGCATTCGGCATAGGATGGTTGGCTAAGAAAGCAGAAGAAAGTTGGACCTTCTTTTAGTCATGCCACATTTATTTTCTCTGCCCTTGCTTTTTCAATGCCAGTTTGAAGCCATGGCATGGTGTGACAAACCCATGTTTTTTAATTAGTTTGGAAGGGTTTTAATTGGGAAACAAAGGGAGAGATCTCGTTGATTGCTTCTGCAACCTTTAATTGCCTGTCTTTGCAGACCATTAATTATGTTGATGTGAATATGACGTTCCCTCTTTCTCCCCTACCCCCCCCCCAAAACTAGCCTGTTTACAGTATTTGAACACAAGTCGGTACCTGTTGATTCATTGCATGATCCTTAATTAAGTTATTGCTGTGACATGAATTAAAAAAGGAGCATCTACACGCAGTTCAGTGAATGTTCTTCTTAGCCTGCATTAAAAAAAATGGGTTTTCTGCATTTAGTTCTTCTCTTGTTTTTCTGAAAGGGGGAAGGGTCATTAGGGGAAAATATTGATGAACATGAAGATTTCCACCAGGGCTGCAGTATCTAGGAGAAAGAGGAGGGAAGGAGGTCCAACTTTTTATTTTAAAGGTCTCTCGTTTGCCTGCTTGCAAACAGTTGCTAAGACGCTGAGCTTGTCGATCAGAAACGTCGGCAGTTTGGCGGTTCAGATCCCTAGTGCCGCATAATGGAGTGAGCTCCCATGACTTGTCCCAGCTTCTGCTAACCTAGCAGTTCAAAAGCACCTAAAAATGCAAGTAGAAAATTAGGGACCACCTTTGGTGGGAAGGGAACAGCGTTCTGTGTGTCTTCGGCGTTGAGTCATGCCAGCCACATGACCACGGAGACGTCTTCGGACAGGGCTGTCTCCTTGACTTAGAAACAGAGATGAGCGCTGTCCCCTAGAGTTGGGAACAACTAGCATATATGTGCAAGGGTCACCTTTACCTTTAAACAAAGGAACAAAACCAGATTTTTGCTAAAATGGCCTTAATTTGGAGAAACATTTCAAGTGTTGGGAAGCAGTGGGAAAACCATCCAAGGTCTACAATTAAACATCCGAATTCTTCCTTAGAGAAATAATTCCATTGGGTGCCTCCATTTTCCTGTCGTAATAGCAGGCAGGTGAGGTATCAACCCAGAAGGAACCACCCAAAGATAAGATAGAACAGAAATGAGTGCAAAACAGGAATTTTAAGCCATGTCCTAAAATTTTGATGGGTCAAAACCTTTTGAATGCTTTAGAGACAGTTTGGTTTAGTGGTTAAGACAAGGCTAGAAACTGGGGACTGTGAGTTCTAGTCCTGCCTTTAGCATGAAAGCCAGCTAGGTGACTTTGGAGCAATCACCAGGAGATGATGAGTTCTAGTCCCACCTTAGGCTCAAAAGCCAACGGTGACTGGGTGGTCCAGTCACTCTCTCTTAATCTATGGTGGGTCAATTCTGGTTGCAACCAATAGATCAATATTTAGTTGATCTGGGAGGGGGGAAGTAAAGTCCTGCACTTGTGAAAAAACATTAAGAAGAATCTTGACATAATGGTCAGATATGGGAGATTTCACTCTATACCTTACAATGAATGTCTCTGCATTTGAGGAGCGGCAGAGGTAGAGTGTCAGGTTTCCTAAAAATGCCCTAATTGATTCATGAGTATCGAGCCAAGTTTCAATACAAAACTAGTCGTTTATTAGTAGCACCATAGGCAAGATCTTTTTGCAGTCAGCTTTGTTCGAGTTATAGCTGACCTTTACCCCCGTTCCCATTAGTCTGTGTCATCAATCACATTCCCCAATGAGATTTCAATTTCAATTTCAATTTATTTCAATTTATATACTGCACCTATCTCCATCGAGATGGACTCAGGGCGGTGCACAGGGAATTAAAAATCACAAATAAATAACAACAAATACAATAACAATAATTAAAATGAATTAAATAAGAAACCTGTGCTAAAATTCCCATTTAAAATACCAACATCCATTTACTAATTGGCTAGAGCTGTATCGCGCCAGAGTTCTAAACTCTAAGCTAGACCGGCTTGATGGAAAAGGAACGTCTTGAGTGAGCGGTGGAAGTGAGGAAGGTCCATGATAGTACAAAGTTCGGGGGGTAGGTCGTTCCAGAGGGCTGGCCCTGCCACAGAGAAGGCCCTGCCCCTGGGCACCACTAGCCAGCATTGACCGGCGGTAGGCACCCTGAGTAGGCCCTCCCTGTGGGAACGAATTGGTCGGTGGGAGGTATGTGGCAGGAGACGGTCCCACAAATAGAGATGCACCCCTCCCAAGCCTGCTGCAGTAATCTGACATCCGACTTCAGCTGACAGTATCCGTAAAATGCGCTTCCCCCTTCTCTTACTGTGGCAATGTTTGGAGTTGACATCTGGCTCACATCCTATTTGATTGTTTCCTGTATAAGAAGGTGAGAGATAGGTACCTTGGCCTATATACCAAACAAATGACCCATTGGGATCCCCGTATCAAAACAACTTACCTTATGCGCGGCCAGAATCTGAAAGTAACATTTAACGCAGCACAATGCTTGAGCACTAGTGACATTGAGCTGGCCACACCCACCTCAGCCCACGGAGATCAAACCCCACCGTAATGCAGCCCTCAATCCAAACGAGTTTGACACCCCTGGCCTAAGGGCTCATCAGGAAATAATAACTAAGAAGAAGAAGAAAACAATCATTTTGAATAAATAATTGAAATATGTTTTGAATGATTATTTTAAAATTAAAGGGGTGCAACTTACTGCTAAATGCACCAGTAAATCATCACTTACCTCTCCTGCAAAGGCATTCCCTGGGGCCTTGAACCAAAGATTCCATGTTCTCCTTATTCCAATGATCAAAAAACCCCACCCTTGTTTTGGTAGACTGCAGCATCTCTGGGCTTCACTCATCTCTCCTGTCTCAAGGGAAGGTATCAGGAGAGAATTCTTCCCAAGGGTCCTCTCCTGCGGAAGGTGAGCCTGCTTTAGATAAGTGATGGGAGGATTTATTCTTCCCTGGAGAAAATTGGGGGGGGGGCGGGAATATCAGCCTCTTTCCATTCCCTGAATTTAGCAAAGGATTTGTTTCCCCTATCGTTTTCCCTATCGCACAACACTAGAACTAGGGGGCCCTCCATGAAACTTTTGGAAGCTAGACCTCAAACAAATAAGAGGAAGGACTTTTTCACCCAGAGGATCACTGGTCTATGGAACTCCTTGCCAGAAGAAGTGGTGACAACTGTCAGCCTCGACACCTTTAAGAAAGGATGAGAGGAGTTCATGGAGAACAAGGGTATCCTGGCTATCATGATGGATGCCTAAGGACACCCTCCGTGTTGGAGAGATAGGCAGGATATCTCTCAATGCCATTTGCAGTGAATCATAAGCAGGTGAAGACATCTGCTTGGGAAGACCCTGAAGCAAATGGGGAGCCACTGTGGGAGACAGAATGCTGGACTGGATGGGCTGTGGTCTCTTCCAGCAAGGCTGTTCTTATGTTCTTAAAGGGGAAGAAGGAAAAGGAAAGAGAGAAAAGAGAAATTGGGGAAAGGGAAAGAGAGAAAAGGAAAGAGGGTAAGAGAGGAGAGAAAGAGAAAAAGGAAGAAAGAAAAGACAAGGGAAAGAGAAAGAGGGGAAAGAGAAAGACAGAAATGGAGAACAAGGGTATCAATGGCTATCATGATGGATGCCTAAGGACACCCTCCGGGTTGGAGAGATAGGCAGGATATCTCTCAATGCCATTTGCAGGGAATCAGAAGGAGGGGAAGACATCTGCTTGGGAAGACCCTGAAGCAAATGGGGAGCCACTGTGGGAGACAGAAGGCTGGACTGGATGAGCTGTGGCCTCTTCCAGCAAGGCTGTTCTTATGTTCTTACGTTCTTATGATTTCCGAAAGGCCACTTAGATCCAGTTCTCTACTAACATTCTTTTTAAAAAAAATAATGCAAGATATAGCTGAGTGTAGACTCATGCCCATTTTACACGCAGTAGCAACCTTCAAGGATCCCTTTGGGTGGTATCCTCTGCAATATGTGTGTCGCCTTTCCACAGCAGCTACTGTAGAGTTCCTCCACTGACTCTGTGGAGGAGGATGAGCTGGATGCTGGAGCCTATGGAGATCGAGGCTTCGGTTGTGAAGTCTTCCTCTGTGGGTCTAAGACGGGAGCGTCCAACTCAAGGCCCGAGGGCCAGATTCAGCCTGCAGGGTGCATAAAACTGCCTTGTGGGGCTGCAATGGAAACCAGTGGTGGGTTTCAAAAAAATTTAGAACCTATTTTGTAGGGGTGGCCTATTTTGTGGCCATGGCTTGATAATCATGTGACTGGGTGGGAGTAGCCAACTTGTAAAATGTGGTAAGGGAGCGGTCTAGAAATTAAATATTATTATTATTATTATTATTATTATTATTATTATTATTATTATTATTATTATTATTATTATTATTATTATTATTATTATTATTATTATTTAACAACGCTCTTGCTTAGCACCCAAAATTTTGGGCTCAATTGTGATCATAAGTTTTCTTTCTTTCTTTCCTTTCTTTCTTTTCTTTCTTTTTTTCTTTCTTTCTTTCTTGTGTCTCTCTTTCCCTATTTCTGTCTTTCCTTCCTTCCTTTCTTGTATATCTCTCCCTCCCTCTTTCTTTCTTTCTTTACTTCCATCCTTTCTCTTCCCCTTTCTTTCTTCCTTCTTTCCTTCTTTCTTGTGTCTCTGTCCCCCACTTCCTTCCTTCCTTCCTTCCTTCCTTCCTTCCTTCTTTCATGTCTCTCTCTCCCTAACTTCCTTTCTTTCTCTTTCCTTCTTTCTCTTTCTTTCTTTCTCTCTCTTTCTCTTTCTATGTTTGTCTCTCTCTCTTTCTTTCTTTCTTTCTCTTTCTTACCCCCCCCCTCTCTCTCTCACACACACACATACCTTCCAGTTGGAGAAAATTTCTGTACACAAACACACACCGGATTTCTGGCACCGATATGCGCAGGCCGGACCGGACCGCCTGAAAACCCCCTCGGTTGGAAACAGTGAATGACCAGCCCACGATGCCTCTGCAAGCAGAAACAGAGCTTGGGAGCAAGAGGGAGCGGGGATCAATCTGCATTTTCCCCTACTAGTTGTCATTCAATCAGTGGGGAGAGAATTTGCTTTGGATTTCTTTTCCCTCAACAAAAAAATTGAGAGAGAGAGAGAGAGAGAGAGAGAGAGAGAGAGAGAGAGAGAGAGAGAGAGCGAGAGAGAGAGAGAGAGAGAGAGAGAGAGCGCGATCTGGCTCCCACCTCACAATCATTAACAGTTCTCACACTGCTGAACTTATCAATTTCAATTTCAATTTATTGAATTTCTAAACCGCCCCCTCTCCCCGAAGGGACTCGGGGCGGTGTACAGGAAATTAAGAACATCTAAAAACATAACAATACATAAATATTTAAAACCAAATTAAATAGTTAACCCTGTACTAAAATTTTGTAAAAAAACGTTTAAAACTGTTCCCATTAAAACCCGATTAAAACAATTTGAACTTCAGACTGGGGCAAGGAGCATGAAAATTAGGCCAGGCCGGCCTGATGGAAAAAGTGGGTCTTTAATTTTTGGCGGAAGGAGCGGAGGTCCGTGGTAGTTCTAATTTCGGGGGGTAGGTCGTTCCAAAGGGTTGGGCCCACCACAGAGAAGGCCCTTCCCCTGGGCGTCGCTCGCTGGCATTGCCTAGTGGATGGCACCCGGAGAAGTCCCTCTCTGTGGGAGCGAATCGGCCGAAGGGATGTATGGGGCAGGATACGATCAGCCTAACACTCTTTTTAATCCGTCTCCCTAAATGATGTATCCGTAGAGTGGTAAAAACCCAGATTTTGGTTTCGTTTGATGAAAGAAGGGCTGGTACACTTAGAAACTGGAATGCAGATTCCGTTGCGAAGGTTCACTTAGTTCAAAGCCAACACTGTCATTGTGGAAGGATTACAGATCCGTTTGGGTCAAGCTTACAATGACTTTGAGAGATTAACCATGACTGTGTAATCATGGTTGCCTGTTGGAAAAGCACTTTTCTGTCACCTGTGCATTTGTCCAAACAGAAATTAGTGACATTCTAGAAAAGTTTTTCTCAACTTTGAGATTTTTAAGATGTATGGGCTTCAACTCCAAGCATGGCTGGCTGGGGAATTCTGGGTGTTGAAGTCCACTTACCTTAAGAGTTTCCAAGACTGAGAAATACGGTTCTAGAGAGTTTTACTAACTATTTCCCCTCTCAAAATTCCCAGAACTACACTGTTGATCTTTGATGATGATGATGATGATGACGACGACAATAAAAATAGCACCTGTCCACTTTCTATCAATTTTGTCCAGTTTTCTGCTTTAAGGAAAGAAACTCCCTATCTAATCCGCTACAAAATCGTTCTTACCTGCTTTAATGCAATCTTCACCCATTTTTTTTCCTCAGCCCACCCTGCAGAGCACCTGATAAAACTTCAGATATTTGAAAGAAGTGATAATGCTTTCTTCTCAGGATCCTGTTCTCCAGGTGAAATGTCTCTAACTTCCTGAACTGTTCGTGGACTGAAAACAAATCCCATTTGAACGTGAGGAGGTAGATGAAAAATAGAAGTACTGTTTCCACCAACTTTGTGGAAAAGTAGCTCAGCGACATTTCTTGGGGAAAGACTTAAACTCACCCTCAACCCAAACGTTCGTTTACTTTACAAATGAGGACCTACGCTCTCTCTCCTTGCAACAAATGGGAGATATTAACCTAGAATTTGAGGTTTGCTGGAGAAATAGCCTTTCCCAAAATGCTACTTTAGCATAGAACCCTGATGGAGAACCTATGCCACGCGTGTCACAGGTGGCATGTGGAGCCATTTGTTAGGGCACATGAGGTGTGGCACGCTGGCCACCTGACTTCAGCCTTCTTTTGAGGCCGTTTTTCGCCCTCCGGAGGCTTCCTTGAAAAACCGGCCCTAAGGGCAAACCAGAACTTTGGGAATGGACTTCCGGTTTGCTCATAGGACCGTTTTTCACCTTCTGGAGCAGGGGTCTCAAACTCAATTTACCTGGGGGCCGCTGGAGGCAGAGACTGGGTGAGGCTGGGCCTCATAAGGGATTCCACAGAGGTCCACTTCCCCTGCGGGCTGCACTAATATTATACTTTCATATCATGGTGGGGGCCACAAGATACAGTCCTGCGGGCTGCAATTGGCCTGCGGGCGGCGAGAATGAGACCTCTGCTCTGGAGCCTTCAGGAGGCTTCCCTGAAGGCTCCAGAGGGCAAAAAAACCGACCTATGGACAAACCGGGAAGTCACTTCTGGTTGTCTATAGATCTGTTTTTCACCCTTCAGAAGGCTTCCCTGAAGACACTGGAGGGCAAAAACCGGCCCTACGGGCAAATCGGAAGTGACTTCCAGTTTGTCCATAGGTCCGTTTTTCACCCTCTGGAGCCTTCAGGGAAGCTTCCTGAAGGCTCCAGAGGGTGAAAATCAGCCCTATGGACAAACTGGAAGTCACCATTCCAGAACTTATGGGACCTCGTAGGTCCGTTTTTCGCCCTCCGGAAGTTTCAGGGAAGTCTCCTGAAGCCTCCGGGGGGCGGACTGTTTTCACCCTCCACAGGCTCCTAGAAAGCCTCTGGAGCCTGGGGAGAGCAAAAAAACCATACACACTGATTGTGCATGTTTGCGCATGTGGCAGGGGTGGGCAAACTTTGCAACTTTAAGTCTGAAGGAGAGCTGGCTGGAGAAGTCTGGGAGCTGAAGTCCTTCAGACTTAAAGTTGCAAAGTTTGCCCACCTCTGGCATGGGGGGGTCATTATGAGTGTGGCACATCCATGTGTGACCCTCCTGCTCTCCTCCCGCTTTTGGCACGGGAGCCAAAAAAAGTTAGCCATCACTGGTAAAGAACATAGACTCAAGGGTCTAGAAGGGACCTCAGAGGCCTTCTAGTTCAACAATGCAGGAAACCTTATACCAGGGGTCGGCAACCTTAAACACTCAAAGAGCCACAAAGGTCCTAACCAGAAGCCCTCTCCTCCCCAGTTCAATTCTGGAGCCGATCGGAAGTCTGGTTCCCCCCCTCCCCCCCACCATAGAGTCTCCTCCTAGCGCGGCATCCTTTTTCCTCTACCTGTCCTAAAGCCCCATCACTTGGGGAGCTCACTGGTGACAGGGAGCTGCAGCAGAGGGATGAAAGAGGACCCCTGCCTTATACCATCCAAGTCAAATGATGGTCCAGTTTATTCTTGAAAGCCAATAATAATAATAATAATAATAATAATAATAATAATAATAATAATAATAATAATAATAATAATAATAATAATAATAATAATAATAATAATAATAATAATTTTAATTTGTAGACCGCTCCCTCTCCCCGAAGGGACTCGGGGCGGTGATGAAACACCAACAACTTTATTTATTTATTTTATTTATTTTATTCAAATTTATACCCATTTATACCCAGGACCCAGGGCGGCGCACAGGAAATTTAAAAACATAACAAATATAACAAAATACAAAATTGAAAAAACTATTAAATCCCTACCCTGTGCTAAAATCGTATAAAATCCCCCAAATTTAAACTATCTAAGAGCGGTCACAACGGGAGGTTATGCTAGACCGGCTGGATGGAAAAGGTGCGTCTTAAGACGCTGGCGGAAGAGGCGGAGGTCTGAGATGGTGCGCAGTTCGGGGGGAAGGTCGTTCCAGAGGGCAGGGCCCGCCACAGAGAAGGCCCTTCCCCTGGGTGTCGCCAACCGGCATTGCCCGGCCGACGGCACCCTGAGAAGGCCCTCTCTGTGGGAGCGTATTGGTCTAAGGGATGTATGGGGCAGGAGACAGTCTCGCATATAACTAGGTCCCGAGCCATGGAGTGCTTTGAAGATGGTCGTCAAAACCTTGAAGCGCACCCGACTTTGGGAGGTAATCCATTCCACTGATTCCTTATTTTCACTTTCAGGAAATTTCTCCTAGGTTCTAGGCGGGATCTCCCTTGAATGATATCCCACCGGTTACTTCTTGCACTGCCCTCAGCTGCTTTGGAGATTACATCCATTCTCTGTGAAACAAGCAAATGTAAATAAAAAATAAAAAATCGCCTCCACCTGAAATAGGGCGCCAAACATCCTGGGCTTCGCATAACTCTGAAAAAACTTAGCAACCAGATTCTTTCAGAAAGTTGTCTGTGTTTTTAGAGAAAACGTCCTCCCGCTCACATTTAGATTGTTTGCCAGCTGCTGCTTTTTCCTGGCTGCCCACATTCCAGCTCACAGCATGCTTTTGTAAGTCAGCTGAACCCAGGGCTGGGTCGTGAGGGGCTCCCAGAGGTCAGTCCCACATATGGTTGCTTTGTATCGTTAGTGGAAGCTAAAAGACATAAAAGTAAATGAAAAGTACCCAGAAAATAGCAGCCAATATCATCCCGGGAGTTCCTCTTTTCCTTGTTAGACAGGGCAGCTAAATTCAATATCCACGTTCAAGGGCATTCTTCCTTGCCCTACAAACAAGAGAACAGTGGCTTCCTTTTCAAATTGTGCGATTCTGGAAGGATCTGCTCACAACCAATTATTAAATTTATGTCCTAGAATTACAGGGCTGGAAGGGACCTCAGAGGCCTTCTAGTCCAACCTCCTGCTCAAGGCAGGAGTCTTACATCACATCTTGGTCAAATATTTGTCCGGTCTTTTTTGAAAACCTCCTGTTTTCACTGTTAGGAAATTTCTTCTTAGTTCTAGGTTGGATCTTTTATATTGGGTTGATAATATATATGAGCCTATGTTCTTAAGGAGTTATGTAGCTTTTAGAACTGTGTTTGAATTCTGATTGGCTGTGAGTCTCCGCTCTACCATAAAGCAAGCTCAGAACCACAGTCCGTTCCCTTTTTCGATTCCATTCCTGTGCTTACTGTTTGCCTCTGAGGAAGAAGCTGATACGGAAGAAGAAGTATTTGTTTTGCATCACTGTAAGATAACTCTGTGTTGGGTGAAGGACTGTTATTGTGTTTGAGAAGTTAGTCGGAAGAAGCATTTTAGTTGCTTCAAAGTAAAGACTATTTATTTTCTTACTATCACTGTTTTAGAGTTTGTTTGTGGTTAAAGCAACGTAACTCTTTACTGACCGGTGAATTACACTATTCCGCATTTATTTCTAAACACTGGTTACGGGACCAGAGTTGTAACACCTGGTTCTAAATCCAGAGTTGCTAACAGTCTTCCACCTATTACTTCTTGTCCTGCCCTCTGGTGCTTTGGAGACCCCTCTTATGTGGGGTTCCTCAGGGGTCGGTCCTCTCGCCCCTCTTGTTTAACACATATATGAAGCCGCTGGGTGAGATCATCCGTGGTTTTGGGGTGGAGTACCATCTGTACGCTGATGACACTCAGCTGTACATATCCACCCCAGACCACCCCAACGATGCCGCCGAAGTGCTGTCCCAGTGTTTGGAGGCCGTACGGATCTGGATGGGTGGTAACAAACTCAAGCTCAACCCTGCCAAGACTGAGTGGCTGTGGTTTCCGGCACCCCGGTTCAGCCAGATCACTCCAACTCTGGCCATTGGGGGCGAAACACTGGCCCCCGTGGAGAGGGCGCGCAATTTGGGTGTCCTCCTGGATTCCCGGCTGTCCTTGGAGGACCATGTGGCGGCCGTGGCCAGGGGGGCGTTTCATCAGGTACGCCTGATGCGCCAATTGCGCCCCTTACTGGACCGGGCTGCCCTTCGCACAGTCACTCAAGCTCTCGTGACGTCCCGTCTCGACTACTGTAATGCTTTCTACATGGGGCTTCCCTTGAGGTGCACTCGAAAGCTACAGCTAGTCCAAAACGCAGCCGCGCGGGTAATTACGGGAGCCGCCAGATGCTCCCATATAACACCGATCCTGCGCGAGCTGCATTGGCTTCCTGTGGCCTTTCGGGTGCGCTTCAAGGTTTTGACGACCATCTTTAAAGCGCTCCATGGCTCGGGGCCTAGTTATATGCGAGACCGTCTCCTGCCCCATACATCCCTTAGACCGATACGCTCCCACAGAGAGGGCCTTCTCAGGGTGCCGTCGGCCGGACAATGCCGACTGGTGACACCCAGGGGAAGGGCCTTCTCTGTGGCGGGCCCTGCCCTTTGGAACGACCTACCCTCTGAATTACGCACCATCACCGACCTCCGCCTCTTCCGCCAATGTTTAAAGACATATTTTTTCCATCAAGCCGACCTAGCCTAACCTCCCATAGGGACTTTTAGACAGTTTTAAAATTGGGTATTTTAACAATTTGGTTTTTAGCATAGGATCGGGATAATTTAATATATATTTTAAATTATGTATTTATTTTCCTATTTTTGTATATTTTTAAATTTCCTGTGCGCCGCCCTGGGTCCTCTGTGGAGAAGGGCGGGATATAAATATAAATAAATGAAAAAAAAATGAAAAAATGAAGTCTTCTCTGGGACAGCAAATATTGGAAGACTACTATCATGGCACTCCTACTCCTCCTTTTCACTAGAACAAACACACCCCATTCCGACAACCCTTCTTCATCTGTTTCAGCCTCCAGACCCCTGCTCATCTTTGTTACTTTTCTCTGCACTCTTTCTAAAACCTCATGGTGACCAAGACTGGAGGCATCATTCCAAACCAATGGCTCTTTTTTTAAAACCTTTTTTTCTTTCAAACCAGATGTGTGATAAATTTATCGTGTGTGATAAATGTGATAAACGTTTCATTACCTAAAGTAGGTAGCTTCATCAGTACTACTTGCTGAACATCAATATTATTGCTGAGCATTGGTGATGCCACTTGAGATGGATAATGATATGTCTGCAAGAAAACAACCAAACTCAGAGGACCCCAAGGACACCCAGAGTCATCGTCCTCTTCCTCCTTCTCTAACTCCTTCTCTTCCTCCTCCTTACTACAAACCTCACTCCCTTCTCACATTTATGATATTACCCAGTTTGGGTAATGAAACATTTGCAAGAAATTAACCCAGCTCAGAGGCCCCCAAGATTCCCACAGCTCTCCTCCTCCGCCTCCTCCTCCTCTCCACAAACCCCACTCCCTTGTCACACTGATAATATTGTGTAGTTGGGTAATGAGATGTTTGCAAAAAGCCGCCAAGTTCAGAGAGCACCAAGCACCCCTCATTTCAACCCGGAGCTACAAATATTCTCCTTTAAAGGCAACGCGAAGACAAAAGGGAAATTAAAATCTTACGCACACCATATTCCACCTTACCTCATGTAAGGTAAAGGAAAAGGTCCCCTCGCTAGTCATTCCTGACTTTAGAGGTGGTGCTCATCTCTGTTTCAAAGTCGAAGAGCTTTGAAATTCTCCTTCCTTCTAGTTGGATGTCTCCATCATTATCTTCCATCCTTTGCTTTTCAGTGTGCCTTAAAGTGCTTTGGAGAATATACAGATAACAAAATCGGAAAGGATCTTGAAGGTACTTTGTGATTTATAAGGCAGTACTATAGATATTGATAGCTTGATGTCTAGCTTGATGAAGAGAAGGACTAGGGGAGACATGATAGCAGTGTTCCGATATCTCAGAGGGTGCCACAAAGAAGAGGGAGCCAAACTATTCTCCAAGGCACCTGGGGGCAGGACAAGAAGCAACGGGTGGAAACTAATCAAGGAGAGAAGCAACTTAGAACTAAGGAGAAATTTCCTGACAGTAAGAACAATTAACCTCTGGAACAGCTTGCCTCCAGAAGTTGTGAATGCCCCAACCCTGGAAGTCTTTAAAAAGATGTTAGATAGCTATTTGTCTGAAATGGTATAAGGTTCCTGCCCACGCAGGGGGTTGGACTAGAAGACCTACAAGGTCCCTTCCAACTCTGCTATTGTATTGTATTGCATATTCTCTATACATAGAATGTATAAAGGTAAAGGTTCCCCTCGCACATATGTGCTAGTCTCGAGGGGGCAGTGCTCATCTCCCTTTCAAAGCCGAAGAGCCAGCGTTGTCCGAAGACGTCTCCGTGGTCATGTGGCTGGCATGATAATTGTCAAAGGCGCACAGAATGCTGTTACCTTCCCACCAAAGGTGGTTCCTATTTTTCTACTTGCATTTTTACATGCCTTCGAACTGCTGGGTTTGCAGAGCTCACTCCATTACAAGGCACTAGGGATTCGAACCCCCAAACTGCCGACCTTTCTGATCGACAAGCTCAACATCTGAGCCACTGAACCACCTTACCTCATGTACAGTAAGTTGTTAATAGTAATAATAATAAAAAAGTATGGTTCATTGACATTGCAATACCTGGTGATGCACAAATTGAAAATAAGCAGCAAGAAAAAAAAATCACAAAATACCGGGACTTGCAAATTGAAGTTGAGAGACTGTGGAAAAAGAAATTGTGTGTTGTTCCAATTGCAATTGGAGCCCTTGGAGCAAGACCTAAAGGGCTACCTCGCTATTTAGAAATTCTAAATTTACCTGACTTGAACATTCTGACTTTACAAAAAACCACCCTACTTGGAACAGCTTATATCCTCCGACGTTACCTGAACAGTTCCTAGGTCCTTGGTTAGGACTTGAGTGAGCTGTTGAGCTACCAACCAGCCCCAAAGGCTGTGAATCTCACCAAAAATTAACAGAAGAAGGAGGAGGAGGAGGAGGAGGAGGAGGAGGAGGAGGAGGAGAAGAAGAAGAAGAAGAAGTAGACGAAGAAGACGAAGAAGAAGAAGAAGAAGAAGAAGAAGAAGAAGAAGAAGAGAAGAAGAAGAAGAAGAAGAAGAAGAAGAAGAAGAAGAAGAAGAAGAAGAAGAAGAAGAAAGCCAGCAGTATCTCATTGCATTATCTTAACAACCGAGCCCAGGGTTTAGAGCACTTCACTATTTGGGGGAATTCAGAAGCCATATTATCTTTTAGGAAAAGAGTTTTATTGCTTCATTTTTTTTCCTTCCACTGCACTGCCCAACCCCACACCCCCTTTTCAATCCCTTATGCTGCTGCTGATGCTTCTTTGTCTCACGCTTGGACCAGAGCTAATTAAACAAGCAATCAAAAGCTTTCAGCTTTTCCCCCGCTGTAATGGAGCATCTCTACCCCTTCCGCCTCTCCTCTCACCGATCCATTCCTCACCCCTATTGTTAAGATGCCAAGCATCAACATGTGAGAGGGCTGGGGAAGGCATTTAAATGCTTTCAACATCCTGCCGATGATGAGACCCATAAGGCCAACTTTGAACATTCCTCTTTAGATGTACCACTGAGAGCAGAGGAGATAAAACCCGCTCGTCGAAAAGAAGAAGAAGAAGAAGAAGAAGAAGAAGAAGAAGAAGAAGAAGAAGAAGAAGAAGAAGAAGAAGAGGAGGAGGAGGAGGAGGAGGAGGAGGAGGAGGAGGAGGAGGAGGAGGAGGGGAGGAGGAGGAGGAGGAGGAGGAGGAAGAGGAAGAGGAAGGAGGAAAGAGGAAGGAGGAAGGAGGAGGAGGAGGAGGAGGAGGAGGAGGAGGAGGAGGAGGAGGAGGAAGAGGAGGAGGGGGGGGGAAGGAGCCCACTGGGCTCTGATGGCAAAACTAATTATTCAACTAAATTCTTGGAGAACTCTTCCAGGGCTATGTCATTGATATGCTCCGTTGGTCTGCCTGTCCGTTCCTCTTTCTTTCACTGGAGGTCAATTTATCTCCTCACCCAGTGTTCAGGCTGTATGGGAAATATATATATATATATTTTTCCGCAGGAAATGCTCCCCGTCCATGCAAGGCAATCTGCGTGGGTGTGTTATTTCCCTGCATATCTCTTTACAAACAGCAACACAACAATAACTACTACTACAAAGTCTCTTTCTAGTTCCTTTTGTTTTTGAATCCCGAACATATTGGTGGGGGTTTTTCCCCACAACCTTTTTTTAAGAATAGAATTATTTATTGGCCAAGTGTGATTGGACACACAAGGAATTGGTCTTTGGTGCATAAGCTGTCCATGTACATAAAAATGGCTTTCCCCCAAAATAAGACAGGGTCTTGTTTTCTTTTTGACCCCTGAAATAAGCACTTGGCCGTATTTTCGGGGAGGTCTTATTATTTTTGAGGTGCGGGAGGCAGCGAACGTGGTCACCTCATGGCTGCTGCTGTGTTGCCATATTTTGGGGGAGGGCTTATTTTAGCGCATGCACTCAAAAGCCCGATGGGGCTTATTATCCAGGGAGGTCTTATTTTAGGGGAAACGGGGAAGATATAAGTGATGTGCATCCTGGATGGAAAATATGAAGGCTGACTTCACAAATTTCTCATTCACCAATGAAGAAAAGGGGGTCAACCACAGCAAGGTAAGAAGCAATGGATAGAAACTAACCAAGCAGAGAAGCAACCTACAACTGAGGAGAAACTTCTTAACAGAAAGTACAATTAACTAGTGGAACAGAAGTTTGCCTTCCAGAAGTTTGTGGGTGATCCATCACTTGGAGGATTTTAAGAAAGGACTGGACAGTCACTTGTCTGAAATGATATAGGGCCGTGATGGCAAACCTATGGCACGGGTGCCACAGGTGGCACGCGAACCATTCTTAGGGCACGCAAGGCGTTTGCCCTGCCAGCTCCAGCACGCATGTTTTTTGCCCTCTGGGAGTTTCAGGGAAGCTCCTGAAGCCTCTGGAGGTGGATTTCACCCTCCCCAGGCTCCTAGAAAGCCTCTAGAGCCTGGGGAGGGCAAAAAAAACCATGCCAAAAGTAGGGGGTCGCGCACATAGCATTATGGGTGTCGCACGCCCTCACACAACCTCCCTGAGTTCCCCCCAGTTTGGGTACGCGAGCCAAAAAAGTTTAGCCATCACTGATATAGGGTTTCCTGAGTATGGGGTTGGACCAGAAGACCTCCAAGGTCCCTTCCAATTCTGTTATTCTGTCATAGGCTCCTTGTTGTGTTCCATGCAGTAGCTGGATTCATACTTCTCATTCACCACTGAGGTACTTACTTGGTTTTGGCACAAGATGGGAATTCTCAAAATGATGAGTTTATAGATTAGTGTGTATGGAGCCAGTTTATTTTTAAACTGGGTCTCACATATACTAATGGATAAAACTCATGATTGAAAGAATTCCCATCTTGTGGCAAAACCAAACATTTATGTGAAAGAAAGAAAGAAAGAAAGAAAGAAAGAAAGAAAGAAAGAAAGAAAGAAAGAAAGAAAGAAAGAAAGAAAGAAAGAAAGAAAGAAAGAAAGGAGAGAGAGAGACAGAGAGAGAGAGAGAAAAAGAAAGAAAGAAAGAAAGAAAGAAAGAAAGAAAGAAAGAAAGAAAGAAAGAAGGAGGGAGGGAGGGAGGGAGGGAGGGAGGGAGGGGAGGGAGGGAGGGAGGGAGGGAAGGAAGGAAGGAAGGAAGGAAGGAAGGAAGGAAGGAAGGAAGGAAGGAAGGAAGGGGCTTCCACATATGCTTACGTGTGGTATTATGCCACATCTTATGCCAAACTCTGAGAGGCTCCCAATCAATAGTAGCTTATTCAGTAAACCATGATGATGTGTTTTAGAGTAGGGGGTCTTGGCAACGTTAAGCCTGGAGGACTTGTACATAAAAGATATAAGTGATGTGCATCCTGGGTGGAAAATATGAAAGCTGACTTTACTTTACCGTCAGAGTCAAATTGTGTGAAAAGTAGGACATTACTAGGAATGTTTTCTGATGGATGTTTTTCAGGGACTTAAAACAGATGCGGGGAAAGTGAGAAAGTGTTACATTTGCTCAAGGCAAGAGTATTGGAAGGGAAGATGCATAATCCTTGTCTGTTTTTCATATCAGAATGTTTCCCCATCTGCTAAGTATCTGGTTGGGGAGCAGAGGAAGCAGAATGTGTGCGTGTGTGTGTGTGTGTAATACCACCAGCAACTTTCTTTAACATTGAGAAAGTTTTGTCCGCAACTTCTCCCAACTTGACGCATTCAACAGCAATCACAAAAGCCCACAAATTACCCTGTGCGCTGTTCCGAAAGGCAGACCGCTCTTAACATGGGGAGAACGTCTGTGTATTATTCTCTCCGTTGTGCATTTCTTTTCGGTTTGCAACTTTCCTAAATATGTAGGAGCTTTGTGTGAAATTCTGACTGGAGCATCCGAGAAGCCCATCTGTTGTATGTTGGACACCGTGCTGGAGAATTATGCAAATGGTTTCTAATGAATTCCCTGGTAGCTGTTGTTGATATCTTTATCTGCCTACTCGTTTTAGACTTTTTTTTAAAAACCTGCGGAGTCCTGGGTGCTCTCCGAGCTTGGTTGTTTGCATGCAGACATTTCATTAATAATAATAATAATAATAATAATAATAATTTAATTTTATATCCCGCTCTCTCTCCCCGAGGGGACTCGAGGCGGGGCACAGGCAATTAAAATACAAATAAAACCACTGACAAATACAAAAGACAAAGTTAAAAATAAATTAAATTGATCCTGCGCTAAAACCCATAAACTAAGCTAAAAATTACCCCTAAAAACCCCTAAACTAAAAAGAGACTACCCAAGGCCGGCCAGACGAAAAAAGTGCGTCTTTAATTTTAAACGGAAGGAGCGGAGGTCCGTGGTTGTCCTAATATCGGGGGGAAGGTCATTCCAGAGGGCTGGGCCCGCCACAGAGAAGGCCCTTCCCCTGGGCGCCGCCCGCTGACAAAGTCTAGTGGACGGCACCCGGAGAAGTCCCTCTCTGTGGGAGCGAATCGGCCGTGAGGATGTATGGGGCAGGATCCGATCCCGCAGGTAGCTAGGTCCCGAGCCATGGAGCGCTTTGAAGATGGTAATTAACACCTTGAAGCGCACCCGGAAGACGACAGGTAGCCAGTGCAGCTCGCGCAAGAGCGGTGTTACGTGGGCAAACCTAGACGTGCCCATAATTGCTCGCGCGGCTGCATTCTGGACCAACTGAAGCCTCCGGGTACACCTCAAGGGGAGCCCCATGTAGAGAGAGTTGCAATAATCCAGTCGGGATGTCACGAGAGCATGAGTGACTGTGCGAAGGGCGTCCCGATCCAATAGGGGGCGCAACTGGCGTACCAGGCGAACCTGGTAAAACGCCCTCCTGGCCACGGCTGTCACTTGATCTTCCATGGACAGCCGGGTATCCAGGAGGACACCCAAGTTGCGCGCCCCATCCACAGGGGCAAGATGTTCGCCCCCTATGGCCAGCGTTGGAGAGAGCTGGTTGAATCGGGCAGCCGGAAACCACAGCCACTCGGTCTTGGTCGGGTTGAGCCTAAGTCCGTTACTTCCCATCCAGATCCGCACGGCTTCCAGGCACTGGCACATCACCGCTACGGCATCGTTGGGGTGGTTTGGGGTAGATATGTACAGCTGGGTGTCATCAGCGTACAGATGGTACTCTACCCCAAAACCACGGATGATCTCACCCAGCGGCTTCATGTATGCGTTAAACAGGAGAGGCGAGAGGACCGACCCCTGAGGCACCCCGCATGTGAGGGGTCTCGGGGTCGACCTCTGCTCTCCTGCCCGCACAAATTGCGATCGGCCAGAGAGGTAGGAGGAGAACCACCGTAAAACGGTGCCTCCCACCCCCAGCCCCCCCAGCCGATGCAATAGGATACCATGGTCGATGGTATCGAAAGCCGCCGAGAGGTCTAATAGGACCAGGATGGAGGAACATCCCCCATCTCTGGCCCTCCAGAGATCATCTACCAACGCGACCAATGCCGTCTCGGTGCTATGCCCGGGCCGAAAGCCGGACTGGCGCGGATCTAGATAGTCAACTTCCTCCAGGTGACGGGGAAACTGTTGTGCCACCACACTCTCAACAACCTTCGCCAAGAAGGGAAGGTTGGAGACTGGACGGTAGTTGTTCAAAAGAGCTGGGTCCAAAGAGGGCTTCTTGAGGAGGGGCCTCACCATGGCCTCTTTTAGGGAGGCAGGCAAGGAACCCTCACTCAAGGATGCGTTGACAACCTCTTGGAGCCAGCCTCGTGTCACCTCCCAGGATGCCAGTACAAGCCAGGAGGGGCACGGGTCCAATAAACATGTGGTGGCTCGCAGTCGCCCACGTAGCCTGTCCATATCCTCGGAAGTAACGGAGTCAAACTCCTCCCAAACAAGATCTCTCTCGTGGCATCCCACTGGGCCATGAATGGGGGTTAGCTCACTCTGTATCTGGGCGGTTTTCTCCTGCAGAAAAATCACAAATTCCTCTGCTCTACCCTGTAGTGGGGCTTCCCGTTCCCTCTGTTGAAGGAGGGCGCGGGTCACCCTAAACAGGGCGGCAGGGCGGTTTTCTGCGGATGCTATGAGAGTGGCACAATGATGACGTTTGGCCACCCTCAGCGCCACAATGTAAGTCCGTAAATGGGCTCTTACCTGTGTCCGGTCAGATTCAGAGCGGCTAGCCCTCCATCTTCTCTCTAGGCATCTCTTGCGGCGTTTCATCACCCGCAGCTCCTCAGTGAACCAAGGAGCCAGGGTGGTTCGCCGCCGCGAGAGAGGCCGCAAGGGCGCGACCCGATCTAAGGCTCCCACGGCCGCACTATTCCATGCGGCCGTGAGGTCCTCCATCGGGGCGCGGGTCAGGGATACAGGAAATGGCCCAAGCGCTGTCTGGAACCCATCCGGGTCCATCAAGCGCCTGGGGCGGTACCAGATTGGTGACTCTGGTTCCGCCTCCCCGCGGAGGGGAGCAGCGGTCGGAAAGTCGAGCCGGAGAAGTGAGTGGTCTGACCATGACAAGGGTGTGATGACTATATCCCCTGTACCCAGATCACTTTTCCATTGGCCCGAGACATTTCATTTCACAGAGTAGACCTGATGAAAACTCCTTAATTTCACAACACGTGGACAACCACCATTTCAGCTGGGAAATTATGAGCGTCCTAAACAGACACTAAATCCAAAGTTGCTAAGGAATTCCTGGAAGCTCGGTGTTCAGGCAAATCGGCCATCAACAGATACATAGAGATACAGTACGTTTACATGTCATTCGAAAGAGAGACAACAAAAAAAAGCTAATCAGGATTTCTCTTTCAGTCATGGAATTACCAAAGCTGGAAGGGACTTTGAAGGTCTTCTAGTCCACCCTTGTGTCCAAGGCAAGAATATAATACAATACAATAGCAGAGTTGGAAGGGACCTTGGAGGTCATCTAGTCCAACCCCCTGCCTAGGCAGGAAGCCCTATACCATTTCAGACAAATGGCTATCCAACATCTTCTTGAAGACTTGCAGTGTTGGGACATTCACAACTTCTGGAGGCAACTTCTGTTCCACTGATTAATTGTTCTAACTGTCAGGGAATTTCTCCTCAGTTCTAAGTTGCTTCTCTGCTTGATTAGTTTCCACCCGTTGCTTCTTGTTCTGCCCTCAGGTGCTTTGGAGAATAGTTTGACTCCCTCTTCTTTGGGGCAACCCCTGAGATATTGGAACACTGCTATCATGTCTCCCCTAATCCTTCTTTTTATTAAACTAGACATACCCAGTTCCTGCAACCGTTCCTCATATGATGGTTCTTCATATCAATGATGGTTCAGTTTTTTTTCTTGAAAACTTCCCCTTTCCAAAAACAAATCACATAATTTTGATCAGAAATGAAAGTTCAATCCTACAAATAATATTAACTGCATTATGTATTGCAGGCTAACTCTTCTGACTGCCAGCAGTTCGATTCTCACTGGTTCAAGGTTGACTCAGCCTTCCTTCCATCCATCCGAGGTTGGTAAAATGACGACCCAGATTGTTGGGGGGAGGGCAATCGGCTGACCCTGTAAACCGCTTAGAGAGGGCTGTAAAGCACCATGAAGCGGTACAGAAGTCTAAGTGTCGTTGCTATTGCTGTGTCCTAAATATATCCATCCTATACTTTTTCCGATACCGACCAAGCATCATATTTGCAATGCGTCCAGAAATTCATGCTATTTTTCTGACATTTTGATTGCTTGGAAGAAAAAAGAATGCCGCTTCTGAGCCTGTCATAATTGCAATGCTACTAACCCTAAGGGATGCAAAGTTATTTTATGGATGTTTGCCTACATGTGGCATTGCATTGTTCACCCTTGGGAGGTACCAATGTTTCCTTAAAATATTTGCTGCGAGCGAGAAGGAAATACGCGGAGATTGCTAGGCTGTGTGACGAAGGGGCAAAGGGAGAGCGGAGGGAAATCCAGAATGTTGACTGCAGAGCATTTTTGATCATACATTTAAGAAATAATTAATATTTATGCCTGTTTATGCAGTGGGATCTTTGACACCCGCAGTAGACTCCAGTATATTGAAAACTGCATGACACACAGATACACAGCACCAAAATAACTTTTTTTTTTAAAAAAAGGTGAAAATGACGGGTGTGAATTTTAAATAGACGGCTTGATTAGCAACAAATTCGGGAGAGAGGAAAAGAGAGACTTTTCAGACAAGACAAACACCCGCCGGGTAAGATGCAGCGTTTTAGAGAACGTGAAAAATACATTTATCTGCCCCAATAATCTGGGACATTCATAACGCAGATCTTGAAATTATAATTTGCCTCTTCCTGAGTTACCTACAAGGGTGGGCTGCTACAGGTTCGTCTGGGTTTTGGAGAACCCTTAGCTAACATTAGGGCCAGTTTGGAGAATCTCCAAATCCCACCCCTGGCTGGCCCCGCCCACCACAACCTGCCCCCTCCTGCCCCACTACGCCCCTCCCAGGAGCCTCCATGCAGCCCGTTTTGGGTGGGAGGTGAATGCAGGGCCCATGCGGCGGTTCAGGGAGGGGCAAAAATGGGGATATTGGAAGATCCAGAAGGCCAGAAGTGGGCCTGTATCCTGACTCTGGAGGGAGTGTTTGCCCTCCCAGAGGCTTGAGGAAAGCTTCTGGAGCCTGAGGAAGGCGGGAAATGCCCCCCATCCCCACCGTGGTTGCCGGAGGCCAACTAGGCCACCCCTACCATGGCCACGCCCAGCCAGCAACCAGGCAGAGAACCTGTTGCTGAAATTTTTGAAGCCCACCCCTGGTTACTGTATTGTTTGGCAACTAAAGTTCCTTGCTTTAAAGGTATTTAGCTGCTTAAGACATATAAGCCAGTTCATTATTGGGTGTTCTAACGACCATCTTTAAAGTGCTCCATGGCTCGGGGCCTAGTTATATGCGAGACCGCCTCCTGCCCCATACATCCCTCAGACCGATACGCTCCCACAGAGAGGGTCTCCTCAGGGTGCCGTCGGCCGGTCAATGCCGACTGGCGACACCCAGGGGAAGAGCCTTCCCTGTGGCGGGACCAGCCCTTTGGAACGACTTACCCCCTGAACTCCGTACCATCTCCGACCTCCGCCTCTTCCACAAGTGTCTGAAGACACACCTATTCCAACTAGCCGGCCTAGCGTAGCCTCCAATTCTGACTCATAGATGGGGATTTTAATTCGGTTTTAGCACAGGTTTTTTAGTTGAATAAGTTTTTTTTTTTAAGTTTTATATGTTTGTATGTTTTTTAATATGCCTGTGCGCCGCCCTGGGTCCGTTTGGAGAAGGGGGAGGTATAAATTCAATAAAATCAAAAAATCAAAAAAATTTGTTTTGTTTTTAGCAGCAGAAAGATAGGACAATATCCGCGAAAGAAAACTGGGCCCTTGAGTTTTGTGATAAACTCTGCAATTGCAGTGTGCCGACTGTTTTCAGGAGGGGACAGATATGCCTTTGCAACGTAATGCTCTCTTTTTGGGGGCACTCTACAAGTAAATGAGTTCTTCCAAATAGAACTCCTGTTTTCCGCTCCAAAGAGAAGAGTGCGCCGAAGCTTTTGAAGGCCAACAGATGATAGGAAGTCTGAAATATTTGGGACGGACAGCCACTAGCTTCCAAGACCTCTCTGTGTCTTCCAGAGGCCACTTCTCCCAGTTCTTCTAACTTCAATTCAAGGAGGGGGTGGGGGAATCAGAATTGTGTAGATGAGGGTACCACAATTGTGCTTGTGGTTTTGGTCACCACACTATAAAAAAGAGGTTGAACAACAAAGACTATTAGGGGACTGGAGACTAAAACATACGATGGACGGTTGCAGGAACTGGGCCTGGCTAGTCTAGTGAAGAGAAGGACCAGGGGAGACATGAGAGCAATCTTCTAATATTGGAGGGGCTGCCACAGAGAGGAGGGGGTCAAGCTATTCTCCAAAGCACCCAAAGGCCAGACAAGGAAGAAGGGATGGAAGCTGAACAAGGAGAGATTCAATCTGGGAGGAATTTCCTGACAGTGAGAACAATCAACCCATGGAACGGAAGTTGCCTTTGGAGGTTGAGAGAGCTTCATCACTGGAGGCTTTCAAGAAGAGACTGGATTGCCATCTGCCAGAAATGGTGTAGGGTCCCCTGCTTGGGCAGAGCATTGGACTAGATGACCTACAAGGTCCCTTCCAACTCTGTTGATCTGCTAAAACAAGCAGTATGGGAAAGTTAGGAGTCCCTGTGGATTTTTACTCTGCTAGTTGTTGCCAACTAAGAGGTGCTGTTCATATTAGTTTCAAGGCAACCAATTGGGTCTCAGCTTTTGTCTTGTCTGTTCCCTCAGCACTATCTGAGAATCAGTCATTGGGTTGGGCAGAGTTAACTCCTCAGACTTGATGAGGTTCCCACACAGCCATCCTCAATATGCAGGTCTATATGAACGTATACATAGAGCAGTGTTTCTCAACCTTGGCGACTTTAAGTCCGGTGGACTTCAACTCCCAGAATCCCCCAGCCAGCTATGCTGGCTGGGGGATTCTGGGAGTTGAAGTCCACCGGACTTAAAGTCGCCAAGGTTGAGAAACACTGACATAGAGGATGCAGTGGTTCAGTGGCTAAGCATTTGTCTGTTTGCAAATGGTGGCTCAGGGGCTAAGACGCTGAGCTTGTCGATCAGAAAGGTCGACAATTCGACGGTTTGAATCCCTAGCACCGCGTAATAGAGTGAGCTCCTGTGACTTGTCCCAGCTTCTGCCACCCTAGCAGTTCGAAAGCACGTAAAAATGCAAGTAGAAAAATAGGGACCACCTTTGGTGGGAAGGTAACAGTGTTCCATGCACCTTCAGCGTTCAGTCATGTCGGCCACATGATCTCAGACACGTCTTCGGACAGCGCTGGCTCTTTGGCTTAGAAACGGAGATGAGCACCGCCCCCTAGAGTCAGGAACGACTAACACATATGTGCGCGGGGAACCTTTACCTTTTATGAACATATGAAAAACAGTTGCAGGAATTGGGTTTGTCTAGTGAAAAGAAGGACTAGGGGTGACATGATAGCAGTGTTCCAATATTTGAGGGGGCCAACCTAAACCCCTGAAAGCCAGGTAAGAAGCAGTGGATAGAAACTAACCAAGCAGAGAAGCAACCTACAACTAAGGAGAAACTTCTTAACAGAAAGTACAATTAACTAGTGGAACAGAAGTTGCCTTCAGAAATTGTGGTGCTCCATCACTGGAGGCTTTTAAGAAAGGACTGGACAATCCCTCGTCTGAAATGATATAGGGTCTCTTGAGTAGGGGGTTGGACTAGAAGACCTCCAAGGTCCCTTCCAATTCCGTTATTCTGTTATAGGCTCCTTGTTTTGTTCCATGCAGTAGCTGGATTCATACTTCTCATTCACCAATGAGGTACTTATTTGGTTTTGGCACGAGATAGGAATTTCTGGAATCACCATCTCATTCCCAAGCCAATCATTTGTGTGTTTGTGTGTGTGTGTGTGTGTGTGTGAGAGAGAGAGAGAGAGAGAGAGAGAGAGAGAGAGAGAGACAGACAGACAGACAGACAGACACACACACACACACACAAAAACAAGGAAAGAGGAAGGAAGGAAGGAAGGAGGAAGGAAGGAAGGAAGGAAGGAAGGAAGGAAGGAAGGAAGGAAAGAAAGAAAGAAAGAAAGAAAGAAAGAAAGAAAGAAAGAAAGAAAGAAAGAAAGAAAGAAAGAAAGAAAGAAAGAAAGAAAGAAAGAAAGAAAGAAAGAAAGAAAGAAAGAAAGAAAGAAAGAAAGAAAGAAAGAAAGAAAGATTCCACATATTCTTATGTGTGGTATTATGGCACATCTTATGACAAACTCTGAGAGGCTCCCAAAAATGTTTAGCTTATTCAGCAAACCATGATTATGTGATTTAGAGCAGGGGGGTCTCCAACCTCAACAACTTTAAGCCTGGAGGACTTCAACTCCCAGAATTCCCAGCCAGTTTTGTAATTGAAGCTTTGCTGGCTAGGGAATTCTGGGAGTTAAAGTCCTCCAGGCTAAAAGTTGCCGAGGTTGGAGACCCCTGATTTAGAGCAATGTGTGAAGGTCTTCTAGATAATGGGAGACCAATGGCACAAAATATTGAATGGCCCAAAGACCAGGCCTTATCTTGGTTCTGACTGAAAGCCCCTCCATTGAATTGGAATACAAGTCCCATGGTGAGGAAGGTAGGTACCACCTGTCTGAGGAAGGCTAATCAACGAATTTTCGGCTTGTTCTCTTGATCCAATACAATACAATACAATACAATAGCAGAGTTGGAAGGGACCTTGTAGGTCTTCTAGTCCAACCCCCTGCGTAGGCAGGAACCTTATACCATTTCAGACAAATGGCTATCTAACATCTTCTTAAAGACTTCCAGGGTTGGGGCATTCACAACTGCTGGAGGCAAGCTGTTCCAGAGGTTAATTGTCCTAACTGTCAGGAAATTTCTCCTTAGTTCTAAGTTGCTTCTCTCCTTGATTAGTTTCCACCCATTGCTTCTTGTTCTGCCCTCAGGTGCCTTGGAGAATAGTTTGACTCCCTCTTCTTTGTGGCACCCTCTGAGATATCGGAACACTGCTATCATGTCTCCCCTGGTCCTTCTCTTCATCAAACTAGACCTACCCAGCTCCTGCAACCGTTCTTCATATGTTTTAGTCTCCAGTCCCCTAATCATCTTGGTTGCTCTTCTCATTATCCTTCCCATTATTGTTGCAAAGAGCTGCTTAATCTCCAATCAAGGTGAGAATTCAGATTTCTGATTTGAGGCTTCTTGTTCCTGTATCTCCCCCCCCCAACAAGCTTGTTTTTAAGTAATATTTATTGCTTGGAGCTCCTGCCCTGTGAGCCCCAGATTCAAAGCTTCAAACTCATTCTGTTGTCTATCTTATTGTTGTCCCAAATTCCTATTCCTCCTGGAGGAAAATAAATAAATAAAGGCTTGTTTATGAAACAAAACAAAAAATCAGTTCAGTTGCTACCAACAGGAGCTGAGAATCAGCGAAATGCCTTTCCTCTGCCCATTTTTCCCCTGCAATAAATCATGAAACTCAATATATAAAAGAGCAAGAATGAGTGGTTTAATTGTGGAGTCCTAATATGTGAGTGGCAGGCACCCCCTGCTGGAATTTCTGCTCTTCGCAGACGGTGGTGTGAACACAACTTCTGCCACAATCTCTAAAGCCAAAGGAAGGCCCTGCGTCCTGCATTTCCCTGTCTGGGGCAACGCTCCTTTCTCAGCCGGCCTTGCAGCCGTGTTCCCTTGACCATAGGTAGCACATTTCAAGCCCAGTTGCTTGGACAAGGTGATCCCGTGCCAGAAGCCGGATTAGGTTGCCTTTCACTTCAACTGGGAGAGGGGTGGAATCCCTGATTGGCAAATCAGAACACTGGGTTAGCCAATGAAAGAACAGAACAAGAAAGGAAAGACAGGAAAGAAAGAAAAAGAAAAGAAAGAAAAGAGAGAGAAAAGAAATGAATGAAAAGAGAAAGAAAGAGAGAGAGAGAGAGAGAGAGAGAGAGAGAGAGAAAGGAGAGAGAGAGAGGAAAGAAAAATGGAAGGAAGGAAGGAAGGAAGGAAGGAAGGAAGGAAGGAAGGAAGGAAGGAAGGAAGGAAGGAAGGGTAGATAGATACTGTAGGTGGCTGCATGGATGGTTGAATAGATAGATAGATAGATAGATAGATAGATAGATAGATAGATAGATAGATAGATAGATAGATAGATAGATAGATAGATAGATAGATAGATAGATAGATAGACAGACAGACAGACAGACAGACAGACAGACAGACAGACAGACAGACAGACAGACAGACAGACAGACAGACAGACAGACAGACAGACATAGAGAGAGACACAGGGGATAGATAGAGATCACTGCTGACATATCCCCCTTAGTTCTTCTTTTCACTAGACTAGACATACCCAATTCCTGCAACCGTTCTTCATGTGTTTTAACTTCCAGCCACCTAATCATCTTTGTTGCTGGTAACAGGTACATGCATGCATGCATGCATACAAATGCATACATGCATACACATGAGAAGGTTCCACATATATACATAGATGAGAAGGTTCCTTGTCACATACATACATAGTCTTACTTGTTCTCATTCGCCTTGTAGCATAACTATGGGATGACTTTTGACTGCTTTTTAGGAAGCATCCTGTTGCTAATCTGGTGTCACTTACTACAGGACCCCTGACTGGGTAGGACCATTGTTGGAACTAATTTGCAAACCAGAAAGGACCATGGCCAGAAGCAACAAGAGCATCAAACAAATTTGTATAATTAGACAGCCATGCCATTTCCAAAGGCCGAGTGAAGAATCACTCTAATTAAAATGTAATAGCAGGTATATTTGTTTTACTAGATCACATGATGTAAATAAATATACCATATGGCAGCCATCTTTTGGGGGGGGGGGGTCTTTGGCCTGCCACACTTTCTATTATTCTACTATGCCTTTTCTATGGTGGGAAAATGGGAGGGGGGATTGTAAGGAGTGAAACACTATACAGCCATAACAAAATACTTTCTAGAAAGCCAAGGTCATCTTTTCTCTTTGCACCTTTGCACCTGACCGGAACTGGATGGGTGGAACTGCCAGCGTGGCAGTGGATGATTGGACCATGGGATGGACTTGTGGGTGTGGGGGGCAAGAACTTGAACTTTCAACTGGGTGGGGAAAACCGGGAAGCTTTCAGATTCGGGTTTCCCCAGATGTGCCAACATGGCTCTCTTCATCAATGGGAACTTTGAGGAATCCTTTGCCTTGGACTCTGATTTACTTTTGGAGGCTATTTGGAACCCTGACACCGTATTTAGCTGAGCGTGGGACACAGGGCTTCATGGATATGAAGAATGCAGAGAAGAGCAACTGATTAAGGATCTGGAAACTAAAACATATGAAGAAGGCTTGCAAGCACTGGGCACAGCTAGTCTAGGGAAGAGAAGAACCAAGTAGGACATGATAGCGGTGTTTCAATATTTTAGGAGCTGCCACAAAGAAGATGAGGTCAACCTATTCACCAAAGCACTGGAAGACAAGACAAGAAGCAAAGAATGGGAACTAACCAAGGAGAGAAGCAACCTAGAACTAAGTAGGAATTTCCTGACAATGTGAACAATTAACCAGTGGAATGACTTGCGTCCAGAAGTTATGGGCGATCCATCACTAGAGGCTTTCAAAAAGAGACTGGATGACAATTTGCCTGGAATGGTATAGGGCAGGGGTCTGCAAAGTCGGCTCTTTTAAGACTGGTGGACTTCAACTCCCAGAGTTCCCCAGCCAGCATAGCTGGCTGGGGAACTCTGGGAGTTGAAGTCCACCAGTCTTAAAAGAGCCGACTTTGCAGACTCCTGGTATAGGGTCTTCTGCATGCAGGGGGTTGGACTAAAAGACTTCCAAGGTCCCTTCCAACTCTATCATTCTGTATTCCGATACGAGGAAGAACTGGGCAGGAATTCTGCATTGTTTGTTAGCACAATTGTGTGCCATCATATAGAAATATAACGTCAGTGGTTGCTTGGGTTAACTTTGTCTGAAGTACTTCTTGGAACGATGGCATAGCCTTACTTAGTTCCAAGGGAATACAATTCTCCAAATGCATTTTACAAGGAAATGAAAAGTGGAAGACATCGCACCTTGTCTGTATGTATTTAGACTTTGCTCTATTACCACCTGGGAGCAATTCCAGGTGTTGGAACCCTTGGGTTTTTTGGTCTTCGGCCTTAGAAGATCCTGAATGAGGTCAAGGCTCTAGCATCCTACCAAGTCCTGTCTTCTCCAGGCAATTACGGGCTTTCGGAACAATTAGAGCGAGATCAAAGGAGGAAGGATCTGGCCAATTATGCACCACTTGAGATGTTAACCTTCTGCTACTTCCTAATGGGATCCACAACCACCATGTGAATTGTTAAATTTAAGTCTAATTGTTTTGACAGTCAAACAGGGAACTAATTACAATCATCCTTGCTCTGTTTCCTCTATTGTCCTCTTCAAACTTATCAATTCTGGTCCGTTTTCTATCCAGGATTCAAATGTCCCCTGGTCTCCACAGCAATTCAGTCCTATGCTGCCTTCTGTAAGCCTTTGAGGGTCAAACTATTCATCCTCTCCATAGTTCTATCTTGGAGTCAAGATTATTAACCCGTTTTTTTTCCTGCTATGTAAATAATAGCTTCTTCTTGGCTACGTATTTGTGTAAAAAAAAAAAGGAACATATCCTTTCAAACTGGAAAGGTGGACAGTTCTGTCTCATTGTCTAGGACAGGGGTCAGCAAACTGCGGATCCAGACATGTGACTCTTTCATCCCTCTGCTGTGGCTCCCTGCTGCTCAAAATATGTGTCACAACCACCAATGTGCGACATGCAATTTATTGAGCTTTTCCACTCCCGGTAGCCCAACCATGAATAAAAATCCAAGGAAAGAAAAGTTTCAGAAGAAAGCAGAATGTTTAATTCAACAACATATGCTAGTTTTGTGGGCGCTCAGGAAATAGTCAGGCACGGGAAGGGTTTTGTGGTTCCCGGTGTTTTTTTTTCTGTGGGAAATGAGTCCAAATGGCTCTTTGAGTGCTTAAGATTGCTGACCCCTGGTCTAGGAAACAACTGTGAAGGGGAGCTATTCAAAGATGTTTTGATACTCAAAATGACAAAATATTCTAGTTCAACATTCTTAAAAGGAGCCAGTTGCAATTAAGCTCACTCATAAATCACTCACAAATCATTGAAAGTATAGGATGTGAAGGATGTGTGCTTGTGTTTTATTGTTATCATTATAATGTACCCTGAAGATAGTGTTTCATTTCGTTACATGAGTTGCAATGACAATAAAGTAAGCTAAAACTAAGTGACCTGATAACAGTGTTCCGATATCTCAGCAGCTGCCCCAAAGAAGAGGGAGTCAAGCTATTGTCCAAAGCACCTGAAGGCAGGACAAGAGGCAACAGATGGAAACTAATCAAGGAGAGAAGCAATTTAAGGAGAAATTTCCTAAAATCCTGAAAACTAGATTCAAAACACATTACCAAAAAACCCACACCCTTCAATGCTTTGCTTCCGTGGTGCATCATTAGTGTTAATACCACTTTATAATGCTTTGCTTAGGCTGTACTTGGAATCCTGCAGCCAGCTTTGGTCCCCACGATGTGAAAAAGGTGCTGAGATTCTAGAAAGAGGGCAGAGAAGAGCAACAAAGAGGATGAACGGACTGGAGACTAAAACATATGAAGAACGGTTGCAGGAACTGGGTATGCCTAGTTTAATGAAAAGAAGGACTTGGG
This sequence comes from Rhabdophis nuchalis, assembly GCA_039707465.1. Lineage (NCBI taxonomy): Eukaryota > Metazoa > Chordata > Lepidosauria > Squamata > Natricidae > Rhabdophis > Rhabdophis nuchalis. The sequence goes on from CM077652.1 coordinate 33,621,481, forward strand.
GTGACAGGATAGCAGTGTTTCAACATCTAAGGGGTTGCCACAAAGAGTGGGGGGCAACCTATTTTCCAAGGCATCTGAAGAAAAGACAAGAACCATTGGATGGAAACTAATCAAGGAGGGAAACAACTAGAACTATGGAGAAATTTTCTAACAGTGAGAACAATTAACCATTAATGGAATGACTTGCCTCCAGAGGTTGGGGGTGCTCCATCAATGGAGGTTTTTAAGAAGAGACTGGACAGCCATTTGTCTAAGCCATTTGTCCTTGCATAGCCTCCGCTGTTGACTAGTTTAGATAGTTTTAAAATGGGGGGGGTCTTAATTGGTTTTTAGCACAGGATTTCATATTTAATAAGCTTTTAAAATTTTATTTTTTGTATTGTTTTGTATATTATTTTAATTTTCCTGTGCGCCGCCCTGGGTCCGTTTGGAGAAGGGCGGGATATAAATCGAATAAAATAAAATAAAAAATAAATAAATAAATAAAATAAAAATAGTATCAATTCTCCTGCTTGAGCAATGGGTGGGACTAGAAGACCCCCCAAATGTCCCTTCCAAATCTGTTATTCTGTTATACTTAAGAATTAGGTGTTTCCTCCCAGTTCACACAGCGTTTTTTTACTGGTAGTGAATTTCAGTGGATAAAAACCAATGATTAAAAATGATATATGACTGGCGACCACATGAGAAGGAAGTGGGGAGTGGTAGGATCATTTCAGATTGTCCTAATTTTATTTTATTTGGGACAATTTGAGTTAATCTCGATTAGAAGTAGATATTTCCTGAATGATTAAATCAAGTCTAGGGCGAAAATATTCTTCTTGCCATCTGGCTGAATATAATGTATGGTATGCAATATCAGTGGCTCAGTGGCTAAGATGCTGAGCTTGTCGATCAGAAACGTTGGCAGTTCAACGGTTCGAATCCTTGGTGCCGCGTAATGTAGTGAGCTCCCGTTACTTGTCCCAGCTTCTGCCAATCTAACCATTCGAAAGCATGTAAAAATGCAAGTAGAAAAATAGGGACCACCTTTGGTGGGCAGGTAATAGCTTTCTGTGCACCTTTGGCATTTAGTCATGTTGGCCACATAACCATGGAGACCTCTTTGGACAGCTCTGGCTCTTCAGCTTTGAAACGGAGATGAGCACCACCCCCTAGAGTCAGGAACATCTACTACATATGTGTGAGGGGAACCTTTACCTTTATGCAATATCAGCCCACATATGCACACAACTTTAAAAAAATGTAGGTGTCCTCAATAATAGATATTCTACTTAAGCTACTTCTGTTGAAGAACCATTGGGTACACCAAACATCATTGGAAAAATGTATTATTTCAGCATTAATGAGGGTTAGAAAATAGAATAATAGGGTTGGAAAAGACCGTGGAGATCTTCTAGTCCAACCCCCTGTTCAAGCAGAAGACCCTCTATCATTCCAGGCAAATGCTTGTCCAATTTCTTCTTGAAAACCTCCAGTGATGATGACCCCACAACTCCTAAAGGCAAGCCCTTTCAACTGGTTAATCTTTCTCACTGCCAGAAAATTTCTTTTAAGCTGTCCTTGATAAGCTTCTTGTCCTACCTTCAGGTCCTTTGGAGAACAGGTTGACCCCTTTTCCTCTGTGACATCCCCTCAAATATTGGAAGACTCCTATCATGTCACTCCTAGTTGTATGAACACTCCCAGACTGAATAACCCTACTTTCCTTACATACAACATGCACATACACTCACATGTATGCCAACATCTTTGTGAGTTAACCAAAATGATGACTTACTTTATGACTGATGTGTTCAGGGTTTTCCCAGGGTTTCTTCTATGTAACAGGTTGAATTTCGAGGCCAGCTCTTGTTCTAACATCCTTAGCTCAAAGAAACAAACTTTCTTTATTCTTGCACTGTGTTTATGAGAAGGGTCACTTTTTTATCTGTCTCTTCTCACCTTTCATCAGATACTTTGAAGAAAGTAGCTTGTGTAGTTTTATCATCCTGCTTAGAGAAGAAAATCTACTTCTGATTCAAAGCTGGTTGTTTAGGGTTGTGGTTTTTTTTTTACCCTTTTCGAGCTATCAGACAATCTGAAAATACTTCTGAATATGTCAGCATCATGTTTCCAGATGCCTCCTTTGATCTCTTGCCTTAAGTTTTTGACAGGCTAAAAGAATTCATCCCATTCTCTCTTCTGATAGACTTGAATGCAAAGATCCATGTGCATCTACAGGGTTTTTTCTTCCCCTTAAACAATGCCAGCTTTGATGGAAGCAAAGAATCCAATTTCTGCAAGGAACACAAGCAGGTTTGAAACCCAACAAAATTGGTTGTGCTCCCAAATCAGCAGAGATATCACCCTGCCAACAAAAGTGTGTGTAGTCAAGGTTGTGGGTTTTCCAGTTGCAATGGATGGCTGTGAACGTTGAACCATAAGGAAGTCTGAGCGCCAAAGAATGGAGGCCTTTGAACTCTGGTGCTGGAGAAGACTCCTGCATTGAGTCCCTTGGACTGCAAGGTGATCCAAATGGCCAGTCCTAGAGGAGATCAACCCTGACTGCTCTTGAGAAGGCCAGATCCTGAAGAGGAAACTCTGGTCACCTAAGGAAAAGGAAGGACTCCCTGGAGAAGAGCCTCATGCTGGGAAAGACGGAGGGCAAAAGAAGAAGGAGACAGCAAAGAATGAGGTGGCTGGATAGAGTCACTGAAGCAGTCAACGTGAGCTTAGATGGACTCTAAGGGATGGTAGAGGACAGGAAGGCCTGGAGGAACGTTGTCCATAGGATCATGATGGGTCAGAAATGACTTCACAACTAACAACAACCCAAATCAGAAAACAAAGGAAACATAAGAGCGTGTTTGAAATCTCTCATTTATAATGGTTGGGTTTTCCTGCCCCGATATGTTTAAGAAAAGGGTTGGTTAAAAGAAAAGAAGAAAACCTCACTTATTTGAAATACAAGCCAATGCTAAATTTCTTACATTTGCTCCTTTCCCAGTGGAGCTGCTAGAACTTATTAGGAAAGCTAGCCATCATAGAATTTCATTTCCCCCTCAGTCCTGGATACGCAGAATGCCAATGAGCTTCTAATGTGCCATTTATTTTAATAACCCATTGATTAATTGATTTGTTGTTTCTAAATGACATTTCGCATGACACCTTTCCTCCCAAGAAAAAGTCTACCCTTTCCTCATGTTTATCATCACAACTATCCTTCAAGATAAATGGAACAATGATCATCTCTGGCCAACAAACATCATTTCTATTCAGGAATCTCCGATCTTAAACTAACCTTGTAGCTCTACAACAGGGGTCTCCAACCTTTGCAACTTTAAGTCTGAAGGACTTCAGCTCCCAGAATTCTGGAAGCTGAAGTCCTTCAGACTTAAAGTTGCAAAAGTTGGAGACCCCTGCTCTACAAGACGAGAAAAGAGCTAACGTGGCTTTTTGGGACATAGAACATGGAATCTTCCATCCTTTCCAGAATGAGTGATGCTCTTGGAGGTGGTCCAAAGACCAGGTGCAAAGAAGAGAGGGTCAATCTATTTGCCAAAGTACCAGAACACAAAGAGAAGGACTAGGGGGAACATGATAGCACTCTTCCAATATTTGAAGGGTTGTCACACAAAAAGGGGGAATCAGCCTATTTTTCAAAGTCCAGAAGGTAAGACAATGGATGGAAATTAATCAAGGAGAGAAGCAACCTAGAAGAAAAGAGAAATCTCCTAACAGTGAGAACAATTAACCAGCGGAACACTTTGCCTTCAGAAGAAATAAATTTTGCAAGTTTTATCAAAGGGGAGATAGTTTCCACGCATCTACACCAGAGGTGGTATTCAGCCAGTTCTGGCAGGTTCTGGAGAACCAGCAGTGGAAATTTTGAATAGTTCAGAGAACCGGAAAATAGGCTGGCCCCACCCCTGTTGTCTCCCAGCCGATCTTCTTTGGTTGCCCTAACAGGAGAACAGAGCTGGGAAGCAGGTTAGTGAGGTGGGGAGGGAATGGGGATTTTGCAATAACCTTCCCCTGCTGTGGCCACAAAGCCACACCCACAAAGCCACAAACACAGAACTGTAGTAAAAAAAGTTGATCTACACTAAGGCAACACTTAGAATACTGTGTCCAGTTTTGGCCAACATATCTTGAAAAAGATGCTGGAAAGAGTGCAGAGAAGAGCAACAATGGTGATTAGTGGGCTGGAGAGCAAAACATACGATGAACAGTTGCAGGAATTGGGCATGACTAGTTGAAAGAGAGGGGTGACATGATAGCAGTATTCCAGTATTTGAGGGGCTGCCACAAAGATGAGGGGTCAACCTATTCTCCAAAGGCAGGACAAGAAACAATGGGTGGAAACTAATCTGGGAGAGAAACATCCTAAAACTAACACTAACTAACTTCCTAACACTCAGAACAATTAACCCGTGGAATGGCTTCCCTTCAGAAGTTGTAGGTGCTCCATCTCTGGAAGCTTTTAAGAAGAGACTTGTCTAGAATGGTCTAGGGCACGGGTGTCAAACTCACGGCCCGTGGGCCAGATGCGTCACCCGCTGGCCACGCCCACCCCTGGTTTAGTGAAGGGCAATAAAGTCATGATACATCACATGACAACAACATGACGCAGCATGTTTGACACCCCTGGTCTAGGATGCCCACTTGAGCCAAGAAAACAAAGGTCCAAAGTAGGGAGTCATTTTGGTTTGCCTCTAGGTAAAGGTAAAGGCCCCCCTTACACCTATGAGCTAGTCTAGTCATTCCCGAACTCTAGGGGGCGTTGCTCATCTCCATTTCAAAGCCAAAGAGCCAGCACTGTCTGAAGACATCTCCGTGGTCATGTGGCCAGCATGACTAAACGCCAAAGGCACACAGAACGCTGTTCCCTTCCCACCAAAGGTGGTTCCTATTTTTCTACTTGCATTTTTAATGTGCTTTCGAACTGCTAGGGTGGCAGAAGCTGGGACAAGTCGCGGGAGCTCACTCCATTACACAGCGCTAGGGATTCGAACCGCCGAACGGCCGACGTTTCTGATCAACAAGCTCAGTGTCTTAGCCCACTGAGCCACCGCATCTATTAGCCTCTAGCTAAGAATAATAGCAGACTTCTAAACACATCAGAAAAAAGCCATCTTTACCCCATTGGTTGTTGTTGTTTTTTTTAAATGACGTCTCCGATCTTAAGCACAAAACCCTTGCGCTAAGCATTGGTCTTAGCTTCTCTGAGCAACGGTAGACGGGCGAGTTAAATCCCATTTGCATCGTTGTTTTTAATTCCTCTGCATGTAAGGGGTTATTTTTCCTTCCCGCCTCTCTCCCTGTATTTCTTGGCACGGCCTAAGCACATGAGTTATAAGGCTGTATACGGATCGCACCAGCTTCTGTTTGCATTATTTAGCTCTTCAAAAACATCTGCCAAGCATTTGTATGTTTTGTGTCGATGCTCTCGCCATATGGATTGCCACCTGACGGCTGACACGGGGATGTGCATCAGCACAGCCATATATTCCAAGCCAGCGATGCCATTAACATCTGGCGTGCTGTGGTACAGGGTTACCTTTGTGGCAACTGAACAGGGAATTTATTCATGCCTAACCGCAACAGCAATCTTTAATGAGGATCGTGGCAGGGAGCAGGAGCCAAGCAAGAGGGGCTGCTACTATTTTTTGACAAGTTGTTAAGAAAAAAGGTGCAATTCAGACAGTGCAAAATGCCAGATTTGCATATATTTTTTTGCACGCTTGGCACAAATGAAGGCGTGCTCTCCCCATAGGTCAGTGTTTCTCATCCTTCACAGCTTAAAAGATGTGTGAACTACAATTCCCAGAATTCCCCAGTGAGCATAGGTCAGGCGTCTGCAAAGTTGGCTCTTTGAAGACCGGTGGACTTCAACTCCCAGAATTCTGGGAGTTGAAGTCCACCGGTCTTCAAAGAGCCAACTTTGCAGACCCCTGGCATAGGTGTATGGGGAATTCTGGGGGTTGAAATCCACATATTTGATAAGCACATTTATAGGAAGACATGGATTAAAGAAAGAAATTGGTTTATTATAATCTAAATATGTATAAATGGCTCTGTGTGTGTGTGTGTGTGTGTGTGTGTGTGTGTGTGTTTGTTCGTTCGTTCGTTCTCCAGCATAACTCTGGAACGCCTCGAGCAATCTCAACCAAACTTGGTACACCAATGATTTACTCTCTGGAAACAAATACTGTGGGGGTAAGACACCCCTAACACCCCTCCGGGTGTGAGTTCTGTTAAGATACAGCCTGTTCTGCCTTAAAATGACTTCTACCGTACTGCCGTAAAATGGCTTCTACTGTACATGGTAAGGGCTTCACAGCACTCCACAAGAAGGCTCCCACTAGTAAGGAGGAAAATCCAACATTAGAAATTACGTTTGGTCCAGACATTTTCCACAAAATCAGGGCTTTTCCTGTGTAATACAGGATTAGGATAAATAAATCCCAGGACAACGCCAGGTTATTGACTAGTATTCGATCCTAAAGGAAGAGGAAATTGCAGTTTTTGGAGTGTAGATCACATTTCTCACAACTCCGAAGACCAATTTTTGGGGGGGGGGGAAATGGAGCAAGAGTTGATAAAATATTTCATAAGAAGCAGGTTGCCTCTGGTGAATGCCTGCATTTATTCATGGTAAATGTGTACAAATAAGTTTATAAATTAGCCTGAGGCATCCTGGTCATTTCCTTCCTTTTTTCTTCCGATGCTCTAAGTGGAAAAACCGAGATTCTTAAGAGATTTGGCTGAACTGTCGATCTCATAAATAAATATATCTGTTCAAGAATACCCCGAATTAAAAACATTCTTGTCAGCTGTTTGCAGACATGAAACGTTTCCGACATAAAACTAATGCCATGCCCTCGCCCAACTTTCTTCTCTCCAACTTTCTTCTGTTTTTCTGTCTTCCTTTCAGAGCGCTTGAGAATGTATTTTGAATTTCTCTCCGTTGTGCTTTTGAAACGACTGGATTATTACAGTGGCAAAAGACGATTGCCGCCGTTATTCTATTTTTCTTTTTGTTACTCTGAAACATCGCTGTTTTCTCACAGCACCACCAAAAAAAAAGGCCTTTCTAACATTCTTTCCTTCTTTGAAACAAAAAGTTTGGAAAGTAAATTCTCTTTCAATCAAACTGAGAGAGAATTGATTTAAAAAAAAAAAAAGAAATATGGGCATTGTCTGTATGGAACTTCTTAAAAGGAAAGGACAAATTGGCTTTGCACGCTCTTTCTCTGGAAAACAATATATCAGCAACCAGTTCTATTTGTGCTTTCCCTGGCATGCCCCTTAAAATGAACAGAACAACAGAGTTGGAAGGGACCATGAAGGTCTTCTAGTCCAACCCCCTGCTCAAGCAGGAGACCCTAGATCAGGGGTCTGCAAAGTTGGCTCTTTTAAGACTGGTGGACTTCAACTCCCAGAGTTCCCCAGCCAGCATAGCATAGCTGGCTGGGGAATTCTGGGAGTTGAAGTCCACCAGTCTTAAAAGAGCCGACTTTGCAGACCCCTGCCCTAGACCATTCCAGACGGCCTTTGGAAGCAAACCGTTACACTAATCAATTGTTCTCACTGGCAGTAAATTTTTCCTTAGCTTTAGGTTGGATCCCTCTTTGATAATTTTCCACCTGTTGCTTCTTTTTCTGCCTTCAGTTGCTTTGAAGAATAGCAATAGGAATAGAAATGAATAGAAATGAATGGAATGGAATGGAATGGAATAGGAATAGGAATAGGAATAGGAATAGAAATAGAAATAGAAATAGAATAGGAATGGAATGGAATGGAATGGAATAGAATAGAATAGAATAGAATAGAATAGAATAGAATAGAATAGAATAGAATAGAATAGAATAGAATAGAATAGGAATAGAATAGGAATAGGAATGAATGGAATGGAATGGAATGGAATAGAATAGGGAATAGGAATAGGAATAGAGTAGAGTAGAGTAGAGTAGAGTAGAGTAGAGTAGAGTAGAGTAGAGTAGAGTAGAGTAGAGTAGAGTAGAGTAGAGTAGAAGAGGGAATGGGAATGAATAGGATAGAAATGAATAGAATAGGAATAGGAATTAGAGTAGAGTAGAGTAGAGTAGAGTAGAGTAGAGTAGAGTAGAGTAGAGTAGAGTAGAGTAGAGTAGAGTAGAGTAGAGTAGAGTAGAGTAGAGTAGAAGAGGGAATGGGAATGGGAATGAATAGGATAGAAATGAATAGAATAGGAATAGGAATTAGAGTAGAGTAGAGTAGAGTAGAGTAGAGTAGAGTAGAGTAGAGTAGAGTAGAGTAGAATAGAATAGAAGAGGGAATGGGAATGGGAATGAATAGGATAGAAATGAATAGAATAGGAATAGGAATAGGAATAGAATATGGAAGGGACCTTGGAGCTCTTCTAGTCCATCGCCCTGCTCAAGCAGGAGAACCTATACCATTTCAGCTAAGTGACTGTCTAGTCTCATGATGGCGAATCTATGGCGCATGTGCCAGAGGTGGCACACAGAATCCTCTCAGTGGGCACACACGCCATCACCAGCTGCTCTTCTGGTTTTCATTGCACGCATGCACACCAGCCAGCTGCTCTTTTTCAGGTTCCAGCACTCTGATGTGCGCTCCAGTTTCAGCACTCGGTGCCAAAACTGGAGCGCCATCATTGGTCTAATCTCTTCTTTAAAACATCCAGGGGTGGAGCATCCACGATTTTTGAAGGCAGGTTAATTGTCCTCCCTGTTAGGAAGTTTCTCCTTAATTCCAGATTGCTTCTCTCTTTGATTAGTTTCCAACCATTATTCCTTGTCTTGCCTTCAGGTGCTTTGGCAAATAGGTTGACCCTCCCTCTTCTTTGTGGCAGCCCCTCCAATACTGGAATCCTGCTATCATGTCACCCCTAATTCTTCTTTCCTTTAGACTAGCCAGAGCCAAAACCTGCAGCCCTTCTTCATATGGTTTAATCTCCAGGTCTTTGATCATCTTAGTTGCTCTTCTCTGAACTTTTTCCAAAGTCTCAACATCTTTTTTGTAGTGTGGGGACCAAAATTGCTTGTAGTATTCCAGGTGCAGTCTTACTAGGATTTTATAAAGTGGCACTAATATTCTACGTGAGTCCCTGAACTCATGAGCACAATTATAGCAGATTATTTACATAAACCTAAGGATGAGATCAGAGGGGACATTGACTTAGCCTACAGAATAAACTCTGCATATGCCAGGATAAATGAAGTACCCAGAGAGATACATGTTAAATTTGTTAGAAGGTCAACCAGGGAGGAAATCTTGAAGGTGCAAAGAGGAGGACCGTTAATTTACCAACAAAAGGAGGTTGCCATCTTGAAGCAGATCCCAAGAAAGATTAGAGAAGCGAGAAGGAAATTTTCCTTCTTGTCTAAAAAACTGTTTGATCACGGGATCTGGTTCAAGTGGGTGATGCCCGAAGGGATGCTGGTGTTCTGGGAAGGAGGAAGAGTGAGGATTAAAACAGTTGCTGAGGCGGAAGCCTTTCTTTTTATATTGAAAAAGTTTTATTGGTTTTACAGTTTTTCAATAGGGTGGGGTAAGGGATACAGAAAATTTTTTGAGAGCATTCACGTCAAAGTCGTCGGCCCTTCTGGAACTTCAATATAAATCAATAACAAAACATTGTTCATAACACTACAAAGTGAAAACAAGTACATGTTTCTAAGTTCTCAATTCTATGCTGTCAGTCATTTACAAAAATCCAGATACACATGTTATACAATATTACTCAAAAATCAAAGCAAAGTTATTTTTTTGATCTAAGTCTCTTGGCTATTGGGTCTTCTATCTCACCCTCCGGGCCCCCAGCGGGCGGGGCCGTGGCTCCCTCCGTCCCCCCTGAATCTTCCCCCAGGGCAGAGGAGTGTTTTTTAAGAAAGGCTTCCGCCTCAGCAACTGTTTTAATCCTCACTCTTCCTCCTTCCCAGAACACCAGCATCCCTTCGGGCGTCACCCACTTGAACCAGATCCCGTGGTCAAACAACTTTTTGGACAAGAAGGAAAATTTCCTTCTCGATTCTCTAATCTTTCTAGGGATCTGCTTCAAGATGGTAACCTCCTTTTGTTGGTAAATTAATGGACCCCCCCCCCTTTGCACTTTCAGGATTTCCTCTCTGGTCGACCTTCTAACAAATTTAACATGTATCTCTCTAGGTACTTCATTTATCCTGGCATATGCAGAATTTATTCTATAGGCTAGGTCAATGTCCCCCCTAATCTCATCCTTGGGTTTCTGTAAATAGTCTGCTAAAATTGTGCTCATGAGATCAGGGAGACATTCACCAGATTCCTCAGAAACATTCTGAAATCTCAAAAAATATGTCATCCTTTCCATATCCATCCTAGACACATGCCCATTTATTTCCACAACCTCATTTGTAACATTTTTAATCTCTCCCTTAGCCCCCTCCAGCCCCCCCTCCAATTCTTCATTCTTCTGTGTGTTCTCCAGCACTTGCTTCCGCGTATCCAATAACTCCTTTTTAAAGTTGATATTTTCTGCCCTCTGAGCCTTGATTTCTTGTACCAAAGTTTGTATAACCGATTCAAGAGATGCCATCCTTAGTTCTAAGCTTGCCAGTGCTGATTCTTGTGCCATGATTAGCTGTAAAAGTTGGTGCCACTAAAATGGCGTTTTTAGGGTGGAGCTGTTAAGGCAAATCAGGAGCCAAAAGTTCAGTTCAAAGTTGTAAAGTTCAGGAACCAAGAGAGAAACAATTCAAATCAATAAGTATAATAACGAAGGCACTCCAGAAAAGAAATCACAAATCCAAAAAAAAATTTTTTACTTTAGTAACCAGAGGAAGTCCAAGTCACAAAGAGACGCTGGGAATTTTCCATAAGTAAAATAGTCATTCAGGGACAAAGAGAAGCCATCTTGCGGAAGCCTTTCTTAAAAAACATTCCTCTGTCCTGGGGGAAGATCCAGGGGGGGCAGGGGGGGCCACGGCCCCGTCCGCTGGGGGCCTGGAAGGAGGGATAGAAGACACAATTGCCAAGAGACTTAGATCTAAAAAATAACTTTGCCTTGATTTTTTTGAGTAATGTTGTATAACATGTGTATCTGGATTTTTGCAAATGACTGACAGCATAGAATTGAGAACTTAGAAATATGTACTTGTTTTCACTTTGTAGTATTATGTCAGGCCTGCTTCTTAGTTGGCTTAGGAAAGATCACACTTAGACATTGTTTTGAAATGAATAAGGCTCCTTTTACTAAGTAACAAAAGTGTACAGACCAAGTAAAGCTGAGAATGAATAGTTTAGGCGCGAACAGAAAGTATTAAGCTTAAGCCCATCCCAATCCCCAAGCCCCCCCTTTGCACTGTCCAATATGCTTCCATCTCCAACATCAGGTGGGCAGGTCTTCACCATCCTGGAATGCAGGTCCGTTAACCAAGAGATAACACGAACCATCAACATTGTCCACCAGCAGAACACACTCATCCCAACGCCCCCCCACCCTCCCCGTTTCCATGACAGCGAAGCAGGAACTAGCGAGACTGACATCTGGACCTCCTCCAGGAACAGCGGGAAATCCGGGGCAGCAATCGGAACACGATAGGCTACACCTGAAAGACAAGGAAGGACAGACAAACAACAGAAAGGAGAAGGGGAAAAAAATCAAGGTTTGTGTGGATATTTGGCATAAAACTGGCGTACCAGTTTAGGAGCTTTGAGATGCTCTTTATCCACCCATTCGTTGTGAGAAGGGGGAAAATCTTTCCACATGACCAGGAACTGAGTTTTATTTCTGCGGATTCTGGAGTCCAAAATATCGCGGACCTCATAATGTTGGTGACCATCCACCATGGTAGGTGCAGGTGTATCAGGCAACTGTTTGCGGAGATGGGAGGTACGAGCAGGTTTCAGCAAGTGAACATGGAATACAGGGTATAGTCGCCGGTAGGTCTTTGGGAGATCCAAACGGACCGACACAGAGCTGATAATCTTGGTTATTTTGAAAGGACCAACAAATTTGGGACCCAACTTCTTGCATTTCTGGGGGCTATCCAAATTTTTGGTAGAGACATAAACTAGATCGCCGACTTTGTAGGAGGGAGGGACCGCCCGTTTCCTGTCAGCGTACAATTTGTGCGAATCATGGGCATCGTTCAAAGTTTTTCGGAGAACTGGCCAAACAGAAGACAGTCTTGAGGTCCATTCAGTTAATGAGGGAACTGTCGGCGAGTCATGAGGCAGTTCGGGGATGGGTACAAAGTCCTGCCCGTAGATGATTTTAAAGGGAGTCATATTTGTACTGGAGTGAACAGAGTTATTATATGCCACTTCGGCATGTATGAGAAGATCAGCCCAATCATCCTGTTGAAAATTAATAAAGCAACGCAAGTACTGTTCCAGAACGGAATTAACCCTTTCACAAGATCCATTCGTCTGAGGGTGGTAGGCGGAGCTTAAGCTCTGGGCGGAGCCAATCAGTCGCAAAAACTCTTTCCAAAAAAGGGAAGTAAACTGGGTCCCCCTATCGGAGATGATGCGTTGCGGGACGCCATGAAAACGATAGATATGAGAAACGAATAGTCGAGCCAGAGTTTTGGAAGAAGGAATTTTAGTACAAGGGACAAAATGAACTTGTTTAGAAAAAAGATCGGTAACTACCCAGATAACGGTATAGCCCTGACTGGGCGGAAGATCAACTATAAAGTCCATCGAAATTTCCTTCCAAGGTCTCTCCGGCGTAGCTACAGACTGGAGAAGACCTTGTGGCTTACCCGGCGCACGTTTGGAAGCCGCACATACGGGGCAACTGGCAATATACGATTCAACATCTTTTTTCAAGGAGGGCCACCAGAACTGTCGTTTAACAAGGTGCACAGTTTTAACGAAGCCGAAATGACCAGCTAAACGTGAGTCGTGTGCACGTTGCAAGACAAAAGGACGTAATGTAGCAGGAACATAGATCTTCGAGCCAATCCAGGGAAGATCGTCTCTGGTAGTGCAATCACCAGAATGTGCTGAATACCAATCATCAGTAAGTAGTTCGTCCTTAATGCGAGCAATCAGGTCAGTAGGTGGAGTAGTTTGGACAGTTGCATGGCCCTTAGCAGATACTGGAGAAGCGGGCAAAGTGAGGGGCATGATGGGTTGTACTATAGTAAGTTTGGAAACATCATACTGTGGCAATCTGGAAAGCGCATCAGCCATGAAATTTTTGCCTCCTGGAATATATTTAAGGTGGAAATTGAAACGATGGAAATAGTGAGCCCAACGAAGTTGCCTTGGGGACAATTTCCGAGAGGAGGTAAGAGCTTCCAAATTTTTATGATCCGTCCAAACTTCGAAGGGATGGGGTGCACCTTCAAGGAAATGACGCCAAGTCATGAGAGCCCACCGAACAGCAAAAGCCTCTTTCTCCCAAATCGCCCAACCACGTTCGGACGTAGTGAGTTTCCGAGAGGTGTAGGCACAGGGTTGCAATTGGCCACGTTGATTGAGTTGTAATAAGACCGCCCCCACAGCGACATCACTGGCATCCGCTTGAATTACAAACGGGGAATTCACATCAGGGTGTTTAAGGACAGGTTCAGCCGCAAACAAACGTTTAAGTTTTTCGAAAGCGGCTTGACATTCCATGGTCCATTTAAGTGGGGATCCTGGACGAGGTTTACCTTCTCCTTTTGTTTTCAGTAGGTTTGTAATGGGTAAAGCAATGTTCGCGAATGACGGAATAAATTGGCGGTAAAAGTTTGCAAATCCCAAAAAACTCTGTAGTTGTTTACGGGTACGGGGAGGAGCCCACTCCGTCACCGCTTTGACCTTAGCAGGATCCATTTCAACTCCCTCAGAAGAGATGCGGTAGCCCAAATAGTCAATTTGTTCTTGGTGAAACTCACACTTAGAGAGCTTGGCATAAAGTTCTGCGGAACGCAGTTTGTTTAGCACGGAGCGTACCAGTTTAACGTGCTCGTCGTGAGTTTGTGAGTAAACCATTATGTCATCAATGTAAACAATTACTCCCTTGTAAAGGTGCTCGTGGAGAACCTCATTTATCAGTTGCATGAATACAGAAGGGGCACCTTGAAGACCGAACGGGAGGACTTTAAATTGAAAACATCCTAGCGGACAGTTAAATGCTGTTTTCCATTCGTCCCCCTCCTTGATTCTGACCCTGTAATAGGCTTCACGTAAGTCCAATTTCGTAAAAATCTTACCAGTAGCCAGGTGAGCCAGCATGTCCTTCATGAGCGGAAGGGGGTAGATATTGTGTTCACAAATGGTGTTGAGATAGGAGTAGTCCTGTATTAATCTTAGAGTACCATCTTTTTTTTCCCTAAACATAACTGGTGCAGCTACACGCGGTCTAGCTGGTTCAATGAAACCCCGTTGAAGATTTTTATCGATGAATTTACGTAATTCCTCCATCTCCCGTGGGGTCATGGAGTACATGCGAGGTTTGGGCAATTGAACCCCAGGGAGGAAATCAATTGAACAGTCAGTAGCTCTATGAGGAGGGAGGGAATCACAAGATCTTTCACTGAAAGCATCCTTTAGGTCCCAATATTCCCTGGGAATTTTCTCTTCGCCTGGTATGACTTCAGGTGATGGGAAATCCAATAAAGGCGCAGCAGATTCAATAAGGGGAGGTGGGTGATTTTGTGGGGGTTGATTATTCTCTGACGGAAGAGAGGTATGTTCCGGGAGAGATAAAGGTATGCGCACCCAACCTTCCTTCCAGTTTATCAGAGGATTCCATTTACGAAGCCAATTTACCCCCAAAATTACAGCATTATCGGCAATGGCAGTTACAATAAAGTTGATGGTCTCAGTATGGCCTGTGCCTATAGAAACATGAATTGGTTCGGTGATAAAAGATGCTGGGGTTCCCCCAGCTACAGAACCATCCATTTGGCAAAAGGCTATGGGAGTTTTCAGGGTCTTAAGGTGGAAACCCATCGAAGACACGATGTCTTGATTTATGAGACATTTTGAGCACCCAGAGTCAATGAGAGCCTGCACATTGCATGTACGGCCAGTAGATGGAGCTAAAAGCTTTAAATTAATATAAAGGGGCCCGGAGCGATGACTCACCAGGTTGTCGTCAGAAGAGTCTGAAGACGCCTCCCAATCATCAGGGCCAGCGGTGGGCTGGTCAGCAGAGAGGTTGCTGGGCTCCACCCCACTCATAGCTGGTTTGGTGCGTGCGATTGGCGTCTTAGGATGTTTCCGGTCCGAGGAAGAAAGAGGGCGTGGAGGTGGTCTTGATCGGCATTTGTCTGCCCAGTGCCCCTCCTTTCCACAGCGATAACAGCTGCCTGAGCGAGGCTGGGTTGTTCTCCCCTCCCCCCTTTGCATGCGTACATCTTTCGCAGGGGGGTGAGATTTGGGGCTATCTTCCTGTTGTTTCTTCTCCACACGGACTGGATCTTGTAAGTGGGCTTGATCCAACTCTACATCTGAAGCTAGATCTATCCATTCATTCAAAGTTTCGGGGCGAAATCTGTTCACACATGTTTGGTAAATGTCTTTATTCAGCCCTTCAACATAAATGTCCATTAGGGCCTGTTCACTATAACCAATCATAAACACTGATAATTCCTGGAAAATTTGCGTGTAAGCCTGAACAGACATGCCCCCCTGCTGTAAGGTTTTTAGTTTCATCTTTGCTTTCCTCTCAACACGGGGGTCTTCAAAACGCCTTCTAAGAGCATTCATGAAACGATCGAAATCGCGCAGCGCAGGTGAGCGGCAATTATGCAATGAAACCAGCCACTTAGAAGCTTGATCTTCTAAGGTCATAGAAACAATTCTGATTTTGATTTCATCGTCTAAGTCAGCTGCGTAAAACTGCATGAAATTATCGACGTGAATTAGAAAAAACGCCAGTTTGTCGGCACTTCCGTCGTATTTTACACCCAAAGGAGGCAGTTTTGCAAGTCGGCGGGGATTAATGGGATTGGCTTCTCTTCCGGCCTGAGGGGGAGGGGAGGGCGTTGAACTCCTGCTTTGCCTGGCAGAAGCTGCCTCTCTCCGCAATTCCCTGCCGGCCTGAGGAGGGGGGGATGGTGTTGAAGCCCTGCTTCGCCTGGCAGGAGCTGCCAGTGAACTTTTTGGCTGTTTGCGATCCACCTCCCTCCCCCAGATTTTTTCCAGGGCCATTCTTTTCTCATCTGCCTGGTGGAGTAAATCCTGAGCCATTTCTTTTAATTCCCTTTCTTCTCTTAAGAGCTCCGGAATGACCTTCTTTGGGGAAAGTCGACGCCTGGAGACGTTTACCCCACTCATTCCTACCCCTTCGGACCAACGTTTTGGTTTGACTGATTCTTCAGCTGGCAGATTTAGATCTAGGCCAGCCAAGCAGTCCATCACTGACCTGGTCTCTTCAGATTGAACAGGAGGATGCGATGCTTCAGCTCCCAAAATAGGTTCAGGCAGGACCTCCACCAACGGAGGCTCCTCTTGTGAAGGTTCCGACATCAGGTCAGGGTTTTTTGTGATTCTCAGCTTAATGTCAGGCCTGCTTCTTAGTTGGCTTAGGAAAGATCACACTTAGACATTGTTTTGAAATGAATAAGGCTCCTTTTACTAAGTAACAAAAGTGTACAGACCAAGTAAAGCTGAGAATGAATAGTTTAGGCGCGAACAGAAAGTATTAAGCTTAAGCCCATCCCAATCCCCAAGCCCCCCCTTTGCACTGTCCAATATGCTTCCATCTCCAACATCAGGTGGGCAGGTCTTCACCATCCTGGAATGCAGGTCCGTTAACCAAGAGATAACACGAACCATCAACATTGTCCACCAGCAGAACACACTCATCCCAACGCCCCCCCACCCTCCCCGTTTCCATGACAGCGAAGCAGGAACTAGCGAGACTGACATCAGCCTCAGGCCGGCAGGGAATTGCGGAGATTTCCTCCCTGGGGGAAAAATGTTTTTTGTTAATGATTTATTATGAAGCTCCGGAAGGGCCGACGACTTCGACGCGAAAGCTCTCAAAATTTCTTTGTATCTCTTACCCTACCCTAATGAAAAACTGTAAAACCAATAAAACTTTTTCAATAAAAATAAAAATAAAAAATATTCTACGTGAGCTTGATTCTTTCTAATAGATCAACCCCTTCTTCTCTCTTTTGCAAATATATGAGGACTGCTACAGTTCCCTGCCTTTGTGGCCCTCTGATTCAAGATACAGATACAGATTAATAGAGTTGGAAGAGGTCTTGTAGGTCATCTAGTCCAACCCCCTTCCAGACCAAGCAGACTACAGACCTCAATATATAAATTGCTCTACAATCCTGTCAAAAAAGCAAATAATGCAATTGGAAGATCTTCTTCCTTAGTTTCATTCTTGTTGAATTCCAATTTAAACACCCATTCCTCAGGTTCTTCAAAAGCTCCATTCTCAATCCTTCACTTTTCTCCAATCTCAACAATTTCCTTATCTTCAAATGCCCTTCCTTTCCAATCCCCCCTTTTTTTAAAAAAAAATGTCTTCAGGAATCACACTTTCATGTGGCCCTAAGTCTCCTCAGAAGATCTCCCAGCAATCCTCTTAATTTCCACAGATGTTCTTTTCTTGGAAATTCCCCTCTGAAATCTCCCTCCTTAATAGAATTGTTCCCGTTTCTCTCACAATCTCTTTAGAAGCTGTCGTATTTAATCTGCCAATCTCCTCAAAACAAAAAACAAAAAACCCCTCAACAACCTTCCTCACTTTCTCATAAATGTCCTCCTTAGACATTCTAAGGAGCTCTTCCTCTTCAAGTCACTTCATCTCTCCAGATCTTCACAAACTCTCCCGAGAGCCCTCTTCTGGGTCTTCAGAAATTCACCTCATTAAATTCACTTCCTCTAGAATCCCTGTTCAGGAGCTCCTCTTTCTGTCTTCCCTCAGAAACTCAGAAACAAATAACCTCAGAATTTCTTCTCCTTTTCAGAACAGAGTAGAATTCTTCATATAATTCTTTATTGGCCAAATGTGAATGGACACACAAGGAATTTGACTTTGGGTGCATATGCTCTCAATGTACGTAAAGAAAAATGAAATACATTCATCAACAATCCTAAGATACAACACTTAGTGATAGTCATAATTTACTAATAAGCAATCAAATCCCGATTCAACCAGTTGATGCCATCTCTGGCCATAGGGGGCGAACATCTTGCCCCTGTGGATGGGGCGCGCAACTTGGGTGTCCTCCTGGATACCCGGCTGTCCATGGAAGATCAAGTGACAGCCGTGGCCAGGAGGGCGTTTTACCAGGTTCGCCTGGTACGCCAGTTGCGCCCCCTATTGGATTGGGACGCCCTTTGCAGTCACTCATGCTCTCGTGACATCCCGACTGGACTATTGTAACTCTCTCTACATGGGGCTCCCCTTGAGGTGCACCCGGAGGCTTCAGTTGGTCCAGAACGCAGCCGCGCGAGCAATAATGGGAACCTCTAGGTTTACCCACGTAACACCGCTCTTGCGCGAGCTGCACTGGCTACCTGTCGTCTTTCGGGTGCGCTTCAAGGTGTTAGTCATCATCTTCAAAGCGCTCCATGGCTCGGGACCTAGCTATCTGCGGGATCGGATCTTGCCCCATACATCCTCACGGCCGATTCGCTCCCACAGAGAGGGACTTCTCCGGGTGCCGTCCACTAGACTTTGTCAGCGGGCGACGCCCAGGGGAAGGGCCTTCTCTGTGGCGGGCCCAGCCTTCTGGAACGACCTTCCCCCCGATATTAGGACAACTACGGACCTCCGCTCCTTCCGTTTAAAATTAAAGACACATCTTTTTCGCCTGGCCGGCCTTGGGTAGTCTCCTTTAAGGTTAGGGGTTTTAGGGGTAGTTTTAGTTTATGGGTTTTAGCGCAGGACTAATTTAATTCATTTTTAATTTTGTATTCTGTCTGTGGTTTTAATTGTATTTTTAATTGCCTGTGCCCCGCCTCGAGTCCCTTTGGGGAGAGAGAGCGGGATATAAAATTAAAATTATTATTATTATTATTATTAAATCATACTAGGAAACAAACAAAACAATATAAATTGTAAAGGTACAAGTGTAACCCCAACACTGCCAGTTGTAAATGGGGATTTAAAATGGTTATAACACAGGTACCTAATATCTCTGTATTTTGTATATATTGATTTAATTCTATGTTCGCCGCCCCGAGTCCCTTTGTGGTGAGATGGGAGCGGGTTATAAATATGAAAAATAAATAAATAAATAAATAAACATCGTTATAGTCATGTGGGAAGAGATAGGTACTAGGAAGGATGAGAAGAAGAATAGTAATACAGTTGTACTAAATAATTTGACAGTGTTGTGGAAAACAGTTGTTTAATAGAGTGATGACATGGAGGAAAAACTGTCTTTGTGTCTAGTTGTTCTGGTGTGCAGTGCCTTTTAGTGTTGTTTTGAGGATAGAAACTTAGAATGACACAGTTGGAAGGACATTGAAGGTCTTCTAGTCCAACCCCCTGTTTAGGCAGGAAATCCTACACCACTTCAGACAAATGGCTATCCAACATCTTCTTCCAGTGTTGGCGCATTTACAACTTCTGGAGACAAGTTGTTCCGTGGATTAACTGTTCAGGAAATTTCTGCTTAGTTCTAAGTTGCTTCTCTCCTTGAATAGTTTCTACCCATTGCTTCTTGTTCTACCCACAGGTGCTTTGGAAAATAGCTTGACTCCCTCTTCTTTATGGCAACCCCTGAGATAGTGGAAGACTGCTATCATGTCTCCCCTAGTCCTTCTTTTCATTAAACTGGACATATCCAGTTCCTGCAACCGTTCTTCACATGTATAAGCCTCCAGTCCCCTAATCCTCTTGGTTGCTCTTCTCTGCACTCTTTCTAGAGTCTCCGCATCTTGTTTTTAGTTGAAACCATTTGTGTCCAGGATATGAGGGGTCTGTAGATCTTTTCACAGCCCTCTTTTTGACTCATGCAGTATACAGGTCCAGGGAGAAAGGCAGGTTGGAAGCCATTGCTTTTTCTGCAGTTCTAATTATGCGTTGAAATCTGTGTCTGTCTTGTTTAGCTGCAGAGCCAAATCAGACTGTTATAAAGGTGCTCTTATTCATCTCCCATTCTCCTCACAAAATCTCTCAGTTCATCTGAAATTCCTCTCCATCACTCTTCTTTAGAAGTTAAGAGGAACTGTTCCTTTTTTTCCCTCTCAAGTTCCCGATGTGTGATTAATCCACCTCTGATCCTACTGAGAAGGAGGGGGAAAAAACCAATACATCACAGCTAATTGTAAGACTTCTCTTCTCCTTTCTTCAGTGTATATTTTGGGCCATTAAATGCTGCCATATGGATCGATCTTGGCTGATCTTCAAAAAGCTACGAAGGAGCAGACTTGGTTAGTATCAGGACTTTGGCCAAAAGTAATCTTGATTGGTACCAGCCTGAGAATTTCCACCAGGGAAAATATTGTTGCCAGAAAATCCACATTGATTTGTTAGTTCAGCTTGAAAGAGAGACATTACCTCATATTTAAAGTGCCCTGGTGGTTATCTGGCAAAAAAATCACACAGGTTACAGAACCAACAGATGAAAATGAAATGAAAGGTAATCCTTGTCTTAAGACCACAATTAAGCCCAAAATTTCTGTTGCTAAGTGAGACATTGGTCAAGTGAATTTTCTTCCCATTTTATGATCGCTCTTGCCAACGTTCTGAAGGGAACCACTGCAGGTGTTAAGTTAGTAGCACGGTTGTTAAGTAAACCTTGACTTTGCTTGTTAAAGTAAAGGTAAAGTTTCCCTCTCTCATATATGTGCTAGTCGTTCCCGACTCTAGGGGGCGTTGCTCATCTCCGTTTCAAAGCCGAGGAGCCGTCTCCGTGGTCATGTGGCTGGCAGGACTCAATGCCGAAGGTGCATGCAACACTGTTACTTTCCCACCAAAGGTGGTTCCTATTTTTCTACTTGCATTTTTTACGTGCTTTCGAACTGCTAGGTTGGCAGAAGCTGGGATGAGTAATGGGAGCTCACTCCGTTACGCAGCGCTAGGGATTCAAACCGCCAAACTGCCAACCTTTTTGATCAGCAAGCTCAGCATTTTAGCCTCTGGACTTTGCTTGTTAGAAGATCACAAAAGGGGATTATGTGACCCTGAGACACTCAACCGTCATAAGCCAAGTTTCTGAATTTTGATCACGTGACTATGATGCAACGGTCGTAAGTGGGAAGGACAGTCATAAGTCACTTTCTTCGGTGTCATTGTAACTTTGAACAGCCACTAAATGAAATGTTATAAGTCAAGGACTGCCTGTATTCCCACCTTTCCATCCATAGAATCATAGGGCTGGAAGGGACCTCAGAGGTCTTCTAGTCTAACCCTCAGCTCATCCAAAAACCAAAGTATCTTTTAAAAAACAGTGTCTTGGGCCATGTGGTCCCAAACCAGGCAACCAGGCTCAGGTGAAATCCAGTATTAACTTTTGTTAGATTGCCCAGGTATTTATTTATAGGGGGGGGGGAATGTCCAGACCAAACATATTTTCTTTTTTTAAATATATTTATATTGTTTTTACATTTAAAACAGTGCAGCACAGCGAAGTCGTAATGACCATACAATCACATTATATGCAAATAATCTCGTCCTATAACTATTAGCCTACTTAATACATTATCTATCCTTCTATCCAATCACATTATTTACAATTTGTTCCAGTCTTGTCACCTTGTCTTACGCCAATAGTAAAATCTATTCCAAACTTCATAGTATTCCGATTTCCCTTTATTTTTTAATTCGAGGGTGAGCCTATCTGCTTCTGCACAGGCCAGAATTTTCCTCATTAGGTCTAACTCTAATGGGATATTTTCTTTTTTCCAATACTGCGTATAAGTTATACACGCTGTAGTTAATACATGCATAATACAGCACCAAACGTACCAGACCAAACGTAATTTCTAAACGTTGGATTTTCCCCATTACCAGAGGGAGCCCCCTTGTGGAGTACTGTGAAGCTGTTATCATGACAATTCCAATGTGCTATACAGTGGAAGCCATTTTAAGGCATAACAGGCTGTATCTTAACAAAACACACGGTCCTAAGGGTGTTACGGGTATTTTACCCCCACAGAGAGAGAGAGAGAGAGAGAGAGAGTGTGTGTGTGTGTGTGTGTGTGTGTGTGTGTGTGTGTGTGTGTGTGTGTGTGTGTGTGTCAAAAACTAAAATAATAATTAACAGGGGAGCACAAGTGCTGAAAGTATTCCAAAAGAGAAGTTCTTTTTAAATCCTTCACTCGAGGTTGTTCCACAAATACACAGCTGTAAACTTTTATAAATAAGTTTCTCGCTCAGCCGTGGCAATCTGGAGCAGTTAAGGCTCACCGAGCAACTGTAGCATGTATAGATTTGCCAAGGAATCACTCCGTAACATATCAAACTGTCCTTATACTTTGAAATATGTGATTTGTACGAGTGATCCTGCTTAGAGAGGAAATATATAAAATAAAATAAAGCATTGGAGAGGCTCAGAAAATGCTATTTAGATGTTAAGGGTGGGGGGGGTTGCCCTTCCCCAAGAGGAAATATAGCAAAACTCCTAGCAGTGAATTCATCCAGGATTTGAGGAGGCTTAAATTAAAAGGTGAAGATTGATAAACTGAAAAGCTTTTGGTCCGTTTTGCGAATCCTGTCAGTCTGGAAAAGGACACTTGAGCATTTGTGCATCCAAAAAGAAGTCCCAGGACTTCTGCAAACAGGATACAGATATAGATTAACAAGGTTGGAAGGGACCTTGTAGGTCATCTAGTCCATCTCCTGCCCAAGCAGACCCTACACCATTTCTGACAGTCTCTTCTTGAAAGCTTCCAGGGATGAAGCTCCCACAACTTCTGAAGGCAACTTCTATTCCACTGGTTAATTGTTCTCACTGTCAGAAAATTTCTCCTTATTTCCAGGTTGAATCTCTCCTTGGTCAGTTTCCATCAGTGGAGGGATTCAAAATTTTTTACAACTAGTTCTGTGGGCGTGGCATGGCTTTATGGGCATGGCAGGGCAAGGATACTGCAAAATCCCCATTCCCTCCCCACCCCACTAACCTGCTCCCCAGCTCCATTCCCCTTTGCAGGGCAACAAAAGAAGAGCAGCTGGGAGGCTGGGAGGCAGCAGGGGTGGGGCCAGCCTATTTGCCGGTTCTCCAAACTACTCAAAATTTCCACTACAGGTTCTCTAGAACCTGTCAAAACTGGCTGAATACCACATCTGTTTTTCATCCATTATGCCTGGCCTTCAGGTGCCTTGGAAAATAGGTTGATCCCCTCTTTTCTATGGCAGCCCCTCAAATATTGGAAGACTGTTATCATGTCACCCCTGGTCCTTCTCTTCACTAGTCTAGCCAGGCCTAGTTCCTGCAACCGTTCATCCTATGTTTTACCCTCCAGTCCCCTAATCATCTCTTCTCTGAACTTTTTCTAGATTCTCGACATCTTATTTATAATGTGTTGACCAAAACTGGAGTTACCAGTAATGATAGTCAAGAATCTTGACCTTTAGATAATTGCTGTGTTTAGCCTTGGATAAACTGTCTTAATAATAATAATAATCATCATCATCATCTTTATTGTCATTTACTAAAATTACAAGGAAATTGGTTTTAACTTCACTGGTGCAAAATTATAACAGAAACAAAAAAGAGAGAGAGAAAGAAAAAGAAAAAACTAGCATGGGCATGGAGTGATTGTGGTTGAATTTAAAAGTCTCACAGCCCATGGATAGAAGCTATCTTTAAACCTGTTTGTTCAGCTGGCTATACTTTGATATCTTCTGCCTGATGGTAGAAGGGCAAAGAGATACCAACCAGGGTGTGAATCATCTTTGAGAATCTTCCTTGCTCTGCTAAAGCAGCGAGATCTGGCGATGTTATCCAGTGATGTCAGAGGGCAACCGATGGTTTCTTGTGCCGAATTGATCCCTCTCTGTAGTGCTTTCCTCTCCTCAACTGTTAAACCAGCATACCACACTGTGAGGACACTTTCTATGGTGGACCGATAGAAAGAGGTCATCAGCCGTTGTTCCACCTGATTTTTCCGCAGGACTCTAAGGAAATGAAGTTTCTGTTGGGCTTTTCCAATCACCAGAGACATGTTGTTTTTCCAGGTGAGATCTTGGCTAATAAGCACTCCTAAGAATTTAAAAGACGAAAGCCTCTTCACACAGCCCCCCTCAATATACAGTGGGGCAGGTTCCTCTCTGTGCTCTGATGCCAGCTTGAGTTGATCCTTGGCCTCCCTTGTGACTTTGCAAGGTTAGCTTGCCATTACAGAAATAGAAAGCAGTGATCTGCCAAATTAGGAGGCAGTGAAGCCATAAATCATGGTTAGGAACCATGTTGACTATGCACACCCTCTTGTTTGAAGCTACGACCCCCTCCTAGAAGAATGAAATATTTTTGGATATATTAAAAAGGCTTCCCTTAAGGAGAAGTGGAGAATCGTGTTTTTTTAGAGGCAGAAAGCAACGCCCACCTTTCTTAGTAGCCCATAGCAGATCTCAGCACTTAAGAGATAAAGAGCTTATTCAAAGAAGAAGCATCTAGATACCTTTATTCATAAGCAAATACCCTCACCAAAGAGCCAAAACAGGACAAAAGCAATTAAGCCACAATAGGAATTACCCAACACCCTTTCAGAACACAAGTCTCTGCATTGCATCACCCCTAGCAAACTTCAACCAAACCCAGAAGCTCAGACAACCGATAAAATCAGCTATGACCCCTACATAACCCCTACAACAGCCAATAGAATAGATGTGCTTGCACAGGAACAGGAAGCTCAAGTGCAAAGCTTAAAGAAGGTATAAAAACCCCTCACTCTCCTCTCCATTTTGTCAGCTGCACCAGAGATCCATGTGCATTGGTGGTTCTGCTTTATCATTAAACCCTCTTTCCAATCAGCCTCCATGTTTCAAGTGTCTTCCTCCCAGCTTGGAACTGAACCAGATGGGATATTTCCTCCCACACCCTACATTAGGCTAAAATCAGCCACACTTTCTCTCGTGGACTCTGCATACGAGAACTGCCTTCTCCCTGCTCAATTTCTGAACTTGTAGTCCATCCTGTCGCCTTGAGATTCAGCCCTGCCTTAGTAGATGAGTCTCTAAAACTTCTGCAGCTCTCTTTCAAGGCAGTTGTTGCCAAAATCTTGTCAGATAGATGGCACCGAAAAGGTCATTATTTCAGTTCTTTTGTGACAGCACATCACAACTCTCTCCCCGAGTATTAAGCCTTTGGAAATATATATATATATCTGTTGTCTTTCAAGAAAGGTTGTCATTTCCCACAATTGTTCCTATCACAAAGATTAGCTTTAAAATCTTCTCAGTTCCTTGTTGAACCTGCCAAGTCTCATTACATTAGATTAGAAGCAGCCTTCCTCAAAAGGGAATGGAGAAATGTATCTTGCCTCTCTCTCTGTCTCTCCGTTCTGACTTCAAACTGCTTCACCACTTCCAAAAACATTAGGAAGTTGCAACATCATGTTCCTCTGTGCAAAATGGAACATGTTGTGGTTGTCCTATCTTTTTCATTACCCTTGCATGAGTTATCGATGGAGCATAGGGGAGCATAGCGTCAGAAGGGGTATCTTGACCAACCCCACGGCACTTATTTGGAGGAGAGGGACCCAAGCGGTGGAGGGGTGCCCGGACAGGGAAGAGGCAGGCCGGCCTGGACTAAGTGAAACAACTTCCATCTGTGCAACGTACCATCGGCTTGCACGATGCCCACCCAGACCGGATGAAGGAGTGGAGTGGAAAACGGGCTGAGGTGGAGATCGTTTTGGGCCACGCAACATACCATCAAATTGCGTGGCGGAGCCTGCCGGCTAAACTGACTCTGAACTGTGGGGACTATCTCCACCACATGGTGACCTGACTTCTATCCTTCCCTCCTCCTTCCCCCCCCCCCTGGCTTTAGCTGACAAATGCCCCCCTATTTATTTATTTATTTATTTAAAACATCTCCTCTCTGAACTGGTTTTATCTTGCTGTAAATATCTAGGCGATTTTCCTCCCTTTACCTTTATGGCCATTATGGGTCCCTTGTAAATATTCACCACCCAGCTGTACTCAAGGACGGATCTCCTCTCCCTGCGGGAGGTTCCCCTCTCGCAGGTTTGGCCCCCGGGTTTATCAAGGGCCCACCTCTATGAGGGATGGATTAATCCAGAGAGGTGGGCGAAGCGCGGACTTAGGGGGTTTTTAAACAAATTTTTAATTAGGCTTTTAAGGGGTTCTGGGGAGGGGGGAGGGTTCATTCAGTCAGAGAGGGGCCAAGATATAGGGCCGGCCGGCGGAAGTAGGATAAAGGAGGGGTCCACTAGGGAGGGGGGATCGGGGGTCGTCTCTGTTGAGGGCCGCCCCATTCGATTGGTCTTGGGGAGGGGCAGGGACGGCGGGAGACAGGATGTCCATCATGGGTTGGAGGCTCGTGGTCGCTGGTTACGAGCGGTCGCTTGCCCCAACCCCCTGTACTCTGCTCGTGGGCTAGGCAGTCAGGGACTACAGAGCCGGGGTCCCAGGCTGATGTTCTGCAACGCCAGGTCCGTGGTGAATAAATCCCCCCTCATAAATGACCTTGTGTCAGAGGGGGACCCGGACCTGGTGGGAATTACGGAGACCTGGTTGGGCCCCGAGGGGGGTTTACCCCTCGTGGAAATGTGCCCACCAGGCTACCGTGCATTTCATCAGCCCAGGGCCCTCGGCAGGGGTGGGGGGGTGGCGGTTATTGTTAAGGAAAGTCTGGAGCCGAGGGAGACCACTGTGCCTCAGACGACCGGTTGTGAGTCCCTCTTCGTGAAGTGGGGCCTAGGGAGGCAGTTGGGCTTGCTAGTTGTATACCTGGCTCCCCGCTATGTAACAGCAGCCCTGCCCGAGCTACTCGAGGTGATCGCCGCGATGGCGGTGGAGACCCCCAGACTTATAGTCATGGGGGACTTCAACCTGCCGTCGGCGGGCGAAACATCCGAGGTGGCTCGGGAGTTCATGGCTTCCATGACGGCCATGGACCTGACCCAAGTAGTTCAGGGCCCCACTCACGAAGGAGGACACACGCTGGATCTGATTTTTGTCTCTGGACACTGGATTAGTGATCTCGGAACAGGGGATTTAGTCATCTTGCCCTTGTCATGGACAGATCACTCTCTCCTTCGGATAGACTTTCCAACCGTCACACCCCACCGCGGGGAGGCGGAACCAGAGACACTGAGTTGGTTCCGCCCCAGGCGCCTGATGAACCCGGAAAGGTTCCAGAGGGAGCTTGGGCCAATACCTGTGTCCCTGCCCCGTGGCTCGACTGAGGATCTAGTGGCCGCATGGTATAGTGCGGCCACGGGGGCCTTGGACCGAGTTGCGCCCTTGCGGCCTCTCATGCGGCGCAGAGTCACCCAGGCTCCTTGGTTTACCGAGGAGCTTCGGGAGATGAAACGCCGCAAGAGACGCCTAGAGAGTAGGTGGAGATCTTCTCGATCCGAATCTGACCGAACACTAGTGAGAGACCATATTAGGACTTACTTAGTGGCGCTAAGAGTGGCCAAACGTGAGTATTGTGCCACTCTTATCGCGTCCGCGGAAAACCGGCCTGCCGCCCTGTTTGGGGTGACCCGCTCCCTCCTTCATCTGAGGCCGCGGGAAGCCCCTCTGCAGGGTCGAGCAGAGGAATTTGGAGTATTCCTGCAGGACAAAATCACTCAGATTCGGAACGAGTTGCCCTCCACTTGTGGTCCAGTCGAGGCGTCCAGCGCTGGTCTTGAGATTACACCTTGGGAGGAGTTTGACTTTGTTACTACCGAGGATATGGACAGGTTGCGGAGGAACCTTAGAGCCACCACATGTTTATTGGACCCGTGTCCCTCCTGGCTTGTACTGGCATCCTGGGAGGTGACACGAGGCTGGCTCCAGGGCATTGTGAATTCATCTCTGAGTGAGGGGTACTTGCCCACCGTTTTGAAAGAGGCGGTGGTGAGGCCCCTCCTCAAGAAACCATCCCTGGATCCAGCTTTATTAGAGAACTATCGTCCCGTCTCCAACCTTCACTTTTTAGTGAAGGTTGTGGAGAGTGTGGTGGCTCAACAGTTTCCCCGACATCTGGAGGAAGTTGATTATCTAGACCCGCGCCAGTCCGGCTTCCGGCCCAGTCACAGCACCGAAACGGCATTGGTCGCGTTGGTAGATGATCTCTGGAGGGCACGGGATAGAGGTTGTTCCTCTATCCTTGTCCTATTAGACCTCTCAGCGGCTTTTGATACCATCGACCATGGTATCTTATTGCACCGATTGGGGGGGTTGGGGCTGAGAGGCACCGTCCTACGGTGGTTCTCGTCTTACCTCTCTGGTCGGTCGCAATGGGTGTTGGCAGGAGGGCAGAGGTCGTCCCCGAGGCCACTCACATGTGGGGTCCCTCAGGGGTCGGTCCTCTCGCCACTCCTGTTTAACACCTACATGAAG
The DNA here is from genome assembly GCA_039707465.1 of Rhabdophis nuchalis. Taxonomy (NCBI): domain Eukaryota; kingdom Metazoa; phylum Chordata; class Lepidosauria; order Squamata; family Natricidae; genus Rhabdophis; species Rhabdophis nuchalis. The sequence continues at coordinate 33,649,889 of CM077652.1, forward strand.
CCGCTGGGCGAGATCATCCGTGGTTTTGGGGTGGAATACCATCTGTACGCTGATGACACTCAGTTGTACATATCCACCCCAAACCACCCCAACGATGCCGTCGAGGTGCTGTCCCGGTGTCTGGAGGCCGTACGGATCTGGATGGGTAGTAACAAACTCAAACTCAACCCGTCCAAGACCGAGTGGCTGTGGTTTCCGGCACCCCGGTTCAGCCAGATAAGTCCAACACTGGCCATTGGGGGCGAACAACTGGCCCCGTGGAGAGGGCGCGCAACTTGGGCGTCCTCCTGGATTCGCGGCTGTCCATGGAGGACCATGTGACGGCCGTGGCCAGGGGGGCGTTCTATCAGGTATGCCTGATACGCCAGTTGCTCCCCTTACTGGACCGGGGAGCCCTTCGCACAGTCACTCAAGCGCTTGTGACATCCCGGCTGGATTACTGTAACGCTCTCTACATGGGGCTCCCCTTGAGGTGCACTCGAAAGCTACAGTTAGTACAGAATGCGGCCGCGCGGGTGATTATGGGTGCCTCAAGGCAAACCCACGTAACACCTCTCCTGCGCGAGCTGCACTGGCTGCCTGTGGCCTTTCAAGTGCGCTTCAAGGTGCTGACGACCATCTTTAAATCGCTCCATGGCTCGGGGCCAAGCTATATATGAGACCGTCTCCTGCCCCATACATCCCTTCGTCCGATCCGCTCCCACAGAGAGGGTCTTCTCCGGGTGCCGTCAGCGGGGCAATGCCGGCTGGCGACACCCAGGGGAAGGGCCTTCTCTGTGGCGGGCCCGGCCCTCTGGAACGACCTATCCCCCGACCTTCGCACTATCTCGGACCTCCGCCTCTTCCGCCAACGTCTTAAGACGTATCTATTCCAACAAGCCGGCCTAGGATAGCCCCTACTTCTGACTTTTAAATTTAAAATTAATTTAGTATGGTTTTAAAATGGGTTTTTAGCACGGGTCTAATAATTAAATATATTTTAATCGATTTTGTATTTTGTGGTTTTAATAATGCCTGTGCGCCGCCCTGGGTCCTAACAAGGAGAAGGGCAGGGTATAAATTTAATAAAATAAAATAAAATAAAATAAGAACAGATAGTCTTTACCTTTACGTTAAAGGTAAAGGTCTCCCTCGCATATTTATGCTAGTCATTTCCGACTCTAGGGGGTGGTGCTCATCTTGGTTTCAAAGCCGAAGAGCCAGAGCTCTCTGAAGATGTCTCTGTGGTCATGTGGCTGGCATGACTAAACACCAAAAGCGCACGGAATGCTGTTCCCTTCCCACCAAAGGAGGTTCCTATTTTTTACATGCTTCCAAACTGCTAAGTTGGCAGAAGCTGGGACAAGTAACAGGAGCTCACACCATTACTCGGCACAAGGGATTCGAACCACTGAAATGCCGACCTTCTAATCGACAAGCACAACTTCTTAGCCACTGAGCCACCACATCCCTAATCCAAAGTTACCAAGAATAATGACACACTTGCTAACTCTCCATCCCAGCTCTACCCACAAATCATACTTTTCCTACAAACCTAGATTTCTAGATAAAGCTTTATTGCAGTCATGGGCCAAAAGACAAGATAAACAAAACACATGGGGATATACAGCCGAGCCCCACTGAAGGGTGGGAGACAAAAGGCAAAATCGATGACAAGGGCCATTCCGTCAACCGTACCATCTAACCGTTAGAAATTTAAATCTATGGTTTAGGAGTATGATCAGTTCGAATTGAGCATGAATGGAAGATACCATGTTAAGATTTACATGCGTGATTGTGTCAGTACCTGATGTGGCCACCGAGTGCTTCGCTGCAAACAATCGGCACAACTGGCCTCAGCAAGTGGGACCAACCCGACCCTTCCCACGGTTCTTACAAGCTAAGACTGCAGCAAAAAAATTTGCAAACTTAAACCTAGATTTGGATCCCAATGCAGATTGTGACTTCCTGTTTGTCAAAGGCAATTCTTCTCCCATTTTGATTAAAATCTCAGCCAGAGAAGTTTCTGGTTGACTAATTTTCTGTTGTTAAGTGAGACATTTGTTAAGTGAGTTTTGCCTGATTTTTATGACCTACCTTACCATAATTATTAAGGGAATCAATTGTTAAATTAGTCACACGTTTGCAAAGTGAATCTGGCTTTATTGTCGATTTTGCTTGATCAGAAAGTCACAAAGGGGAAATCACGTGACCCCCCTGGACACAACAATGGTCCTAAATATGAACCACTGGCCTTAGCCTCTGAATTTTGATCTCGTGACCATGAGGATGCTGCAAAGGTCATATGTGTGAACAACAATCATAAGTCACTTTTTTCAATTCTGTGGTAACTTTGAATGGTCATTAAATGACTTGCTGTAAGCCGAGGATTAGCTGTAGTCAGCCAAGCTTCCTTGGGGCAAGGAGAGGCTGGGGGCAGGGACTTCTTTAGGGGGGTAGGAATACTTCCTTTCGGTCTAAAAAGCATTGTGTAAAGTGGAGAACCGAAGGTGATCAAAAACTAAGGAGGAAAAACCCTGGAAATAAACTCTCATCGCTTTTCAGCCATAACAATCTCTTGCTTTATTTATTTATTTTATTTTATTAAATTTATACCCCGCCCTTCTCCAAAAGGACCCAGGGCAGCGCACAGGAATTTAAAATACAATACAAAATCAAGTAAAAAATTTTAAAAACTTATTTGATACCCATCTTGCGCTAAAAACAAATTAAAATCCCCAAATTTAAAACTGTCTAAAATAGTCATTTGTGGAGGTTATGCTAGGCCAGCTAAATGGAACAAATGTGTCTTTAAACACTGGCGGAAGAGGCGGAGGTCAGTGATGGTGCGTAATTCAGGGGGTAGGTCGTTCCAAAGGGCAGGGCCCGCCACAGAGAAGGCTCTTCCCCTGGGTGTCGCCAGTCGGCATTGTCCGGCCAACGGCACCCTGAGAAGGCCCTCTCTGAGGGAGCGTATCGGTCTAAGGGATGTATGGGGCATCCTACTCAGGGGTGGGTTTCAAATTTTTTAGAACCTACTCTGTAGGTGTGGCCTATTTTGTGGGCGTGGCTTGGCAGTCATGTGACAGGTGGGAGTGGCCACCTTTTAAAATGTGGTGAAACTCATTTAACAATGCTCTTGCTTAGCAACCAAAATTTTGGACTCAGTTGTGATGATAAATTCTTTCTTTCTTTCTTTCTTCTTTCCTTTCTTCCTTTTCTTTTCTTTTCTTTTCTTTCCTTTCCTTTCCATTGGGTCACTGGCAGCAGTGGGCCAGATTTACTTCCAGGTACGCCGGTGGAACCCCCTCTCACCGGTTCTCTAAATTTCACCAACCGGTTCTCGTGAGTAGGTGCGAACCTGCAGAAACCCACCCCTGATCCTACTCGTGGTTTCTACTCATACTCAAAAGAAAAGAACAAGGAAATCCAGTTGCCTCCTGAAAAAAAAGCACCATTGGGTCTATAAATGGCAGGGATTATTTTCTCTCTCGAGTTCTTTTTTTGAACATCATGAAACGTTCCAAGGTTCCAGACTGACTTCTGGCCGTCATTCATCATGTGGAGGCAATAGTCACAAATGTTGCGGGAATGTGTCCAGCCAAGTAGCTTAACTTCAACAAACTGACCGAGTCAAGATTTGTTTGATTGATTGAAAAGGGTCAGGTGGAATGAAATTTTCTGTCGCCTCTTTGGAAGCAATCCCTAAAGCTGGCTTAGTTTTGGCTGAATTTGGACTGGATTATGCTTTGAAATCCAATTAAATCTTGGCTTCACAAAAAGAACTATGGCGAACTGTTTAATGGTTCTCCTGAGCTTCCATGTTAATTACTTCTCAAGTGCAGATAATGGTTTGATTCTCAGGAAGACGAAGATTCTGTCCATCCCCCACTCAATTATTCTCTTCCTCCTCCCTTCCCTTCTTCCTCTCTCTTGTTCATTTCTTAGGGTGGGGATCCATGGGTTGTGAGACATTAAGTGGGTCGTTTGGCCAAGGGAAACACCAATGAGGGTCTCTGCTTTTAACACATGCAAAACCAGATGCTAATGATGTCCCGATTGTATTCAGGTTATCCCTCTTCCAATCCATGGCTGAGGTAGACTCTTGCCTCCAATCTCTTTTGGTTGCTTGGATTTATTAACACATCTTTTTTTTAAATATAATAATGTCGTCTTTGCAGCACATTTTACATCTTTTACATTTCCATTGTGTTTCATCTATCTATCTATCTATCTATCTATCTATCTATCATCTATCTATCTATCTATCTATCTATCTATCTATCTATCTATCTATCTATCTACAGTATCTATCTATCTATCTATCTACAGTATCTGTCTGTCTGTCTATCTATCTATCTATCTATCTATCTATCTATCTATCTATCTATCTATCTATCTACAGTATCTATCTATCTACAATATCTATCTATCTATCTATCTATCTATCTACAATATCTATCTATCTATCTACAGTATCTATCTATCTATCTATCTATCTATCTATCTATCTATCATCTATCTATCTGTCTATCTATCTACAGTATCTATCTATCTATCTATCTATCTACCTACAGTATCTGTCTGTCTGTCTATCTATCTATCTATCTATCTATCATCTATCTATCTATCTATCTATCTATCTATCTATCTATCTATCTATCTATCTATCTATCTATCTACAGTATCTATCTATCAACAATATCTATCTATCTATCTATCTATCTATCTATCTATCTACAGTATCTATCTATCTACAGTATCTATCTATCTATCTATCTATCTATCTATCTATCTATCTATCTACAATATCTATCTATCTACAGTATCTATCTATCTATCTATCTATCTATCTATCTATCTACAGTATCTATCTATCTATCTACAGTATCTATCTATCTATCTATCTATCTATCTACAGTATCTATCTATCTACAGTATCTATCTATCTATCTATCTATCTACAGTATCAATCTATCTATCTATCTACAGTATCTATCTATCTATCTATCTATCTATCTATCTATCTATCTATCTACAATATCTATCTATCTACAGTATCTATCTATCTACAGTATCTATCTATCTATCTATCTATCTACAGTATCTATCTATCTATCTACAGTATCTATCTATCTATCTATCTATCTATCTATCTATCTATCTATCTATCTATCTATCTATCTATCTATCAGATATATCCATATCTATATGTACATATTTTACACATCTTATTTCGTATATACTATATACATTTGATCCTCTCATATTTCTTATTTCATCTACAATCTTGTATTTCCCCCTCTTATTGATTCTGCGGTTTTGTATTCATTTTGTAGTTACTTGATCTTTCTTCTTCTCTTTGTTACTATCCTGTTTTTTCCCTCTCTTTCCTCTAGCCAATTATACCATAAGTCCCATACTAAGTAGTACTCTGGTTCCTCTTTGTCTTATAGCTCTTTTGTGAGCCTGTCCATTTCAGCGCATTCCCAATTTTTTTTTCTATCACGTTATCTTCTGTTGGTGTATGCTTGTTTTTCCAATTCTGTGCATATGAGATTGTTGCTGCCGTGGTTATATGTAGAATTAGATATTTGAATTTCTTCTCATGCTTCCCCTTAGTTATTCCTAATAAAAATAGTTCCGGTTTTAGTTCTATTCCATCTTCAAGCCTTATTAACGCATCTTTTGAAGACCTGTCTTCCCTCAGAGTCTCAAGGTCAAACCTGTAAAAGCAGCATTAGATCTGAAACAGATTGAAACACCAGAGGTATTTCATGAGAAGAGTCCTCCACTCCTCTGCTCGCAACAGAATCCCTGATAAAGTTGAAGTTGAAGTTTATTTGATTTGTATACCGCCCTTCTCCCTTTCGGGACTCAGGACAGTGTACAGCAGGGGTGGGTTTCAAAATTTTTGGAACAGGTTATGTGGGTGTGGCCTGCTTTGTGGGAGTGGCTTGCCGGCCATGTGACCAGGTGGGAGTGGCTTGCCAGCCATGTGACCGGGTGGGAGTGGCTTGCCGGCCATGTGACCGGGTGGGAGTGGCTTGCCGGCCATGTGACCGGGTGGGAGTGGCCAATTTGGAAAATGTGAAACTCACTTAACAATGGTCTTGGTTAGCAACCAAACTTTTGGGCTTAATTGTGGTCATAAGTTCTCTCTCTCTCTCTCTTTCTTTTTCTTTCTTTCCTTCTGTCTTTCTTTCTCTCTTTCTCTGTCTCTCTTCCTTTCTCTATCTCTTTCTTTCCTTCCCTCTTTCTTTCTCTCTCTCTCTTTATTTCTTTCTCTTTCTCTCTTTCTTTCTCTTTCTCTCTTTCTTTCTCTTTCCCTCTTTCTCTCTCTTTCTTTCTCTCTCATTTTTTCTTTCTTTCCCTCTTTCTCTCTCTCTTTATTTCTTTCTTTCTCTTTCTTTCTTTCCCTCTTTCTCTCTCCCTCTCTTTCTCTCTCTCTCTCTTTCTGTCTCTTTCTTTCTTTCCCTCTCTCTCTTTCTTTTTTCTCTCTTTCTTTCCTTTGTCTCTTTCTTTCTCTTTTTCTCTGTCTGTCTTTCTTTCTCTCTCTCCCACTTTCTTTTTCTTTCTTTCTCTTTCTCTCTTTTTCTTTCTGTCTCTCTCTCCTTCGTCCGCCCATCTCTGTCACTCTGTGTGTGTGTGTGTGTGCCTGTCTCGCATTCAGGCACTTAATCACTCATTCTGTGTCTCTGTCTATCTTTCTCTCCCTCCCTCTTATCTCTGTGTCTCTCCCCTCCCTTCCTGTCTCTCTCTGTCATTCTCTCTGTGTCTGTCAGATTCTGATTCCCTCCCTCCCTCCCTCCCTCCCTCTCTCTCTCTCTCTCTCTCTCTCTCTCTCTCTCTCTCTCTCTCTCTCTTTCTCTCTCTCTCTCTGTGCCTCTCTCTGTCTGCCGGTCACTGTGTCCACAGAATACCGTGTGAAGCAGCGGCAACTCTGCGCTGCCGGCGACGCCATCCGCGAGGTCCCCCTCGCATTCCCCGTCTTCCCCGATGGCGTCTAAAGTGATCAGGGGCCGTCCAGAAACTCGGCGTTTTTCCACGGTGCGCTGAAAAGATAGGCGCGTGCAGGTCCTGCAAAATTACAACGCAGACTCGCACCGCTACGAGCTCTCCGAGGCTGTAATCGAGCGGGGCATGCTCACGCCAATCTTTTCCGGAGCAGCAGTTAGCAGCGGCGGCGGCGGCAGCAGCAGGGGCTGGGGCAGGCAGGCAGGCAGGAAAGCAAGCAAGGCGGCTGCGCTGTCTTCTTTTTCCCTCAGCGAAGCGCCGCGGCCGCCTTGCTTGCTTTCCTGCCTGCCCGCCCCAGCTGAGGGAGCAGCAGTTAGCAGCAGTAGCGGCGGCAGCAGGCACACGCGCTCCTGCCGGCGAAGGGAGGAGAGGCGAGGAAAGAGAAGGGAGCGCGGCGGCGGCTGTCACAGCGTCGTCTCTTAGCGGGGCAAAGGCTGCCAAGCTGAGGTGGCCACACAAGAGAGCGCCACTGCCGACCCCGTCGTGAGGATAAGGGAGCGGGCTAGAGATTCAGCCAGACGTCAGCCTCGGCTAGAGAAAAGAGCCAGCCTCTCGGAGCACACCAGCGTGTGTGTGTGCGTGTCTGTGTCTCTGTATGAAAGAGCTCGCCCCTCTGCTCCGCTTCTCATTGCCGCTTGGCGCTAAGCTCCCTGGCCGGCGGTGAGAAGCGGCACGGAGAGGCGATCTTCGCACGCGTCCCAGGCACCCCTCCGAGTTCCAAGGCCCCCCCCCGGTGTCCAGTGATTTTAGCATTGGCTGGGCGGCGGGGGGGCAGGGACGAACGCGGAGGACTTACTTCCGGGTCCACGGTCCAAAGGGATCGCTCGGGATCGGGAAATTTGACGAAAGGGCTCGCGGGATCCCGTGCGAACCCTTAGGAACCCACCCCTGGTGTACAGCCATAATAAAATAAGTGATACAAAATCTAAAACAATGTGTTAAAAGATATTAAATAAATGGCTTACATTTTTAAAATCCCATACTAAAATTGCTATTTAAAATCCCTTTAAAACTACGACAGGCCAGCAGCACAGAATAAATGCGTTTTCAGGGCCCCACAGAAGAGGCGTAGGTCTGAGATCGTCCTTAGCCCAGGGGGTAGGTCATTCCACAGGGCGGGAGCTTCCACAGAGAAGGCTCTCCCCCTGGGGGTCGCCAGCCGGCATTGTTTGGCCGACGGCACCCTGAGGAGGCCCTCTCTGTGGGAGCGAACTGGTCGGTGGGAGGTATTTGGTAGCCGGAGGCGGTCTTGCAGATAACCAGGTCCCTTGCCATGGAGCGCTTTAAAGATGATCACGAGTACCTTGATGCCACCAGGCTTGAAATTTTGAGCTTGGACAACCTGGAACTACGCCGCCTATGGTCTGACCTAAGCGTAGTACACAAAATTGTCTGCTACAACCTCCTACTTGTCAACAACTACTTCAGCTTCAACCGCAATAATACACGGGCAAACAATAGATACAAACTCAAGGTAAACCGCTCCAAACTCAATTGCAGAAAATCATTGGCATCCATCAGTCTCCAAAGACTATGGTATCGTGCTCTGGGAAGAAGTCAAAACTGGAGGGTCCTCTCCAGAGCACAAGGCCTCCAATATGGAGGACAGACAGTTACCCAAGCAGCAGATCCTCCCCTCTCCATGTCACTGAAATGGTCCAATGGAATGGCAGAGATGATACGATGGGTTCCAGCTGCGTCACAGGAGCTACCAGAATGTGGTTGTGCACAGTCACGAACTGCTTCCAAGACTCCAGCTCCGGATTTTGCCTGGAGGTTGACTCCTGAAGCCTTTTCCAGGAGTGGATGCAGCCACAAGGCAGTGGAGGTTTCTAATCAGAGCTTCCCTTCTCCTAGAAGTTGGTTCTGCCACTTGATCTGCCGTTGGGGCATAGAGCCCTCCTCCGCCTTCAAAACTATTGATCGTCTTCTCTTGTAACCCTGGGAAGGGGCCCTTACGAGGTGCCACCAGCCGGGCCAGCTGGACCAAGGTTTTTTAAGGAGGTGTTACTCCTCCATCACTCACCCTTTGTCCTGGCTTGTGACAGGCAGAGCCTGGCTTCCCAAACGTTGGGCCCAGGATGGCGGGTTTATTGCAGGAAATATGACTTCAGCAACAGAGTGGTCAACACCTGGAATGCTCTACCTGACACCATTGTTACATCCTCAAACCCCCCACAGCTTCAACCTTAAACTGTCCACCGTGGACCTCACCCCATTCCTAAGAGGTCTCTAAGGAGGCGTGCATAAGTGCACCAGCATGCCTGCCATCCCTGTCCTATTGTCCCCATTTATTTGAACTCATTTCATGTGCTCATGTCCATGTTTATAGTTATACTGTTATCAAAGATTCATCTAGCAGAGTGGCATCAGCATTGATTTAAAATCTGCACCCATGAAAAGACTTGCAATCTAAGCCTGCTCCTGCAACGAAGGTAGTCTCTGCATATGACGCAGGAGGAGAGGAAAGCATCTCGGACATTAATTCCACTCTTCCTACTGACAGATGGTCAGGTCCTCACACGTTTCACGAGGTTGACGGGCACCGCTTGCCAAACAGCTATTTCCAATTAGTCTCCAAGTGAGCCATTGGCTGGGAGTTGCTTCTTCATAACTCAGCCAGGGGGAAGATCCTTGGCTGCAGTTGGCAGGGAGCGATGCGGGGAAAACAGACGGCCAAAGAAGTAGAAGCTGGGATTCGGTTGCCAAAAGCCTTGGCGAATCTCGTTGGGTCGCTTAGATTTTCTTTGCTGTTCATGTCTGAGGCAAAATTGGAAAGCGGGATCTGGGAAGATCCTGCTGGTCTATAAAATCATGCAAAGTAGAAAAGGAAAAACTGTTCTCCCTATCGCACAACACTAGAACTAGGGGGCACTCCATGAAACTTTTGATAGCTAGACCTCAAACAAATAAGAGGAAGTACTTTTTCACCCAGAGGATCCCTGGTCTATGGAACTCCTTGCCAGAAGAAGTGGTGACAGCTGTCAGCCTCGACACCTTTAAGAAAGGATGAGAGGAGTTCATGGAGAACAAGGGTATCCATGGCTATCATGAGGGATGCCTAAGGACACCCTCCGGGTTGGAGAGATAGGCAGGATATTTCTCAATGCCATTTGCAGGGAATCATAAGCAGGTGAAGACATCTGCTTGGGAAGACCCTGAAGCAAATGGGGAGCCACTGTGGGAGACAGAATGCTGGACTGGATGGGCTGTGGCCTCTTCCAGCAAGGCTATTCTTATGTTCTTTTGTTCTGAAAGAAAGAAAGAAAGAAAGAAAGAAAGAAAGAAAGAAAGAAAGAAAGAAAGAAAGAAAGAAAGAAAGAAAGAAAGAAGGGAGGGAGGGAGGGAGGGAGGGAGGGAGGGAGGGAGGAGTTCATGGAGAACAAGGGTATCCATGGCTATCATGATGGATGCCTAAGGACACCCTCCGGGATGGAGAGATAGGCAGGATATCTGTCAATGCCATTTGCAGGGAATCATAAGCAGGTGAAGACATCTGCTTGGGAAGACCCTGAAGCAAATGGGGAGCCACTATGGGAGACAGAGTGCTGGACTGGATGGGCTGTGGCCTCTTCCGGCAAGGCTGTTCTTAAGAGAATCCCAAAGTGGGTGGAATGGCCTATCTTGGGAATTCATTAGATGACAAGGACTGAAGGTGATAGGATAGCTTCTCTTCCAGTATTTGAGGGGTTATCAAAAGGAAGAGAAGGTTGACCTATTTTCAAAAGGACCTGAGGATAGGTCAAGATGTAAATGGATGGAAGAGAGCAATAGCACTTAGACTTATATACCACTTCACAGAGCTTTATAAAGGGATGTGGTGGCTCAGTGGCTAAGATGCTGAGCTTGTCGATCAGAAGGGTCAGCAGTTCAGTTCGGCGGTTCAAATCCCTAGCGCCACATAACGGAGCTCCCGTTACTTGTCCCAGCTTCTGCCAACCAAGGGTGGGATTCAGCCGGTTCAGACCAGTTCGAGTGAACTGGATGTTAATTTTAACCTGGTTCGCCAAACGGGTAGTTCAAAGGCTTGGTTGACCCCACCCACCCCACCCCCATCTCCACATTGCCCATTTTGAATGCCAGGTAAGTGCAAGGCCCACATGGAGGCTCTGGGATGGTGAAAAACAGGCCTACCGGAAGTACCGGAAGTCCGGAAATGGGTCTGTTTCCAGTCTCCAGAGGGCCTCCAGTGTCCAGGAAAGCCATTTTCACCCTCCCGGAGGTTCGAAAAAAGCCTCCAGAGCCTGGGGAGGGCAAAAATGCCCCAACCTGGCCGTGGTGCAGGAAGCTGGCTAGGCCATGGCCACACTCACCCAGCAACCGGGCAGAGAAGCGGTTGTTAAAAATTTTCACTCCCACCTGTAGTTGCAACAGCACTGAAAAAAATGACTTGAGTTTGAGTTTTATTGGTTTTTTTATACCGCCCTACTCCCGAAGGACTCAGGGCGGTGTACAGCCAGAATAAAAACAAATATATAAAAGTTTAAAAAGTTTTTAAAAGACATATTAAACTTTGGCCTAACCGTGAGAAAAAACCCCAAACTAACCCTGATTAAAATCAATAAAAATTTGAATTTAAAAATCATGTTTTATGCCAGCCTGGCTTGTTGGAAGAAAAAGGTTTTGAGAGCACGGCGGAAGGTGCGTAAGTCAGGGATAGTTCTTAATTCCGGGGGCAATTCGTTCCAGAGGACAGGGGCTCCCACGGAGAGTTCGTATGCTTATGATCCTGGCAACATCCCCACAAGTCATATAAGCAAAATTCAGGCACTTGGCAACCGGTCCATATTTACAACATCTGCATGGTCCAGGGGTGATTTTCCCAGCTCACTTCCGACAAGCCAAATCCATGGGGGAAGTTGCATCTCTTAACAATCTGCGATCTTAACAACTGCGATGATTCCTCTAAAATCTGTGCCCAAAAAAAAAAAAAGGATGTAGAATGGGCTGTGACTTACTTAACACCTAGCATATTTTTCGGAGTATAAGATGCACCTTCCTGCCCCTAAAAGAGGGTGAAAATTTGGGTGTGTCTTATACACCGAATGTAGCCTCACCCACCAGCTTGCACTTCTTGGCCTCTGCCTCCCAGCAATTTACTGCCTTGCAGCAAATGGAGAAAATGGGACTTGTGGAGGTGGCAATAAGCTATGGCAGGGGTCTGCAAAGTCGGCTCTTTTAAGACTGGTGGACTTCAACTCCCAGAATTGGAGTTGAAGTCCCCATGGCTGGCTGGGGAATTCTGGGAGTTGAAGTCCACCAGTCTTAAAATAGAGGACTTTGCAGACCCCTGAGCTATGGCAATTCTAGGGGTGTTTGAACAAAATTCTTAATTTGGCTTTTAGGGGGTTCCAGGGAGGAGGGGAGGGATAGTTTACAATTTAAATGGGGGATTTAATCTGGTTTTAGCGCAGGTTTTGTCATTTAATAAGTTTTTTAAATTATAATTGGTACTATTTTGTATATTGTTTTAAATTCCTGTGCGCCGCCCTGGGTCCTCTCGGAGAAGGGCGGGATATAAATTGAATAAATTGAAATTGAAATTGAAATTGAATCCCTATAGCTTGAAACAGCTGGTCAACGGGAGGCCTGCGCTAAAACTGAAAGTGAAAGTGAAACTTGAAAGTGAAAGTGAAACTAGGCAAATTGCTGGGAGGCAGAACTGAAACAGGCTGTTTGCTGCAAGGAGGTAAGTCAATAACTATAAATGCCTATAGAACGTTCAAATTATTAGACTTATTTTTTAAAGACTACTTTGCTATTGTTCTAGACCAGGGGTCTCCAACCTTTGCAACTTTAAGTCTGAAGGACTTCAGCTCCCAGAATTCTCCAGCCAGCAAAGCTGGCTGGAGAAGTCTGGGAGCTGAAGTCCTTCAGGCTTAAAGTTGCAAAGGTTGGAGACCCCTGTATCTAGACAACTTAACAAAATGAAGAAGCTTTTTAAAATAAATGCTTGGTCCGAAGAGGCCCAGTGCTATTGTATCTTCTTTTAAATAGCAGAGAATAACGTATACTTTCAAAAAGCCACCTCAATTTGCATCTCTACAAGTATAGTCTGAAATGTAACACCACAAACGGTGTATATCATCTGTACTGTTTGCTGTTTGCTTCAAGGAGGCAAATTGCTGAGAGGCAGAGGCAGATTTTTTCCCCCTTCTTTTCCTCCCCAAAAGCTAGGGTCGGCTTATACTTCGGAGCATCTTATACTCTGAAAAATACGGTACCTTGCTTAGCAACAGGAATTCTGTTCTATGGTCATAAGTCGAGGGTTATCAGCATATCTCTTATCTTCAGATACGAAAACCTTCTGCCCTATGAAATGCTAGGGGAATTTATCTTCCGTGGCCTTCATGTATCAGCAGGATTTAATATCTTCTAAACGTGAACCTGACTCTATTCCATTACAAGATTGGTTTTTATTAGAGTGCCTACCGACATTTCCAAGCCAGCGCCTGGAAATTTCATCTGGGTAGTAGACCCGCTCTTGTAAAGGATCCAGGAAACAATGGAGAGAAGGCAAAGGGTTTCTTTCCCAGCAAATTAAACTCTTTTATTGAAATTGCTCTGACACAGAAAGGAACTGGTTCGTTGTGAAGCTCTCCCAGAAGAGGGAAAGACAGAAAGAAGAGAAATTGCCGTTGAATGAACTGATGACAATTCGGTTCCAGGTGAAACAAGAGGCCGCAGGAAGAAAAAAAAAGCAGTTGGAAGGAATTGTTTCCTATCAGATTCACGAATGTGTAAATTTCCTCAAATAGGCAAATTCCGTGTCATTACTTGCTCTGTTTGTTCTATGTATCTATCTATTTATTTATTCATCAAGCCGGCTTGGCCTAACTTATGCTTCTCGCCCCAGTCTGCAATTTAAATTATTTTATTCGGTTTTATGGGTTCAGTTTTAATTTTTTATAAATTTGTACAGGGTTATTTAATTTGATTTTAACTTTGTATTTAGATTTTATTTTAGATTTTATTTGATTTATATACCGCCCTTCTCCAAAAGGACACAGGGCGGCGCACAGGAATTTAAAATAACATACAAAATAATACAAAAATACAAATACCATTAAATACCAAGTCCTGCGCTAAAACCAATTAAAATCCCCAATTAAAACTATCTATGCTAGTCACAGCGGAGGTTATGTTATGTATTGCCATGTTCTTAGTAGTTTTTAATTTCACCTGTACACCGCCCCGAGTCCCTTCAGGGAGAGGGAGCGGTCTAGAAATCCAATAAAATAAATAAATAAATAAATAAATAAATAAATAAATTTTTCCTGCGGAAAAATCAGGTGGAACAACGGCTGATGACCTCTTTCTATCGGTCCATCATAGAAAGTGTCCTCACATATTGTATCACAGTGTGGTATGCTGGTTTAACAGTTGCGGAGAGGAAGGCACTACAGAGAGTGATCAATTCGGCACAAGAAACCATCGGTTGCCCTCTGACATCACTGGATAACATCGCCAGATCTCGCTGCTTTAGCAGAGCAGGGAAGATTCTCAAAGATGATTCACACCCTGGTTGGTATCTCTGTGCCCTTCTACCATCAGGCAGAAGATATCAAAGTATAGCCAGCCGAACAAACAGGTTTAAAGGTAGCTTCTATCCTTGAGCTGTGAGCCTTTTAAATTCAACCACAATCCCTCCATGTACATGCTAGTTTTTTCTTTTTTCTTTTCTCTCTTTTTTGTTTCTGTTATAATTTTGCACCAGTGGAAGTTAAAACCAATTTCATTGTAATTTTTACAATGACAATAAAGATTATTATTATTATTATTATTATTATTATTATTATTATTATTATCTCTCTCTCTCTCTCTCTCTCTCTATATATATATATATATATATATATATATAGCATGTATTAGATAACAGGTATAAGTATAAACATGATTATTAGCACATGAAATGAATACGAATAAATGGGGGACAGTAAGACAGGAATAGTAGGCATGCTGATGGCCTTATGCATGCCCCCTTTACGGACCTCTTAGGAAAGGGGTGAGGTCCACGGTAGACAGTTTGAGGTTGAAGCTGGGGGGGGGGTGTTGAGGAAGTAACAACGGAGTCAGGTAGAGCAGGGGTCCCCAACCCCCGGTCCGTGGACCGGTGCCGGTCCGTGGCTTGATAGGAACCGGGCCGCAGTGAGCGGCGCAACTCTTAGAAAGAGCCGGAAAGGAGGGAGGAGGGGGCATCCCCCTGGGCAGAGCGCGCACCGGGGAAGGGAGAGCACAGGCCGTTGGGGGCCCGAGAGGGGCGAGTGAGCCGACTCACCCCCCTGCGCGCATGCGCCACCTGTTCCCCCGCTCCCCCTCTACGGCAGCCGAGCCATGGCCACCGGTCCGCGGAATTTTTTTTTAACATGAAACCGGTCCCTGGTGCCAAAAAGGTTGGGGACCCCTGAGGTAGAGCATTCCAGGCGTTGACCACTCTGTTGCTGAAGTCGTACTTTCTGCAATCGAATTTGGAATGGTTTACTTTGAGTCTGTATCTATTGTGAGCTCGTGTATTGTTGTGGTTGAAGCTGAAGTAGTCATTGACAGGTGGGACATTGTAGCAGATAATTTTATGTACTTCGCTTAGGTCAGACCAAAGGTGGTGTGGTTCTAAGTTGTCTAAACCCAGAATTTCGAGCCCTGGTGGCAACAGGGATTCTGCTGTGAGCAGAGGAGCGGAGGACTCTTCTCGTGAAATATCTCTGGACTCGCTCGATTGTATTAATGTCCGATATGCAGAAAATCCTCTTCTTCGGTTGCCAACTGTTGAGAGCCAAATACCACAGCCTGTTCCGAGGTACCTAAAAGGCAGTCATGTTTGTGCCTTAGACAGATTGCTGATTAATAGCCCAGAATGACAACCCAGAATTAGGATGCATCTTGCTAATTTATTTATTGATGGGCTCGGCTCTTCGAAAGAAAAACTAAGTCCGAACCAACAGATATTACTCTGGGGTGCACGTGAGAAACATCTGTTGAGGGGTTGGGGAAACGGAAGAAGGCTGATGCCAACCTCAAAGAGAGAACAGCTGTTTTAGCAAGGTCACCGCCCTCCTCTCCTTCAAAGAAATGAGACCAAAAATTCCTCTGAATTCTCCGTATTTTGGATCAATCAATAAAACAAATATCTGAGAAAAGGAACAAATGGAATTGTTTCATTTTACTTACTACTTACTTACTTACTTACTTACTTACTTACTTACTTACTTACTTACTTACTTACTTACGTAATCAATACAATAATACAATAATACAATAGCAGAGTTGGAAGGGACCTTGGAGGTCATCTAGTCCAACTCCCTGCCTAGGCAGGAAACCCTATACCATTTCAGACAAATGGCTATCCAACATCTTCTTGAAGACTTGCAGTGTTGGGGCATTCACAACTTCTGTTCCACTGATTAATTGTTCTAACTGTCAGGAAATTTCTCCTCAGTTCTAAGTTGCTTCTCTCCTTGATTAGTTTCCACCCATTGCTTCTTGCCTGCCCTCAGGTGCCTTGGAGAATAGTTTGACTCCCTCTTCTTTGTGGCAACCCCTGAGATATTGGAACACTGTTATCATGTCTCCCCTGGTCCTTCTTTTCATTAAACTAGACATACCCAGTTCCTGCAACCGTTCCTCATGTTTTAGTCTCCAGTCCCCTAATCATCTTGGTTGCTCTTCTCTGCACTCTTTCCAGAGTCTCCACATCTTTTCTACATCGTGGTGACCAAAACTGAATGCCGTATTCCAAGTGTGGCCTTACCAAGGCGTTATAAAGTGGTATTAACACTTCATGTGGTCTTGAGTCTATCCCTCTGTTGATGCAGCCTAGAGCTGTGTTGGCTTTTTTGGTAGCTGCTGCACACTGTGGCTCATATTTAAATGGTTGTCTACTAGGACTCCAAGATCCCTTTCACAGTTACTGCTATTGAGCAAGGTACCACCTATACTGTACCTGTGCATTTCATTTTTGTTGCCTAAATGTAGAACCTTACTCTTTTCGCCATTGAATTTCATTTTATTAGATAGTGCCCAATGTTCACGTTTGTCAAGATCCTTCCGTATCTTAAGCCCATCTTCTGCAGTGTTGGCTACTCCTGCCAGCTTGGTGTCATCTGCAAATTTGATGAGTTCCCCATTTATTCCCTCATCCAAATCATCGATGAAGATGTTGAAGAGTACTGGGCCTAAAACAGATCCTTGGAGGATTCCACTGCATACTTCCTTCCATGTAGATGCAGTTCCATTGAGGACTACACATTGAGTGCGGTTGGTCAGCCAGTTACGAATCCATCTGGTGGTGATGCTGTCTAACCCACATTCTTCTACTTTATCTAGTAGTAGGTTATGGTCTACCTTGTCAAATGCCTTACTGAAGTCCAAGTAAACTATATCGGCAGCATTCCTCTGGTCCACTAATTTTGTCACATTATCAAAGAATGCAATAAGATTAGTCTGGCATGATTTGTTTTTGACAAAACCACGTTGGCTTTTGGTTATTATTTTGTTTGCTTCTAGGTGTTCAGTAATTCGCTGCTTGATTATTTTTTCCAGAATCTTTCCTGGTATTGAGATCAGGCTGATGGGTCTGTAGTTTCCTGGATCTATCTTTTTTCCTTTTTTGAAGATGGGAACGTATCTTCTGCCTATTATACAGGAATCTCCCCGGACTGCTTACCTTCTCTTGGGAACAGATAGATAGGTCCCTATAGAGCTCTAAAGAAAAGGCAATACCTGATAATTACCAAATTATACAGAAAATATTAGAATGTGCAGAAGCAGATAGACTATCGTATATACCAAAGGAAAAAGAGGAATCTGAATTTTTTAGGAGTTGGGACTGTTGGTACAAGTGGTTGGAAAAGGGAAGAGGAAGAATGGATGAATAATATGAGTGGAGGCAAACCAAATATATATATATAGCATATAGAGATATGTAGAATAAACATAAGAAGTTGATACAAACAATTTAGAATTAGAAAATAATGGAAGTTCCATTCGGTGCTGTAATGACTTGCGTTAATTCGGGGCAGACGTTAGTTCTGCCAATGTGAGTCTGTCTGTAGGGGATGTTTGGGGGAAGGGTTGGTATGAATGTATAAAGAGGAGTGGGGTTCTTTCTTTTTTAATATCTGTATAAACTTTAATAAAATATATGTTAAAAAGAAAAAGAAAAACAGGAAGATGGCCACTCATACCGTCGGAAAATGACGTTGCATAGAGAAGGTATTACCACCAAGAAGACCCTTCTTTTATGGTTCCACAAGAGGTACATCCTTAACAGGTGGAATCCACAGCTTACTCTACCTTACCTGTTGTCATACTGACTCAGTTCCCACAATAGGGAAAACTAACAACAAGCAAAGTATATCATAATTTATTATACAGGGGTAAAGACATATCCTATTGAAACAGTCATCTAAAAAGAAGATGGAGAGAAAAGTTGGCACTTCATACACAACACTGCGGGGGGTCTTACTTGCCACCGCCTCTTCAACTCTACCCGTGTCAGTTTTAATACACACTCAATCACTGTATTCCGTCTCTTCCTGCACATCTTCTATAATGCTCAATGTTCTCCCCTCTCTTGCTGGGCTCTTCATGAGTTATAGCTAAAGGTGTTACAATACAGGAGCATTAGAAGGGAAGGGAAGGGAAGAGCAAAGGCAAGGCAACAGGGAAGGGGAGAGGTGGAGAGAAGAAGGAAGAGGGAAAGAAAGGCAGAACGAAGGAAGGAAGTGTTGGAAGAAATGTCCTTCTGGGTTCAGTTCCAAGAGGGGAGAAAGACACTGGAAACATGGAGGGTTGATTGGAAAGATGTTTTAATGGTGGACAGGATCACATAGCAGAAAGAAAAAAAGAAAGAAAGAAAGAAAGAAAGAAAGAAAGGAAGGAAGGAAGGAAGGAAGGAAGGAAGGAAGGAAGGAAGTGTTGGAAGAAATGTCCTTCTGGGTTCAGTTCCAAGTGGGGAGAAAGACACTGGAAACATGGAGGGCTGATTGGAAAGATGGTTTTAATGGTGGACAGGATCACATAGCAGAAAGAAAAGAAGAAAGAAAGAAAGAAAGAAAGAAAGAAAGAAAGAAAGAAAGAAAGAAAGAAAGAAAGGAAGGAAGGAAGGAAGGAAGGAAGGAAGGAAGGAAGGAAGGAAGGAAGGAAGGAAGGAAGGAAGGAAGGAAGTAAGTGTTGGAAGAAATGTCCTTCTGGGTTCAGTTCCAAGTGGGGAGAAAGACACTGGAAACATGGAGGGCTGATTGGAAAGATGGTTTTAATGGTGGACAGGATCACATGGTAGAAAGAAAAGAAGAAAGAAAGGAAGGAAGGAAGGAAGGAAGGAAGGAAGGAAGGAAGGAAGGAAGGAAGGAAGGAAGGAAGGAAGTGTTGGAAGAAATGTCCTTCTGGGTTCAGTTCCAAGTGGGGAGAAAGACACTGGAAACATGGAGGGCCGATTGGAAAGATGGTTTTAATGGTGGACAGGACCAGATGGCTTGAGGTCCTGGGGGGTGGGGGGAAGGGGGATCATGTGCCTTGAAGATCTTGAAGGAAAAAGGGAAGAGATGCTGAGAGAGCCCAAGCTTTATCCTCTCTCTCTTGGGCCCTGCCTTGGAGCTTCCTCTTCTTGTTCCTGTGTAAGAAATGTATTCTTATTGGTGGTCTAACATGATAGAACCTGAATGTGACTTTTCAAACTGTGAGCTGGGAAAAGCCAGCATCCCAAGCATTTCTTTCTAGGCCAGCTTTCAGCAGTTTCCAAATGTGGGACAAGATAAAACCCTTGAAGGCAAACAGGAAAAAAAAAAAAAAGAAATCGCATCATGAACGGTACCAGATTTAGCCCTGCATGTTGGAAACCTCCCAAATTTTGAGAGACAGTAGCAGCTGCTGTTTTCCCTTCTGTCTGATAAATCAAGCCAAGTTTCAAGTTTTATAACCACAGCTGTCTTTGGATTATGGAAACACAAGAACTCATCCACAGCACGTGATGGACAAAGTCTGTTCCATCACTTCCAATCTTTCTTGACAGACAACTCAAAAGAGAACGTGTTTGGTTGGAAGCTTCCAAAACAAATTCCATTTGTGGTAGAAAGGGGTAGTAGGTACCTACCAGTGCTGAAATTCAAAAAAATTTACTACCTGTTCTGTGGGTGTGGCTTGGTGGGCATGGCAGGGGAAGGATACTGCAAAATCCCCATTCCCTCCCCACTCTGGGGCCAGCCAGAGGTAGCATTTGCCAGTTCTCTGAACTACTCAAAATTTCTGCTACTGGTTCTCCAGAACTTGTCAGAACCTGTTGGATTTCACTCCTGGCACCTATTTGTTAAGAGAAATGAGAAGTCAAAACAGAAACCAGAATATTTCCCATCTGGAAGAATAACCACTCTGTGTGTGTGGATTGGTAGATTGGTTGGTTGGTTTTTTAATTCATGGAGCTAAAGACGTTTAACAGATAACAGATTAACAGAGTTGGAAGTTCATCTAGTCCAACTCTCTACCCTACACCTTTTCTGGCAGATGGCAGTCCAGACTCTTCTTGAAAGCTTCCAGAAATGAAGCTCCCACAACTTCTGAAGGCAACTTCTGTTCCATTGGTTGATTGTTCTCACTGTCAGAAAGTTCCTCCTTATTTCCAGGTTGAATCTCTCCTTGTTCAGTTTCCATCCATTATTCCTTCTCTGGCCTTCAGGTGCCTTGGAGAATAGGTTGACCCCCTCCTTTCTGTGGCAGCCCTTCAAATATTGGAAGACTGCTATCCTGTCTCCCTTGGTCCTTCTCTTCCCTAGACTAGCCAGGCCCAGTTCATACAATGCAGCCATTCATTGTATGTTTAAGGCTCCATTACATTAATCATCTTTGTTGCTCTTCTCTGCACTCTTTCCAGAATCTCAACATCGTTTTTATAGTGTTGTGAAATCAGCACTGACTTGAAAGCATGCATTAAAAAAAGTTTAGGTTTAACCCTTAGACCTTTTTGCATTTTTAAAAAATTATTGTCCATGTTCAGAATATACCACATACTTCTGTCATCGCTACATCCAGATATCTCTACATTCAGATATAAAAAAGATATTGAGACTCTAGAAAAAGTGCAAAGAGCAACCAGCAGAATGAGGGGACTGGAGGCTAAAACATACGATGGACGGTGGCAGGAACTGGGCATGGCTAGTCTAGGGAAGAGAAGGACCAAGGGAGACATGATAGCAGTCTTCCAATATTTGAAGGGATGCTACAGAGAGGAAGAGGTCAAGCTATTTTCCAAAGCACCCAAAGGCCAGACAAGGAATAATGGATGGAAACCGATCAAGAAGAGATTCAAACTAGAAACAAGGAGGAACTTTCTGACAGTGAGAACAATCAACCCATGGAACAGAAGTTGCCTTTGGAAGTTGTGGGAGCTTCATCCCTGGAGGCTTTCAAGAAGAGACTGGACTGCCATTTGTCAGAAATGGTGTAGGGTGTCCTGCTTGAGTTGAGAGGGCTGGATTAGATAACTTTAATGTCCCTTCCAACTATGTTAATCTGTTAAACATCTGTACAAATATTAATCATTGTTTCACAGTTCTGTTCCACAATTCCAGAAGTTTAAGTTTTTTAAGTTTTATTTGATTTATATCCCGCCCTTCTCCAAAAGGACCCAGGGCGGCGCACAGGAATTTAAAATAACATATAAATATACAAAATACAAAATTTAAAAAGCTATTAAATATTTCAGACCTGCGCTAAAACCAATTAAAATCTCTATTTTAAAACTATCTAATTCTAGTCACAGCGGAGGCTATGTTAGGCCGGCTTGATGAAACAAGTGTGTTTTTAAACACTGGCGGAAGAGGCGGAGGTCGGTGATGGTGCGGAGTTCAGGGGGTAGGTCGTTCCACAGGGCAGGGCCCGCCACAGAGAAGGCCCTTCCCCTGGGTGTCGCAATGCCAGTCGGCATTGTGCGGCCGACGGCACCCTGAGAAGACCCTCTCTGTGGGAGCGGATCGGTCTAAGGGATGTATGGGGCAGGAGACGGTCTCGCATGTAACTAGGTCCCGAGCCATGGAGCGCTTTGAAGATGGCCGTCAAGACCTTGAAGCGCACCCGAAAGACCACAGGAAGCCAGTGCAGCTCGCGCAGGATCGGTGTTATATGGGAGCATCTAGAGAAGTGGTAGATGCTCCATCTGGAGGTTTTTTAAGAAGAAACTGGACAATCATTTGTCTGAAATGGTATAGGGTCTCCTGTTTGGATGAGGAGGGTTGGATTGGAGGAACTCCAGGGTTCCTTCCAGCTACCTATATTATTCCATTCTGTTATTCTATTATTTTTTCTATGATTACATGTATTCATCCCTTCAAACCCAAGGAAAATTCTGAATTCCCTCAAGATTGAATGGAAACATGGGGAGCCCAGAGGCTGACGCTGTACTAACGAAAGGATTATGCAATGAAAAAAGAGGACATTCACCCAGAGAGTTTAAGCCTCCTTATAAATAGACAAATTTAGAAACACCTACGCCACCTCTAGAGAATTTCTCTTCTCTTCTGAACAAAATTTCGGAAGGAAAAATCTTTCATTAAACTGAATTAGAACTCAAAGAGTGGGGGAAATGCAGATTTTTTTCTGGTGGTGCCATTTATAATATAGCCCCAAGTCCCATAGACAGCTGTAGAAAATTAGCATCCACCCCTCCCCTAGAAGAATGAAATATTTTGAGAAATATTAAAAAGGCAGAAGATTATCTTTCCCTGGATGAGAAATGGAGAAACATGTTTTTTCAGAGGCAGAAAGCACACTTAATAGCCCCTAACGTTCTTAACAGCCCTCAGCAGATGTCAGCATATAAGAGATAAAGAGATAGCTAGCTCTATTCATAAGCAAATACCCTCACCCAAGACCCAACAAAGTTAGGATTAGCCCTCAGCCACAGTGGGAATTGCCCAACACCCTTCAGAACACTGATCCCTTCATTGCATTATTTCAGTTGCACCACCCCCAGCAAACCTCAACCAAACTTAGCTCAGACAAACTCCTAGGATTTGTACATGGCCCCATGGGAGTTTGACAACAGCCAATAGAATACATGTTCTTGCACAGGAACAGGAAGTTCAAGTGCAAAGGCCAAGAGAAGGGAGAACCCCCTCCACTCTCAACTCCATGTGGTCAGCTGCTCAGGACCATCCATGTGGTTCTAGCCATCATTAAACCATCTTTCCAAGCAGCCTCCATGTTTCCAGTGTCTTTCTACCAGCTTGGAATTGAACCAGATGGATTGTCAACTCGCAAAGCACCCCTGGCCTGCTCTTGAGTTGCCATAGGCAAGGGGGATGGGGGAACTGACAACGCATCATGGCAGCCACAAACAAAAGCATATTCCATGCATATCTTTCTCAAGGCTGTCTCCCAGGTTACCCGCAGCAGCCGGAGGGGTGTGATCTCTACAGCCCGTGTTGGATAATGTGATTTATGACACACCCTGGAGGGAGGGTGGAAACAGGGTCATAAATGAGTCGTAAATTATGTGGGGTCAGAGTTAGCTTTACTTAGGTACATGCCAACATGTTGTTCCTAATAAATAACTGGATTTCTTTTGAAGCTTGGCTCGAGGCTCATGGTTTAATTAGGGGATCCATCGGAACCCTGACATAGGTATAAGTATAATGTTTATTCTCATTGTACTTAAATACAATGAAATTGGTTTTAACCTCACTGGTGCAAAATTACAGCAGAAATGAAAAAAAGAAAAAGAAAAAAACTAACATGTGCATGGAGTGATTGTGGTTATATTTAAAACTCTGACAGCCCAAGGATAGAAACTATCTTTAAACCTATTAGTTCAGCTGGCTATACTTTGATGTCTTCTGCCTGATGGTAGAAGTGCAAAGAGACACTGACCAGGGTGTGAATCATCTCTGAGTATCTTTCTTACTCTGCTAAAGCAGCGAGATCTGGCGAGGTCATCCAGTGGTGTCAGAGGGCAACCAATGGTTTCTTGTACCGAATTGATCCCTCTCCGTAGCGCCTTCCTGTCTGCAGCTGTTAAACCAGCATCCCATACTATAATGCAATATGTGAGGACACTTTCTATGGTGGACCGATAGAAAGAGGTCGTCAGCCGTTGTTCCACCTGATTTTTTCGCAGGACTCAAAGGAAATGAAGTCTCTGCTGGGCCTTCCCAATCACTAGAGATGTGTTGTTTGGCTAATAAACACTCCCAAGAATTTAAAAGAGGGAACCCTCTCCCCACAGCCCCCCCCTCAATATACAATGGGGCAGGTTCCTCTCTATGCTTCCTGAAATCTAGCACCGTCTCCTTTGTCTTACTAGTATTTAGATGCAAGTTGTTTCTTGAGCACCATGCGGATACCTTCCCAAAGCTGCTTCTTAAAATGCTCTTACATGATCTTATCGTATACAATAGCAGAGTTGGAAGGGACCTTGGAGGTCATCTAGTCCAACTCCCTGCCCAGGCAGGAAGCCCTTATACCAGGGGTCTGCAAGTTGTCTCTTTTAAGACTGGTGGACTTCAACTCCCAGAATTCCCCAGCCAGCTAGGCTGGCTGGGGAATTCTGGGAGTTGAAGTCCACCAGTCTTAAAAGAGCCAACTTTGTAGACCCCTGCCCTATACCATTTCAGACAAAACAGCCCCATGGAGAAACCCAAGGAAGAGCCTCCTCTGTCTTCCAAGAGAAGGGGGCGGGGGAAACCCCACACGAGCCCCCAGTTTAATGAACTGATTCTGTTTCTCTACAGTGGCAGATAAGAGCAAATTAAGTGTAGGTAACAGATTAATAGATGCTCCAAGATGCCTGCCAGGTTATTATGACAAATTTATATAAATATTCTCAGCAATGTTTATGGGAGGCAGCTAAGCAGATGAGGGCCCTCTGTGTGGCAAATTATTCCAGAGATGAGCTTATGTTCCTTGTCAGCTCATTAATTATCCCCTAGAAAGGCAAAATGTTGGCTATATAAATTAATTTAGATTTGCCAAAGGTTCCTTCGGTTTCCTCTGTCACTTGTGTTGTTTTGAAACTGGCAACTCTAGCAATTCTGGGGGTTGTTTTTTTTCTTTTTAAATGCCAGAATCTGGACTTAAGGAAGTCCTGGCTTTTAGTTATTTTTAAATAGGAAGATTCTGACTCTCACTGTTCCTTTCTCTTTATATTTCTTTCATTGCTTGTGCTATTCACAGCAATTTACTTTCTCAGGTACAAATCCCATTAGTGATTGTGCAAATTTAGTTTTCACTGACTTTTTCACTGATTTTTTTTTCTCAGTGGTCCACTTATTCATTCATTCATTCTCTCTCTTCCTCCCTCTCTTCTTTGCTTCTATCTCTTCTCTCTCTCCCCCTTGTCTTTGTCATTTATTCTCTTTCTCTCCCTCTTTCTCTCTCCTTCCCTTCCTCCGTGTCCCTCTCTTCTTCTTCTGTCTCTCCCACCCTCTCTCTTCTTTGCTTCTATCTTTTCTCTCTCCATCTTTGTCATTTATTCTCTCTCTCCCTCTTTCTCTCTCCTTCCTCTCTCTGTGTCTCTCTTCTTCTTCTCTCTCTCCCTCCCTCTCTCTTCTTTGCTTCTATCTCTTCTCTCTCTCCCACATCTTTGTCATTTATTCTTTCTCTTCCTCTTTCTCTCTCCTTCCCTCCCTCTGTGTCTCTCTCTTCTTCTTCTCTCTCTCTCTCTCTTCTTTGCTTCTATCTCTTCTTTCTCCCCCTTGTCTTTGTCATTTATTTTCTCTCCCTCTCTTCCTCTCTCTCTCTCTCTCTCTCGCTCTCTCTGCTGAACCCTTAATTCCCACAGCACTGTCTTAGGCCAAAGATATTCACCGATGTAGTATGGCTGTATTATTAGTATCCTTCTCATCTTTCTCATCTTCTCAACTTTCTCATCTTCCCATCTTTCCCATTACCTCCTCCTATTGGTATCTTATGATTTATGATTTATCATTGTTTGTATCTCGTGATTTATGATTGTATTTTATGATTTATGATCTATTTAAATTATCACTTTGCATGCATATTGAGAGTTTATGCACAGGAGACAAAGTCCTTGTGTGTCCAATCACACTTGGCCAATAAAGAATATTCCATTCCATTCCATAGTTCTCAGAGTAGTTAATCCTCATATAAAGTAGAAATAAAATCTGAGATAGGGTCTATTCCAGAGGTGAAATGCTACCGGTTCGGACCGCTTTGCCTGAAACAGTAGTAAAAATGCTACTGATTCACCCGAACCAGTAGTAAAATAAATGAATGAAAAGAACTTTCCACAATTAGCTGTGCTGCACGATTTACATTAGCTAGAAAGCAGGATTCCACTACTGGTTGCCGGAACTGGGAATATCTAGTTTAATAAAAAGAAGGACTAGGGGAGACATGATAGCAGTGTTCCAATATCTCAGAGGCTGCCCCAAAGAAGAGGGAGTCAAGCTATTCTCCAAAGCACCTGAGGGTAGAACAAGAAGCAACGGGTGGAAACTAATCAAGGAGAGAAGCAACTTAGAACTGAGGAGAAACTTCTTGGTAGTTAGAACAATTAATCAGTGGAACAACTTGCCTCCAGAAGTTGTGAATGCTCCAACACTGGAAGTCTTTAAGATGTTGGATAACCATTTGTCTGAAATGGTATAAATTCTCCTGCTTGAGCAAGGGGTTGGACTAGAAGACCTCCAAGGTCCCTTATGCTATTCTATCATTCTAACATGATATTTTAAGTTTTATAAATCCTTTCCCTCTCTTTTATATTAAAATCATAAAAAATGGCAAAGGCTTATCAAAGCAGATACAGTTAATTGGCTGCCTTCATGTAAGCCTGCGCCCAGCTGCTGAATCTGTATTTGCAGTATTATTGTTTTCTGCTTCAATAGATAATAATAATAATAATAATAATAATAATAATAATAATAATAATAATAATAATATTTTATTTATAAACCGCCTCCTCTCCCCAAAGGGACTCGGAGCGGTGCACAGGGAAATTAAAAAACCAATATTGAATACATGAATAGATAAATAGATAAAATACAAATTAAACAAAATTATCCCTGCGCTAAAATCCCCTGTATTAAAATTATGCTAAAATCCCCTAAAACCCTATTAAAAGACGGAAGACTAACCTAGGCCGGCCAAGCAGAAGAAGTGTGTTTTTAGTTTTTGACGGAAGGAGCGGAGGTCCGTAGTTGTTCTAATGTCAGGGGGAAGGTCGTTCCAGAGGGCTGGGCCCGCCACAGAGAAGGCCCTTCCCCTGGGCGTTGCCTGCTGGCATTGCCTAGTGGATGGCACCCGGAGAAGTCCCTCTCTGTGGGAGCAAATCGGCCACAGGGATGTATGGGGCAGGATCCGATCCCGCAGATAACTAGGTCCCGTGCAATGTTTCTGAGGGATTTTTTTCCCCCACAGGGTATCTAAATCACATTAGCTGACCTCTGGAAAGGAAGGCAGGAAGTAGACAATCCACATTTTGATCATTTTTTCATTATCGCAAAGAATTTCTCCCTACAGTCCTGGTGTTTTCACAGTTCTCTTGATATCTTCTCCACACGGTCCTCAGATCTAAAATATCTTCTTGGGGGGGGGGGTGGAAAACCCCTTCTACTTTTATACCCCCAAGTGACTTGCTCAAATCCTTTAGCTAATGTTCTTCAGGTGACACCTTGCTAAATCATCTTTTAGAAAAGCTGCAGTCTGCTGCTCATTTTTTCATGAGGTCTACCAGGTTTGAAGCTGTAATGTGGTATTTGTTCCCCCACACTACCACCCTGGGTTGTCATGGAAACAGGTGAGGGTCTTTTTGTTGTCTTGTGATCTTGGGAAGAGAGACCATTTATCATTCTGGCATCC
Organism: Rhabdophis nuchalis; assembly: GCA_039707465.1. NCBI lineage: Eukaryota > Metazoa > Chordata > Lepidosauria > Squamata > Natricidae > Rhabdophis > Rhabdophis nuchalis. Next base: position 33,677,690 of record CM077652.1, read on the forward strand.
TTGGATCGATAGGAGGGGTATAATTTTCTGGAATGCTCTTGTTCCCCATCCCTTCCACGGAGCACGCATTGGCCAGACTTCCCAAGAAAGAAAAGTCAAGTTATTTGATCCAATGCTGAGCCTTAAGGAGGTGTAAATAATCAATTTCGAATCTTGTTGGCTTTCAGAACGGCTCTTTGATACAAGCCATCTGGCGAAGCTGAGAAAATGTAAAGTTGCCTGAATGGGAGACAACCATTCTTGGATTACAGAATAGAATACAGAATAACAAGAGTTGGAAGGGACCTTGGAGGTCTTCTAGTCCAACCCCCTGCTCAAGCAGCCCAAACACCGTATACCAGGGGTTCCCAACCTTTGCAATTTTAAGTCTGAAGGACTTCAGCTCCCAGAATTCTCCAGCCAGCTTTGCTGAAGGACTTTGCTGAAGCTTTGCTGGCTGGAGAAGTCTGGGAGCTGAAGTCCTTCAGACTTAAAGTTGCAAAGGTTGGGGACCCCTGCCCTATACCATGTCAGACAAGTGGCTGCCAGTCTCTTCTTAAAAGCCTCCAGTGATGGAGCAGACTCAGCTTCTGGAATAATTGCTTATACTGGTTAATCATTTTCACTTTTAGGAAATTTCTCCTTGGTTCCAGGTTGCTTCTCTCCTTGACTAGTTTCCATCCACTGCTTCTTGTCTTGACTTCTGGTGCTTTGGAAATTGCCTCTTCTTTATGGCAGCTCCTCAAATATTGGAAGACTGCTATCATGTCGTCCCTAGTCCTTCTTTTCTCTAGACTAGAACATACCAGAATAACAGAGTTGACCTTGGAGGTCTTCTAGTTCAACCTCCTGCTCAAGCAGGAGAGCCTATACTATTCCAGACAAATGGTTGCCCAATCTCATCTTGAAAACTTAATGAATAAAGTTGAAAGGAAAGCAACCTTGGAAGTCTTCTAGCTCAACCCCCTCCTCAAGAAGGAGACCCTACACCATTTCTGACCGATGGCTTTCCAATCTCTTCTTGAAAGCTTCCAGGGATGAAGCTCCCACAACTCCCAAAAGCAACTTCTGTTCTATTGATTGATTGCTCCCACTGTTAGAAAATTCCTCCTTATGTTCAGGTTGAATCTCCCCTTGATCAGTTTCCATCCATTATTCCTTGTCTGGCCTTCAGAAAACAGGTTGACCTCCTCAGGGGTGGGTTCTGTCAGGCACTACTGCTGGTTTGCAACAATTAAACAATTAAAATTGTTCCACACATGCGCAGAACTCAAAAACAAGATGGCAGCACCTATAGCGGTGTTCGGAGAACCAATTCAGGGGCATGGCTGCCGGTTCCAGCAACACAGGCCACCAAACCACTACCGGTTCGGCTAAATTGGTCCAAACTGGTAGGAACCCACCACTGGACCCCCTCCTCTCTGGGGCAGCTCCTCAAATATTAGAAGACTGCTATCCTGTCTCCCCTGGTTCTTCTCTTCCCTAGACTAGCCATGCCCAGTTCCTGCAACCGTTCATCGTATGTTTTAGCCTCCAGTCCCCTAATCATCCTGGTTGCTCTTCTCTGCACTCTTTCTAGAGTCTCCACATCTTTTTAATAGTGTGGTGACTAAAACTGGATGCAGGACTCTAGGCGTGGTCTTACTAAAGCTTTATAGATTGGTATTAGGATATCCCTTGTTCAGTTTCCATCCCTTATTCCTTGTCTGGCCTTCGGGTGCTTTTGACCCTCTCTTCTCTGTGGCAGCCCCTCAAATACTAGAAGACTGTTATCCTGTCTCTCCTGGTCCTTCTCTTCCCTAGACTAGCCAGGCCCAGTTCCTGCAACCGTTCATCATTATGTTTTAGCCTCCAGTCCAGTGGTGGGTTTCTGCAGGTTCGCACCTACTCGCGAGAGCCGGTTGGTGAAATTTAGAGAACCGGTGAGAGGGGGTTCCACCGGCATACCTGGAAGTAAATCTGGCCCGCCGCTGCCAGTGACCCAACGGGAAGGAAAGGAAAGGAAGGGAGGGAAGGAAGGAAGGAAGGAAGGAAGGAAGGAAGGAAGGAAGGAAGGAAGGAAGGAAGAAAGAAAGAAAGAAAGAAAGAAAGAAAGAAAGAAAGAAAGAAAGAAAGAAAGAAAGAAAGAAAGAAAGAAAGAAAGAAAGAATTTATCATCACAATTGAGTTCAAAATTTTGGTTGCTAAGCAAGAGCGTTGTTAAATGAGTTTCACCACATTTTAAAAGGTGGCCACTCCCACTCTGTCACATGACTGCCAAGCCACGCCCACAAAATAGGCCACACCTACAGAGTAGGTTCTAAAAAAATTTGAAACCCACCACTGCTCCAGTCCTATAATCATCTTGGTTGCTCTTCTCTGCGCTCTTTCTAGAGTCTCAACATCTTTTTTTTTAATCTGAATTGACTAAGTTAGGCGCCTTGATGGCTTACTCTGAATATTTCTTTTTTTGAAAGATAAATTCCTTTTTTTGCTGGCAAAATGGGCCTGGTGGCCCTTTCATTTGTCTCTGTTCCAATTACCTTTTCCAGTTTTTCATGATTGATATGTCGCCATTGGGCTAACGGACACATTGGCCACTCATCACTCTGCGGTGATGACAAGAAGTATAATAAGTCCGTTACTGTCATTAGCATAAATAACTGCATGTTGGTGGAACTCCTCTTTCAGGGAACAAGCAGCTTACAGTTTGAAGTGTCTCTGTCCATTATCTAGATATAATTGAAAGTTATAGTGCAAGAGAACAAAAGCTACAGGGAGACAATAGATATTGGAATACAGTTGAATTATGACTGTGAACTTTCTCTAATTATAAATGCCAACCTCTGGAAAGAAGGGTAAACTGCAGGTCTACAAAGTTGCCTTCTGCAATCGGTTTTTAGGGCCTATCTATGATTTTGGTCATTTGCTTGCTAGACTTGATGTTCCAACATGTAAGTAGATGCAATGGATCCATCCTCAATGTTAATGGTACAGTGGAACTGCAGGACTCGTCATTAATTGGTTCAGGGAGGCCCAATGAAGTACCAAAAATGACAAGTGCCAAACAAATTTTTCACATAAGGAATAATGTAAATAAACTTAATGGATTCTCAAACCAAGTGTAAGGCCACACTTGGAATACGGCATCCAGTTTTGGTCGCCACGATGTAAAAAAGATATTGAGACTCTGGAAAGAGTGCAGAGAAGAGCAACCAAAAGGATTAGGGGACTGGAGGCTAAAACATATGAAGAACTGTTGCAGGAACTGGGCATGGCTAGTTTAATGAAAAGAAGAACTAGAGGAGACATGATAACAATTCCAAAATCTCAGGGGCTGCCTCAAAGAAGAGGGAGTCAAACTATTCTCCAAGGCACCTGAGGGTAGAACAAGAAGCAATGGGTGGAAACTAATCAAAGAGAGAAGCAACTTAGAACTAAGGAGAAATTTCCTGAGAGTTAGAACAAATAATTAGTGGAACAACTTGCCACCAGAAGTTGTGAACACTCCAACATTGGAAGTTTTTAAATAAGAGATTAGATAACCATTTGTCTGTAGTGGTGTAGGGTTTCCTTCCTAATCAGGGGGTTGGACTAGAAGACCTCCAGGGTCCCTTCTGACTGTTGTTCTGTTCTTGCCTATTCTATTAACATTTCTTATTCTATTCTATTCTATTCTTGAATATTTTAAGGCAATCTATAAAAAGACAAGACAAGATGGCCAGAGTGATTTTCAGTTAGATAACTATACCCAGTAACAGATCCAGGGTGATCTAGATCAGGGGTCCCCAACCTTTGCAACTTTAAGTCTGAAGGACTTCAGCTCCCAGACTTCTCCAGCCAGCAAAGCTGGCTGGAGAAGTCTGGGAGCTGAAGTCCTTCAGACTTAAAGTTGCAAAGGTTGGGGACCCCTGATCTAGAGTATCAAAAGTCAAATTAGAATGGTGAATCACTTGAGGCTCTTCCAGTCATAGTACTGGTTTCCTCACAGGCGTGATTGGTGCCCAATCAAACCCGGTTTACCCTTTAAAAGAGCAAACTTCACGATGGCAGATTCTGTCCGGCTTGACAAAGAAAGGGTCAAAGGCTTTGGCATTGCTTTGGCATCAAGGAACAAAGCGGCTGCGGTCAAAGATCTCGTTCGATCTCCCTGGCGTTGTTTGGTCTCTCCGGAGAATTCCTAAGCCTGCCAGCTCTCTGATCAATAAATATGTTATCAATAGTCCAACAAGATCAGACAACAGGAATCGTTACCAGACAAGTTGGCTTGTGCGCTCAGCACCTTTGTGCTCGGCTGAGAACAGCGTATCGACAAGCGTGATTCTCTGGGGAAGGCCTCTCGGTTTTCCTCGCTTACAACTGGCAGCCCTGTTTCCTTAGAGGAACTGGGAGGCTTTCTGCGTGCAGCCGTGATGTCAGATCCATCCTTCCACCCCGAATTTAGTCAACGTTTCTGACAGCAGGTCTGAATCATACCCACTAAAACAGGCTGGCTAAGGGGCTTTTTCTTTTGAAACATTTTGCTTAAAGAATCTTTTTTTCTTAGTAAAACTAAAGCTTTTAATCTTGAAATAAGCGGCGGAATCAATCTAATATGCTTTGAACTGGGAAATTTCCTTTTTCCCCCCTTATTTTTCTGTAATTGTGGATTGAAGCATCAGTAACAAGGGTTTTTTCTCTCTTTGAAAGTGATTGGACTATTTCTTTTCCTTTTATTGTTTTGTTACTTAAAATCTTGAATTTGGGATTATTTTTAAAATTCTTCCTATGACTTACTGCTTATTTTTAAAATCCAATAAGAATTATACTTTTTACTTTTTTTTAACAATAAAGAAGAAGGATATATTAAAAAGTGAAAATCTGCAGAACTGCCACTGGGAGGTCAGAGGCTGGTCTTTATGAAACAACCTATTTTTTCTTATTTATCACCCCCATCATCATCAGGCTTCGGCCTTGGCTTTCTTGCAAATGAGCTGTATTTGAAATGGCAGTTTTTCTGTAAGTGGAGGTGGGAAGGGTTGGAATGTTGGCTTTGCTACTTTAAACTGATTGGTTGGCTGATTTGCCACATCCTGATTGGTAGATGGAGTTTGTTGATCTACCAATCAGGATGTGGCAAATCAGCCAACCAATCAGTTTAAAGTAGCAAAGCCAACATTCCAACCCCTCCCACCTCCACTTACAGAAAAACTGCCATTTCAAATACAGCTCATTTGCAAGAAAGCCAAGGCCGAAGCCTGATGATGATGGGGGTGATCCCATCGAAACGTTGCAAAAACACCTTTAATTTTACACGGGAAAAGACCCGAATAAACCAAAATCTACATACCTATACCCGTGAAAATCTACGAAAGCATATATATATATATATATATATATATATATATATATATATATATATATATATATATATATATATATATATATATATATATATATATATATATATATAGGGTGGCAGTGAGAACCAAACTTCATTACTCTTTGGATTTGTTAACATGGTTACATATATAGAAGAGGATACTTTAGAAAATCAACGTTCAGCACCTCTTGTTCGAGTATTACTGGGCACATTTTCCCTGCAAATTCTTCTGTCAGTTTTCGCTCAAGGTAGTGGAAGACAATAGCTTTTTAAAAGCTTTCCCCCCCCCCCCAATGGGATATAGAATTTTGATGAAAATTATAATTTGCATGGAACATAGAATCATAGGACTGAAATGTTGTCTGACATGGTGTAAGGTTCTCCTGCTTGGGCAGGAGGTTGGACTGGGAGACTTCCAAGGTCTTTTCCAACGCTGTCCTTCTCTTACGTCCCGTTTCTCTTCTGATTGGAAGAGACCTCCAGGAGGTCTCCTAGTCCAGCCTCCTGCTTAAGGCAGGAAACCTTATGCCATTCCAGTCCAATCTACTTTTGAAAACCTCCGGTGATGGAGCACCCACAACTCTGAGTGGCAAGCTGTTCCATTGGTTAATTGTTCTCAGCATTGGAAAATTTTCTCTTTAGCTCTAGGTTGGATCTCTTTAAAAAAAAATTCCACTCATTACTTCTGATCCATTGGTGCATTGGAGAAGAAATCAAACCCCTCATCTCTATGACAGTCCCACAAGTGCTGGAAAACATGTATTATGTCATGTATTATGCACAAGAGAAGGTATCTCTTGCGCATGCGCGACATGGCGGTCGCGCTCTGAGAACCGGAGGAGCCCAGGGGGTTGTTTTCACCCCAGGAAGATGTCGCCAACTCTCACTTACCATCGCGAAGGGCTGGTTTGACAAGCCGTACCTCCCGTCGTCGCGCTGAGCCGCCCGGATTTGAAGGGTGAGCCGTGCAGGCGACGGGAGAGCATAGAGATCGGCTCGGCCTGTTTGCGGCCTAGAGCGTCCCGGTGCGGCTGGAAGGAGAGAGGCAGGCCGCAAAGCCGGGACGCAGATTACAAACTGCGGGCGGCGAGAGGGGCCCAGGCCAGGAGAGTTGCCATTGGGCCGCACGACCAGTGGCAGGTCGTGCGGTCATATCCTGGTTCTGGGCCCAAAATACCCACCACCCACTGGCATGGACTGCTTAAGAGAGGAAGGATGGCAGAAAGCAGAAGGCGGATGAGAGAAGGTGCGGAGGTATGGAAGGACGGAGGCGTTGGAGGAGTTGGAGGAAGCAGAAGGAGAAGGAGGAGGAGAAGGTGAAAGAGAGAGATGGAGAAGGAGAGAGAAGGAGAGAGATGAAAGGAGATGGAAGGAGATGGAAGGAGAGTGAGATGAAAGACCTGATGAAGATGCAGCCCTCAAATGGCTCAATTTACCTCCTCCCAATCCCGCACACTCACTCCAAGGTGAGTGAGAAGGATGGAGAGAGACGGATGGAGAGAGACGGTTGGAGAGTGAGATGGACGGAGAGAGACGGATGGAGAGAGATGGAGAGAGGTGGATGGAGATGGCGAAGAGATGGAGATGGGAAGGAGCTGGAGACGATGGAAATGGAAGAAGGATGATGGTGAGCTGGAAAAGAGCTGGTGATGGAGGAAGGAGATGGCGAAGGTTGATGATGTTGAAGGAGAAGGTTGGAGAAGGAGTATGGAGTATGGACTGGTTGAATGTGGTATGTTGACTTGAGCAGCCTGGCGTGAAACACCTGCAGCCGGTTGGGGAACGGTGGATCTGGCCGAGGACGATCCAGGAAGATCTTAAAGACCTTGGAGTGAGTGTGCGGGATTGGGAGGAGGTAAATTGAGCCATTTGAGGGCTGCATCTTCATCAGGCCGCATGATGGATTAACTAGTCATGCGGCACTAAATGCGAACTATGCCCATTTGGCCGGAAAAAGACAGATGGATGGGGCCTGTATTGGGACTGGACTCGATCTCCCCATCCATAAGACTCTGTCTGACTTTACCCCCCATCCCGGAAACCATTGCTGCATCAATTCACTTTATTTTCAGACTTGTGTGTGCCTTCCTGGATTTGGACTACCTCAGGGGCTTTCACCATGTATTCTAGGCGCGACCTCCTTGGCCTGCGGGAGTCTCCCCTCTCACAGGCCTGGCCCTCCTGTCTAACATGGGCCCACCTCGAGGACGGATTGATTATTCCTGAGAGGTGGGCGAAGCGCAAGTTGAGGGGGTTTTTGGGGAGGTTTTTAATTCGGCTTTTAGGGGGTTCCAGGGAGGAGGGGGAAAATAGTCCTGGGAGGGGACAGCAAATGGGGCCGGCAGGCGGAAGTAGGGTAACGGAGGAAGGGGAGGGGGGGTCGTTCCTATGGTGGCTTTTTCCATCGACTCGGTCTTGGGGAGGGGCAGGGGCGGAGGGAGACGGAATGGGCATCATCGGTTGGAAGACCGTGGCCGCTGGATTCAGACGGTCACGTGCTCCAACTCTCCGCTCTCCCATCGCAGACTAGGTGGGCAGGAATCACAGACCCGGGGCCCTAGGCTAATGTTATGCAACGCCAGGTCCGTGGTTCAGAAAGCCCCCCTCATCCATGACCTTGTGTCAGAGGGGGACCCGGACCTGGTGGGTATAACGGAAACCTGGTTGGGCCACGAAGGGGGTCTACCCCTCGTGGAAATGTGCCCACCAGGTTACCGCGCTTTCCACCAGCCTAGGGCCCTAGGGAGGGGTGGGGGGGTGGCGATTATGGTTAAGGAAGGTCTTGAGCCAAAGGAGACCACAGTCCCTCAGACAACCGGGTGTGAATCTCTCTGCGTGAGATGGGGCCTAGGGAGGCAGTTGGGCGTGTTAGTTGTATACCTGGCTCCTCGCTATGCAACAACAGCCCTGCCCGAGCTCCTAGAGGTGATAGCCGAGGCGGGTACCCAGACTGGTAGTCATGGGGGACTTTAACTTGCCGTCGGCGGGCGAAGCCTCTGGAGCAGCTCGGGAGTTCATGGCCTCCATGACGGCCATGGACCTGACCCAGGTAGTTTTAGGCCCCACTCACGAGGGGGGAAACACACTGGATCTCATCTTTGTCTCGGGACAGTGGAGTTGTGATCTGGGAATAGGGGACCTAGCCATCACTTCCTTGTCATGGACAGATCACGCTCTCCTTCAGCTGGACTTTCCAATCGCTACACCTCACCGCGGGGAGGCGGAACCAGATACTCCCAGATGGTTCCGCCCCAGGCTCCTAATGGACCCGGAAAGGTTCCAGAGGGAGCTTGGGCCAATGTGTCAGCCTCGCTAGTTTCTGCTTAGCTGCCATGGAAACGGGGAGGGTGGGGGGCGTTGGGATGAGTATGTTCTGCTGGTGGACAATGTTGATGGTTGGTGTTATCTCTTGGTTAACGGACCTGCATTCCAGGATGGTGAAGACCTGCCCACCTGATGGTGGAGACGAACGCATATTGGACAATGCAAAGGGGGGGGTTTGAGGATTGGGATGGGCTTAAGCTTAATACTTTCTGTTCGCGCCTAAACTATTCACTCTCAGCTTTATTTGGTCTGTAAGCTATTGTTACTTAGTAAAAGGAGCCTTATTCATTTCAAAACAATGTCTAAGCATGGTCTTTCCTAAGCCAACGAAGAAGCAGGCCTGACAGAAAGCTGAGAGTCACAAAAAACCGTTACCTGATGTCGGACCCTGCACAAGAGGAGCTTCCGTTGGTGGAAGTCCTGCCTGAAACTACTATGGGAGCAGAAGCATTGCACCCTCCTGTTCAATCTGAAGATACCAGGTCAGTAATGGACTGTTTGGCTGGCCTAGATCTTAATCTGCCAGCCGAAGATTCAGTCAAACCAAAACGTTGGTCCGAAGGGGTAGGAATGACTGGGGTAACCGTCTCCAGGCGGCGTCTTTCCCCAAAGAAGATCATTCCGGAGCTCTTAAGAGAAGAAAGGGAGTTGAAAGAAATGGCCCAAGATTTGCTCCGCCAGGCAGACGAGAAGCGGGAGGCCCTGGATAAACTCTGGGGGAGGGAGGCGGAACGCAAACAGTTAAAAGAATCACATTCAGCCGCTGCCAGCCAAAGCAGGAGTTCAACACCATCCCCCCCTGCCCGGGCCAGCAGGGAATTGCGGAGAGAGGTCAATCCCACTTCCCCCCGCCGACTTGCAAAACTTCCTCCCTTGGGTGTAAAATACGACGGTAGTGCCGACAAACTGGCGTTTTTTCTAATTCACGTCGATAATTTCATGCAGTTTTACGCAGCTGATTTGGATGATGAAATCAAAATCAGAATTGTTTCTATGACTTTAGAAGATCAAGCTTCTGGGTGGCTGGTTTCACTGCATAATTGCCGATCACCCGCGCTGCGGGATTTCGATCGTTTTATGAATGCTCTTAGAAGGCGTTTTGAAGACCCCCGTGTTGAGAGGAAAGCTAAAATGAAACTAAAACCCTTACAACAGGGGAACATGAGTGTCCAGGCGTACACGCAAATTTTCCAGGAATTATCGGTGTTTATGACTGGATATAGTGACCAAGCTTTGATGGACATTTATGTTGAAGGGCTAAATAAGGACATTTATCAAACTTGTGTGAACAGATTTCGCCCCGAAACTTTAAATGAATGGATAGATCTCGCTTCAGATGTTGAGTTGGATCAAGCCCACTTGCAGGATCCAGTCCGTCCTGAGAAAAAACCACAGAAAGACAGCCCCAAAAATCACTCCCTTGAGAAGGATGCCCACTTGCAAAAGGGGGGGGGGAAACAACTCAACCTCGCTCAGGCAGTTGTTATCGCTGTGGAAAGGAGGGGCACTGGGCTGACAAATGCAGATCAAGGCAACCTCCACGCCCGCCCCCTTCTTCGGACCGGAAGCATCCAAAGACACCAATCGTGCGCACTAAACCGGCCATGAGTGGGGTGGAGCCTCTCAATCTCTCTACTGACCAGCCCAACACCCATCCTGATGACTGGGAGGCGTCTTCAGACTCTTCTGACGACAATCTGGTGAGTCACCGCTCCGGGCCCCTTTATATTAATTTAAAGCTTTTGGCTCCATCTACTGGTCGTACGTGCAATGTGCAGGCCCTCATTGATTCTGGCTGTTCAAAATGTCTCATAAGCCAAGAGACTGTATCCTCTATTTATTTATTTTATTTTATTAAATTTATACCCCGCCCTTCTCCTTGTTAGGACCCAGGGCGGCGCACAGGCATTATTTAAGAACACAAAATACAATAAATATCTATTAAAATGTATTAAATTAATAAACCCGTGCTAAAACCCAATATTAAAACCCTTGCCAATTATAAATTATTTTCTTAAAAAGTCAGAAATGGGGGCTATCCTAGGCCGGCTTGTTGGAATAAATACGTCTTAAGACATTGGCGGAAGAGGCGGAGGTCCGAGATAGTACGGAGGTCGGGGGGTAGGTCGTTCCAGAGGGCCGGGCCCGCCACAGAGAAGGCCCTTCCCCTGGGTGTCGCCAACCGGCATTGCCCCGTCAACGGCACCCGAAGAAGACCCTCTCTGTGGGAGCGGATCGGACGAAGGGATGTATGGGGCAGGAGACGGTCTCGTATATAGCTAGGCCCCGAGCCATGGAGCGATTTAAAGATGGTCATCAGCACCTTGAAGCGCACTCGAAAGGCCACAGGCAGCCAGTGCAGCTCGCGCAGGAGAGGTGTTACGTGGGTTTGCCTTGTGGCACCCATAATCACCCGCGCGGCCGCATTCTGTACTAACTGTAGCCTTCGAGTGCACCTCAAGGGGAGCCCCATGTAGAGAGCGTTACAGTAATCCAGCCGGGATGTCACGAGCGCTTGAGTGACTGTGCGAAGGGCTCCCCGGTCCAGTAAGGGGCGCAACTGGCGTATCAGGCGTACCTGATAGAATGCCCCCCTGGCCACGGCCGCCACATGGTCCTCCATGGACAGCCGGGAATCCAGGAGGACGCCCAAGTTGCGCGCCCTCTCCACGGGGGCCAGTTGTTCGCCCCCAATGGCCAGTGTTGGACTTATCTGGCTGAACCGGGGTGCCGGAAACCACAGCCACTCGGTCTTGGCCGGGTTGAGCTTGAGTTTGTTACTACCCATCCAGATCCGTACGGCCTCCAGACACCGGGACAGCACCTCGACGGCATCGTTGGGGTGGTTTGGGGTGGATATGTACAACTGAGTGTCATCAGCGTACAGATGGTATTCCACCCCAAAACCACGGATGATCTCACCCAGCGGCTTCATGTAGGTGTTGAACAGGAGTGGCGAGAGGACCGACCCCTGAGGAACCCCACATGTGAGGGGCCTTGGGGACGACTTCTGCCCTCCTGCCAACACCCATTGCGACCGACCAGAGAGGTAGGATGAGAACCACCGTAAAACGGTGCCTCTCAGCCCCAACCCCCCCAATCGGTGCAATAAGATACCATGGTCGATGGTATCAAAAGCCGCTGAGAGATCTAATAGGACAAGGATAGAGGAACAACCTCTATCCCGTGCCCTCCAGAGATCATCCACCAACGCGACCAATGCCGTCTCGGTACTGTGACCGGGCCGGAAGCCGGACTGGCGCGGGTCTAGATAATCAACTTCCTCCAGATGTCGGGGAAACTGTTGAGCCACCACACTCTCAACAACCTTCACTAAAAAGTGAAGGTTGGAGACGGGACGATAGTTCTCTAATAAAGCTGGGTCCAGGGATGGCTTCTTGAGGAGGGGCCTCACCACCGCCTCTTTCAAGACGGTGGGCAAGGACCCCTCACTCAGAGATGAATTCACAATACCCTGGAGCCAGCTTCGTGTCACCTCCCAGGATGCCAGTACAAGCCAGGAGGGGCACGGGTCCAATAAACATGTGGTGGCTCTAAGGTTCCTCCGCAACCTGTCCATATCCTCGGTAGTAACAAAGTCAAACTCCTCCCAAGATGTTATCTCAAGACCAGCACCGGGCACCTCGACCGGATCACTAGTGGAGGGCAGCTCGTTCCGAATCTGAGTGATTTTGTCCTGCAGAAAAACCTCCAAATTCCTCTGCTCGACCCTGCAGAGGGGCTTCCCGCGGCCTCAAATGCAAGAGGGAGCGGGTCACCCCAAACAGGGCGGCAGGGCGGTTTTCCGCGGACGCGATAAGGGTGGCACAATACTCACGTTTGGCCACTCTTAGCGCCACTAAATAAGTCCTAATATGGTCTCTCACTAGTGTTCGGTCAGATTCGGATCGAGAAGATCTCCACCTACTCTCTAGGCGTCTCTTACAGCGTTTCATCTCCCGAAGCTCCTCGGTAAACCAAGGAGCCTGGGTGACTCGACGCCGCATGAGAGGCCGCAAGGGCGCGACTCGGTCCAAGGCCCCCGTGGCCGCACTATACCATGCGGCCACTAGATCCTCAGTCGAGCCGTGGGACAGGGACACAGGTACTGGCCCAAGCTCCCTCTGGAACCTTTCCGGGTCCATCAGGCGCCTGGGGCGGAACCAACTCGGTGTCTCCGGTTCCGCCTCCCCGCGGTGGGGTGTGACGGTTGGAAAGTCTATCCGAAGGAGAGAGTGATCTGTCCATGACAAGGGTAAGATGACTAAATCCCCTGTTCCAAGATCACTAATCCAGTGTCCAGAGACAAAAATCAGATCCAGCGTGTGTCCTCCCTCGTGCGTGGGGCCCTGAACTACTTGGGTCAGGTCCATGGCCGTCATGGAAGCCATGAACTCCCGAGCTGCCTCGGATGTCTCGCCCGCCGATGGCAGGTTAAAGTCCCCCATGACCATAAGTCTGGGGGTCTCCACCGCCATCGCGGCGATCACCTCGAGTAGCTCGGGCAGGGCTGCTGTTACATAGCGGGGAGCCAGGTATACAACCAGCAAGCCCAACTGCCTCCCTAGGCCCCACTTCACGAAGAGGGACTCACAGCCGGTCGTCTGAGGCACAGTGGTCTCCTTCGGCTCCAGACTTTCCTTAACGATAACCGCCACCCCCCCACCCCTGCCTAGGGCCCTAGGTTGATGAAATGCACGGTAACCTGGTGGGCACATTTCCACGAGGGGTAGACCCCCCTCGGGGCCCAACCAGGTCTCCGTAATTCCCACCAGGTCCGGGTCCCCCTCTGACACAAGGTCATTTATGAGGGGAGCTTTGTTCACCACGGACCTGGCGTTGCAGAACATCAACCTAGGGCCCCGGCTCTGTAATCCCTGACCGCCTAGCCTACGAGTGGAGCACAGGGGGTTGGGGCAAGCGATCACTCGTAACCAGCGACCACGAGCCCCCAACCCATGATGGACATCCTGTCTCCCACCGCCCCTGCCCCTCCCTAAGACCAACCGAATGGGACGGCCCTCAACAGAGACGACCCCTGATCCCCCCTCCCTAATGGACTCCTCCTTTATCCCACTTCCGCCAGCCGGCCCTATGGGTTTTCACTTAAAGACCCTAAAAACTCCCATAGCCTTTTGCCAAATGGATGGTTCTGTAGCAGGGGGAACCCCAGCATCTTTTATCACCGAACCAATTCAAGTTTCTATTGGCACTGGTCATACTGAGACCATCAACTTTATTGTAACTGCCATTGCCGAAAATGCTGTAATTTTGGGGGTTAATTGGCTTCGGAAATGGAATCCTCTAATAAACTGGAAGGAAGGTTGGGTACGCATACCTTTATCCTTACCTGAACATACCTCTCTACCATCAGAAGCTAATCACCCACCCCCCCAGTAACCCACCTCTTTTAATTGAATCTGCTGCACCTTTGTTAGATTTTCCGTCACCTGAAGTCATACCAGGCGAGGAGAAAATTCCCAAAGAATATTGGGACCTAAAGGATGTTTTCAGTGAAAGATCTTGTGATTCCCTTCATCCTCATAGAGCTACTGATTGTTCAATTGATTTCCTCCCTGGAGTTCAATTACCTAAACCTCGTTTATACTCCATGACCCCACGGGAGATGGAGGAATTACGTAAATTCATCGATAAGAACCATCAAAGGGGTTTCATTGAACCAGCTAGGCCACGTGTGGCTGCGCCAGTTATGTTTAGAGAAAAAAAAGATGGCACTCTGAGATTAGTACAAGACTACTCCTATCTCAACACCATTTGTGAACACAATATCTACCCCCTTCCGCTTATGAAGGACATGCTTGCTCACCTGGCTACCGGAAAAATATTTACTAAACTGGACTTACGTGAGGCTTATTACAGGGTCAGAATTAAAGAGGGGGACGAATGGAAAACCGCTTTTAACTGCCCGCTTGGATGTTTTCAATTTAAAGTCCTCCCTTTTGGTCTTCAAGGTGCCCCTTCTGTGTTTATGCAACTGATAAATGAGGTTCTCCACGAGCACCTTTACAAGGGAGTTATTGTCTATATTGATGACATAGTTGTTTACTCACAAACACATGACGAGCATGTTAAACTGGTGCGTTCTGTACTAAACAAACTACGTTCCGCTGAACTTTACGCCAAGCTCTCTAAATGTGAGTTTCACCAGGAAACAATTGACTATTTGGGCTACCGCATCTCTTCTGAGGGGATTGAAATGGATCCTGCTAAGGTCAAAGCGGTGACGGAGTGGGCTCCTCCCCGAACTCGTAAACAACTACAGAGCTTTTTGGGATTTGCAAACTTTTACCGCCAATTTATTCCGTCATTCGCGAACATTGCTTTACCCATTACAAACCTACTAAAAACAAAAGGAGAAGGTAAACCTCGTCCAGGATCCCCACTTAAATGGACCATGGAATGTCAAGCCGCTTTCAAAAAGCTTAAACGTTTGTTTGCGGCTGAACCTGTTCTTAAACACCCTGATGTGAATTCCCCGTTTGTAATTCAAGCGGATGCCAGTGATGTCGCTGTGGGAGCGGTCTTATTACAACTCAACCACCAGGGTCAATTACAACCCTGTGCCTACACATCTCGGAAGCTCACTACGTCCGAACGTGGATGGGCGATTTGGGAAAAAGAAGCTTTTGCTGTCCGTTGGGCTCTCATGACTTGGCGTCATTTTCTTGAGGGTGCTCCCCATCCATTTGAGGTCTGGACGGACCATAAAAATTTGGAGGCTCTTACCTCCTCTCGAAAATTGTCCCCCAAACAACTTCGCTGGGCTCACTACTTCCATCGTTTCAATTTCCATCTTAAGTATATTCCTGGTGGCAAGAATTTCATGGCTGATGCTCTTTCCAGATTGCCTCAATATGATGTTTCTAAACTCACTATTGTACAGCCCATCATGCCACTCATTTTACCTGCTTCTCCTGTATCTACCAGAAGCCATGCTACAGTCCAAACTACTCCACCTGCAGACCTGATTGCTCGTATTAAGGATGAACTACTTACTGATGATTGGTATTCCGCACATTCTGGTGACTGTACTATTAGGGACGATCTTCCCTGGATTGGCTCAAAGATTTATGTACCTAGTACATTACGTCCTTTTGTCTTGCAACGCGCACACGACTCACGTCTGGCGGGCCATTTCGGTTTCGTTAAAACCGTACATCTTGTCAAAAGACAGTTCTGGTGGCCCTCGCTGAAGAAAGATGTTGAATCATATATTGCCAGTTGCCCTGTTTGTGCGGCCTCCAAACGTGCGCCGGGGAAGCCACGTGGCCTCCTCCAATCTGTAGCGACGCCAGAGATACCTTGGAAGGAAATTTCAATGGACTTTATAGTTGACCTTCCGCCTAGTCAGGGCTATACCGTTATTTGGGTCGTTACCGATCTTTTCTCCAAACAAGTTCATTTTGTCCCCTGTACGAAAATTCCCTCTTCAAAATCTCTGGCCCGTTTGTTCGTTTCTCATATTTATCGTTTTCATGGAGTCCCACAACGCATCATTTCTGATAGGGGCACTCAATTTACATCTCTTTTTTGGAAAGAATTTTTGAGACTGATTGGCTCCGCCCAGAGCCTAAGCTCCGCCTACCACCCTCAGACGAATGGCTCTTGTGAAAGGGTTAATTCCGTTTTGGAACAATACTTGCGTTGTTTTATTAATTTTCAACAGGATGATTGGGCCGATCTCCTGATACATGCCGAGGTGGCATATAATAACTCCGTTCACTCCAGTACGAATATGACCCCCTTTAAAGTCATCTACGGTCAAGACTTTGTACCCATCCCCGAATTGCCTCAGGACTCGCCAACAGTTCCCTCGTTAACCAAATGGTCCTCTAGATTGTCCTCTGTCTGGCCTGTTATCCGAAAGACTTTGAACGATGCCCATGATTCGCACAAATTGTATGCTGACAGAAAACGGGCGATCCCCCCACCCTACAAAGTTGGTGATCAAGTTTATGTGTCTACAAAGCATTTGGATAGCCCCCAGAAATGCAGGAAACTGGGTCCCAAGTTTGTTGGTCCTTTCACAATTACCAAAATCATCAGCTCTGTGTCGGTCCGTTTGGATCTCCCAAAGACATACCGGCGCTTGTACCCAGTGTTCCATGTTCACTTGCTGAAACCTGCACGCACCTCGCATCTCCGCAAACCTTTGCCTGATACCCCTGCACCTACCATGGTGGACGGTCACCAACATTATGAAGTCCGTGATATTTTGGACTCCAGAATCCGCAGAAATAAGACTCAGTTCCTAGTCATGTGGAAAGATTTCCCCCCTTCTCACAACGAATGGGTGGATAAAGAGCATCTCAAAGCTCCTAAACTGGTACGCCAGTTTTATGCCAAGTATCCACACAAACCCTGACCTTTTTCCCCTCTCCTATCTGTTGTTTTGTCTTTTCTTATTTGTCTTTCAGGTGTAGCCTTTCGTATTTCGCATGATGTCCCGGATTTCCCGCTGTTCCTGGAGGAGGTCCGGATGTCAGCCTCGCTAGTTTCTGCTTAGCTGCCATGGAAACGGGGAGGGTGGGGGGCGTTGGGATGAGTATGTTCTGCTGGTGGACAATGTTGATGGTTGGTGTTATCTCTTGGTTAACGGACCTGCATTCCAGGATGGTGAAGACCTGCCCACCTGATGGTGGAGACGAACGCATATTGGACAATGCAAAGGGGGGGGTTTGAGGATTGGGATGGGCTTAAGCTTAATACTTTCTGTTCGCGCCTAAACTATTCACTCTCAGCTTTATTTGGTCTGTAAGCTATTGTTACTTAGTAAAAGGAGCCTTATTCATTTCAAAACAATGTCTAAGCGTGGTCTTTCCTAAGCCAACAAAGAAGCAGGCCTGACACAATGCCTGTGACCCTGCCTTGCGACTCGACTGAGGACCTAGTGGCTGCATGGTTAAGTGCGGCCGCGGGGGCCTTGGACCGAGTCGCGCCCTTGCGGCCTCTCTTGCGGCGACGAATCACCCAGGCTCCTTGGTTTACTGAGGAGCTTCGGGAGATGAAGCGCCACAAGAGACGCCTAGAGAGCAGATGGAGATCCTCTCGCTCCGAAGCCGACCGAACACTAGTGAGAACCCATATTAGGGCTTACTTAGTGGCGATAAGGGTGGCCAAACGTGAGTATTGTGCCACCCTTATTGCATCCGCAGATAACCGCCCTGCTGCCCTGTTTGGGGTGACCCGCTCCCTCCTTCATCAGAGGCTGCGGGAAGCCCCTCTGCAAGGGCGAGCAGAGGAATTTGGGATTTATCTTCAGGAGAAAATCACTCGGATTCGGAATGAGCTACCCTCCATCGACAGTGGCCCGGTGGGACTGTCCGAGACTACTCTTGAGGTTCCTTCTTGGGAGGAGTTTGACTTTGTTACCACCGAGGATATGGACAGGCTGTCAAGGAAACTTAGGGCGACCACATGTTTATTGGATCCGTGTCCCTCCTGGCTTGTACTGGCATCCTGGGAGACGATACGAGGCTGGCTCCAGGGCATTGTCAACGCATCTTTGAGTGAGGGGTCCTTACCTGCCATCTTGAAAGAGGCGGTAGTGAGGCCCCTCCTCAAGAAGCCGTCCCTGGACCCAGCTTTATTAGAGAACTATCGTCCGGTCTCCAACCTTCACTTTCTGGTGAAGGTTGTTGAGAGTGTGGTAGCCCAACAGTTACCGCGACGCCTGGAGGAAGTTGATTATCTAGACCCGCGCCAGTCTGGCTTCCGACCCGGTCACAGCACCGAGACGGCATTGGTCGCGTTGGTTGATGATCTCTGGAGGGCGCGGGATAGAGGATATTCCTCTATCCTAGTCCTATTAGACCTCTCGGCGGCTTTTGATACCATCGACCATGGTATCCTATTGCACCGATTGGGGGGGTTGGGGCTGGGAGGCACCGTTCTGCGGTGGTTCTCGTCCTACCTCTCTGGTCGGTCGCAATATGTGTTGACGGGAGGGCAGAGGTCGACCTCGAGGCCTCTCTTATGTGGGGTTCCTCAGGGGTCGGTCCTCTCGCCCCTCCTATTTAACACATATATGAAGCCGCTGGGTGAGATCATCCGTGGTTTTGGGGTGGAGTACCACCTGTACGCTGATGACACTCAGCTGTACATATCCACCCCAAACCACCCCAACGATGCCGCCGAAGTGCTGTCCTGGTGTTTGGAAGCCGTACGGATCTGGATGGGTGGTAACAAACTCAAGCTCAACCCTGCCAAGACTGAGTGGCTGTGGTTTCCGGCACCGCGGTTCAGCCAGATTACTCCAACTCTGGCCATTGGGGGCGAAACACTGGCCCCCGTGGAGAGGGCGCGCAATTTGGGTGTCCTCCTGGATTCCCGGCTGTTCTTGGAGGACCATGTGGCGGCCGTGGCCAGGGGGGCGTTTCATCAGGTACACCTGATGCGACAATTGCGCCCCTTACTGGACCGGGCTGCCCTTTGCACAGTCACTCAAGCTCTCGTGACATCCCGACTCAACTACTGTAATGCTCTCTACATGGGGCTTCCCTTGAGGTGCACCAGAAGGCTACAGCTAGTCCAAAACGCAGCCGCGCGGGTGATTATGGGGGCCACTAGATGCTCCCACATAACACCGATCCTGCGCAAGCTGCATTGGCTTCCTGTGGCCTTTCGGGTGCGCTTCAAGGTTTTGACGACCATCTTTAAAGCGCTCCATGGCTCGGGGCCTAGTTACATGCGAGACCGCCTCCTGCCACATACATCCCTTAGACCGATACGCTCCCACAGAGAGGGCCTTCTCAGGGTGCCGTCGGCCGGACAATGCCAACTGGCGACACCCAGGGGAAGAGCCTTCTCTGTGGCGGGCCCAGCCCTTTGGAATGACCTACCCCCTGAATTACGTACCATCACCAACCTCCGCCTCTTCCGCCAATGTCTAAAGACATATTTGTTCCAACAAGCCGGCCTAGCCTAACCTCCCGTGGGGACTTTTAGGAAGTTTTTAAATTGGGTATTTTAAATTTGGTTTTAGTACAGGATGGGAATGTTTAATATTTATTTTAAATTATATATTTATCTTTGTATTTGTGTGTTTTTAAATTTCCTGTACGCCGCCCTGGGTCCTCTGTGGAGAAGGGCGGGATATAAATTTAAATTTAAAAAAAATATCTTAATCATTCTATTCTGTTCTGTTAGGTTCTATTCCATTCTATTCTATTCCATTCCATTCCATTTTTTATTCCATTCCATTCCATTCTCTATTCTATTCTATTCTACTCTATTCATTCCATTCCGTATTCTATTCTATTCTAGTCCAGTCCAGTCCAATCCAATCCATTCCATTCCACTCTTTATTCCATTCCATTCTCTATTCTATTATATCCATTCCATTCCATTGCATTCTCTATTCTATTCTATTCTACCCATTCCATTCTCTATTCTATTCTACTGTATTCTAATTCTATTCATTCAATTCCATTCTGTATTCTAATCTATTCTAGTCCAGTCCAGCCCAATCCAATCCATTCCATTCTATTCCATTCCACTCTTTATTCCATTCCAGTCTATTCTATTCTATTTTATTCCATTCCATTCTTTATTCTATTCTAAATTCTATTCTGAATTCTATTCCATTCCATTCCATGCTCCGAAGGTTTTCTCACTTGTTATGTGGGAGTCAGGTTTCTGCCTCTTGAAGAAAGTGACAAGAACAAGACAATTAGATGAGCTTTTACATCATTACTTGACAATTCCTTGGCACTAAACAAAACCCCAAAGCCAGTTTCTGGCCACAGACCTTCAGAGACAGCGTGCATTCCAGAGTTTATCTCGTTCTACCCAGCAGGTCAATTAGATTCTATTTATTCATTGGAGAGTGGAGGAAAACCATGGTGCCATTTCATGAAAACACAACACTTTATCTCCCTCCAGTAGGCGCATTTGAGTGAATTAAATGTGTATTATACAGATATATGTACAACACATAAGTACTACCCCGTATAGAGTTTGGATGTAGCTAAGCATGGAGTGTGCAAAGACCGTCCATCCAAATTTGTCTCTCAAATATTCTGCCTGTCGCTGCCCAATGATCTATTGCAGCCATCCATCACCGCTTGATGACGTCCTGATAATAAATTGCAATCATTTATTATTAGAATAACATCACAAGCATATGATCACAATGCATCACCAGAAAAGCAGTGGATATACTTGTAGAGGGAAGGGAGGGAGGGAGGGAGGGAGGGAGGGAGGGAGGGAGGGAGGGAAATAATTTCCAAAAATTCTGTAAATTTTAGGAAGGTTATTTGAAAGGAAAAGAAGGGAGGGAGGGAAAGAGGGAGGGAGGAAAGAAGGAAGGAAGGAAGATATTTTCCAAGAATACTGTAAATTTTAGGAAGGTTCTTTGAAAAGAAAAGAGGGAGTGAAAGAGGGAGAGAGGGAGGGAGGAAAGAAGGAAGAAAGGAAGGAACGAACAAACGAATGGAAGGAAAATAATTCCCAAGAATTATGTAAATTTTAAGGAGGTTTTTTGAAAGGAAAAGGAGGGAGGGAGGAAAATAATTTCCAAGCATTCTGTAAATTTTAGGAAGGTTCTTGAAAAGAAAAGAAGGGAGGGAGGGAGGGAAAGAGGGAGGGAGAAAATAAGGGAGGGAGGGAGGGAGGAATGACAGAAAAGAAAATAATTTCCAAGAAGTATGTAAATTTCAGGTAGGTTCTTTGAAAAGGGAAGGAAGGAAGGAAGGAAGGAAGGAAGGAAGGAAGGAAGGAAGGAAGGAAGGAAGGAAGGAAGGGCGTTCTTTGACACACGCCCACCCTATTTAAACCATGAGCAAAACTCTGAATAGGGTATCTGTTTAAAGGAGCCATTCCCAGAAGGGCCTTCAGTCATAATCTTTGCTGCTGACTCCAGGAGTAACCAACATTCCAGAAGACGTCAGTCTCAAGACCCCAAAGGATCTCAACAGATCATCAGTTTGGAGTCTCCATGTCCCCATAAGACACCCAAGACCAGCCCTCCCCCCCCCCCCCCCCATGCATTCCGTTGATTCTTATCTGGTATCAAATTGCCTTGACAGTGAACAGTTCCGTTTCTTCTGTACCATGAAATACACCAGAAGTACTTCTGACCTCTACCCTGGTTCCTGACGTCTTGCACCTGACCTGTAACTTGGGAAGCCAGGGTTTTTAATTCAGAAACAACTGGAGAGTGAAAGGTTTAACAGATTAAAGAGGTTGGAAGGATCTTGTAGGCCATCTAGTCCAACCTCCCACCCCCACCCGAGCAGGAGACCCTACATCATTCCGGACAGATAGCAGTCCAGTCTCCTCTTGAAAGCCTCCAGGGACGAAGCTCCCACAACTTCTGAAGGCAACTTCTGTTCCATGGGTTGATTGGTCTCACTGTCAGAAAATCCCTCCTTAGTTCCAGGTTGAATCTTTCCTTGTTCAGTTTCCATCCATTATTCCTTGACTGGCCTTCAGGTGCCTTGGAGAATAGCTTGACTCCTTTCTCTATGTGGCAGCCACCCAAATATTGGAAGACTGCTATCCTGTCTCCCCTGGTCCTTCTCTTCACTCAACTAGCCATCATAAATACATGCTGGTTACCAAGCACCGAAATTTTGATTTAGTTGCAGTTGCAATGGATGGCTGTGAAAGTTGGACCATAAGAAAGAATTGAGGCCAAAGAATGGAGGCCTTTGAACTCTGGTGCTGGAGAAGACTCCTGCGAGTCCCTTGGACTGCAAGGCGATCAAACTGGTCAGTCCTAGAAGAAATCAACCCTGACTGCTCTTTAGAAGGCCAGATCCTGAAGAGGAAACCCAAAGACTTTGGCCACCTAAGGAGAAGGAGGAAGGACTCCCTGGAGAAGAGCCTCATGCTGGAAACAATGGAGGGCAAAAGAAGAAGAAGGGAACAACAGAGAAGGAGGTGGCTGGAGGGAGTCACCGAAGCAGTCAGCATGAGCTTAAATGGACTCCAGAGGATGGTAGAGGACAGGAAGGCCTGGAGGAATATTGGGATCGCAGTGGGTCAGACATGACTTCGCAACTAACAACAACAACATTTAGACTACATGACCAAGGGGATGCTGCAACAGTCATAAGTGTGAGTCATTATTTCCCATGTCCTTGTAACTTGAATGGACTAATGATTGCAAGCCGGTGATGGTGTGTTTTTATTTGCAATCTGACCCTTATTCCTCCTTTCTTCCTTCCTTCCTTCCCGCCTCAATCTATCCATTCTGCATTTATTTTTCTATCCAATTGAGATGCGTTGAAGACTCGATCTTTCTTGACCCTCTCTCTTTTGGTTGCACCATATACCGACCTTAAGAAATCCTTTTCCACCACAGCATCTAATTTGCACGCGGCTTAAAACAATAGCAATAGCATTTAGACTTATACACCGCTTCATTGTGTTTTGCAGCCCACTCTAAGCAGTTTACAGAGTCAGCCTATTTGCCCTCAACAATCTGGGTCCTCATTTTACTGACTTCGGAAGGAGAGAAGGCTGAGCCAATCTTTAGCCGGTCAGGATCAAACTCCTGGCAGTTGGCAGAGTTAGCCTGAAATACTGCATTCTAATCACTGCGCACGATAGATGGATGGATGGATGGATGGATGGATGGATGGATGGATGGATGGATGGATGGATGGAAGGAAGGAAGGAAGGAAGGAAGGAAGGAAGGAAGGAAGGAAGGAAGGAAGGAAGGAAGGAAGGAAGGAAGGAAGGGTTCCGGGTGCGCTTCAAGGTGCTTGTCACCATCTTCAAATCGCTCCATGGCTCGGGGCCTAGCTACTTGCGGGACCGTCTCCTGCCACATACCTCCCTGCGTCCGATACGCTCCCACCAGGGGTGTCCAAACTTGGGAACTTTAAGATTTGTGGACTTCAACTCCCAGAATTCTCCAGCCAGCCATGCTTCAATTCTGGGAGTTGAAGTCCACAAGTCTTAAAATTCCCAAGTTTGGACACCCCTGACTTAGAGGTATATACCACTTCACAGTGCTTTATAGCCCTCTCTAAGCAATTTACAGAGTCAGCCTGTTGTCCCCCAACAATCTGGGTCCTCCTTTTATCCATCTTAGAAGGATGGAAGGCTGAGTCAACCTTGAGCCTGGTGAGATTTGAACTGCCAAATTGCAGTCAGCTGGCAGTCAGCAGAAGTAGCCTGCAGTACTGCACTCTAACCACTGCGCCACCACGGCTCGTGTTAGAAGAGTTAAAAGAACTCAAGAACCGACATTGTTTAGTGTGTTGAGCGAAACCAGCCTATAAAATATTGTAGAGCTGTCGACGTCCAGGGGAATTTAAGTGAAATCTCTCTACGTTCCCACTGATTTCAGGGAGCTCCACCATAAATACAGATGCGCCTTCGTAGTGCTTTCAAGGTCTTCAGAAATGAGCAAAGCCTCTCAGATTTATTAGTCACTCTGTGGATGCCAAAACCCCGTTCTCCTCTTGTTTTCCAAGCTATACTAGTCTTGGCTTCCCTTCACCATTTTCTTACGTGATGCTCCCATTGCAGCCTTCACTTCCTTCCCTCGGAAGCTTTTGATGCTTTTGTCTTTTTCAAAATCTTGAGGGGTGACAGGAAGCTTCTAAAAGTTGGAGCTAATTGGCCTGTGTTGGAGGTCTCAAGTGAGAAGAAATGACAGCTGAAGAGAGGAGGAACTCTTGGGGGGTGGAGGGGGGGGGAATGGGCCGAAGGAGGAAATAAGGAGTGGAGGGCTATCAAATGCAGGTATTAGCAACATATCTCAGTCAGAGTGTTAGCAACTCTGGTTTCAGAACCAGCGTCACAACTCTGGTCCCTTAACCAGTGTTAGCAAATAAATGCGGAATACAGTGATCCCTCGTTTTTCACGGTAAATGGGGACCGGAACCTTCCGCGAAAACTGAAAAACCGTGAAGTAGGATTCGCACCGGAAACTTGAGTTGGTGGACATCGTTTAAAGCAAGCACTAGGGGGCACTTGCCTCCTACCGATGCATTTTTTTTCTATTCTGTATTTTTGAAAAACCCGCGAAGCACTGAAGCCGCGAAACATGAAGCCGCGAAAAACGAGGGATCACTGTAGTGTAATTCACCGGACAGTAAAGAGATACGTTGCTGTAATCACAAACAAACTCTAAAACAGTGATAGTAAGAAAATAAATACTCTTTACTTTGTAGCAACTAAAATGCTTCTTCCGACTAACTTCTCAAACAAATAACAGTCCAACACCAAACACAGAGTTATCTCACAGTGATGCAAAAGAATACTCCTTCTTCTTCTTCAACGGCAATCAGGAAACACAGGAATCACAAGGAATCGAACAGGGAACGGACAGTGTTCCTGACCTTGCTTATATGGTAGAGCTGAGAAGCACAGCCAATCAGAATTTAAGACACAGTTCTTAAAGCTACATAACTCCTTAAGAACATAGACTCATATATATTGTCAACCCAATATAAGGCTTAATATCCTAACACAGAGCAATCACTTTTATAGCAATGATTCCAAAGGCCAAAAAGGCCACAGAGACATAGTAACATCATAATAGTGATATCAGATATAAGATAAAAGATTATATGGATGATAGATGGTAATTGGAGAGAGGGGGAGAGGGAGAGAGAGGGAGAGAGGAATTGGGTTTGTCTAGACTAGGGAAGAGAAGGACCAGGGGAGACAGGAGAGCAGCCTTCCAATATTTGAGGGTCTGCCACAGAGAAGAGGGGGTCAATCTATTCTCCAAAGCACCAGAGGGCCAGACAAGAAACGATGGATGGAAACTAATCAAGGAGAGAAGCAACCTAGAATTAAGGAGAAACTTCCTGACAGTGAGAACAATTTATCAATGGAACAGGTGGCCTTCAGAAGCGGTGGGAGCTCCGTCACAGGAAGCTTTTAAGAAGAGGCTGGACAGCCATTTGTCTGAAAGGGTAGAAAGTCTCCTACATGAGCAGGGGTTGGACTAGAGTGATGGCGAACCTATGGCATGGGTGCCACAGGTGGCACACGGAACCATTTCTTAGGGCACGCGAGGCGTGGCCCTGTCAGCTCCAGTGCGCATGTGTGCGCTTGGCCAGCTGATTCAGGCCTTCTTTTGAGGCCGTTTTTCGCCCTCTGGAGGCTTCAGGGAAGCTCCTGAAGCCTCTGGAGGTGGGGAGGGGAGGCTGTTTTCACCCTCCCCAGCCTCCTAGAAAGCCTCTGGAGCCTGGGGAGGGCGAAAAAAGTGTGCCAAAAGCAGGGGATCACGCTCATAGCATTATGGGTGTGGCACGCCCAATCACGACCCCCTTGCGCTCCCCCCGCTTTTGGCACACGAGCCAAAAAAAGTTCGCCATCACTGGACTAGAAGATCTCCAAGGTTTCATCCATGACTGTATTATTCTGAGATGCTCAGGATGTTAGTTAATAATGTCAACAACCCAGCTTTCTGTTGTGGTCTGCCAACGGCCTGCGGAGCTGACAGTGAGGAGGTTGGGGAGGAAAATGGGCCAGTCTTGGAGTCTGGGGAAGGCTCATCAGTGAGGCAGAGGAACAGCTGGAGCCTGTTCCCAGTGTGCGTATGCGCAGAGCTGCCAGACGAAGGGAACAGCTAAAGAACAGGGGTCAAGACAACACTAGTGTTGTGGCTCTGCCAGGGGAGCTGGCGGCTGAATCGGACAGCGAGGAGGGTTGGGGAGGAACCTGGGCCAGTCCTGGAGTCTGGGGAAGGCTCTGACGAGGGCTCTGTGTCGGAGGCAAAGATGGGGCCGGGGCCATCTGGGAGTTATGTGCTCCCTCCGGAGCCTCCACAGTCAGACAGCAGTGAGGCAGAGGAAGAGGCTCCCCCTGTTCCCAGTGTTTCTGTTCCTGGAACTTCCTGGAACTTCCGGTTGGGCCGATGGAGTCCTTTTTCGCTCTCCCCAGCGTCCAGAAGCTTTCCTGAAGCCTGGGGAAGGTGAAAAACAGCCCAACTGCCCAACCAGAAGTTCGGAAACAATCTGTTTCTGGCTTCCGGAGAGCTTCCGAGGGCCCAGAGAAGTCTGTTTTCGCCCTCCCCAGGCTTCAGGAAAGCCCAGGGAGGGGCCGCGCATGCATGCATGTGCAGGTGTGCACTTTCCATCCATTATTCCTTGTTGGGCTTTGGAGAATAGCTCACCCCCCTCCTCTCTGGGGCAGCTCCTCAAATATTGGAAGATGCTCTCCTATGGTCCTTCTAGTCCAACCTCCTGCTCAAGCAGGAGGCCCTACACCATTCCTGGCAAATGGCTATCCAGTCTCTTCTTAAAGTCTTCCAGTGTCTTTTTTACAAATTAACAGAGAGACCTTGGAGGTCATCTAGTCCGATCCCCCACCCAAGCGGGAGACCCTACACCATTTCTGAGAGACCGCAGTCCAGTCTCCCCTTGAAAGCCTCCAGGGATGAAGCTCCCACAACTTCTGAAGGCAACTTCTGTTCCATGGGTGGATTGTAATAATACTGCCTCCTCTGATCTCTCTCTTCATCCCTCGTCTGGCTCAAATTTATGGTTAAAATTAGGGGGCTAGTCAGGTTCCAGCAGGCAGGGCCCCATTACTGCCAAATTGTAGTGTAATTAATGGGGGGGGGGGGGTTAGTGCTTAAGGAAGAGATGAGACCCATATGTCCTTGAAGAGCAGAGGGGCAGATTTATAGAGAGGACCCTGGAGTCCCAGCTCACGTTTACATACTTGCTGGGCAGATCACGTTTCAGCTTCTCAAGGATGAGAAACTGGTGTGTTTCTCGGCTGGATTTGCCAGACAGAAGACACGGCAGACGGTTGTGGGGTGATGGATTTCATGTGGTACCTGGGGAGAGCGGAGAACATCAGATGGAGCCTTCAAGTCATCCATCTCTCGCTAGGCAGATGGTCTTGCTGTGCGTGTTCTGAAAGCCCCCACTGACGGAGGGCACCACCCCAAAGGACCCAGACTCTTGCTCTTCTCTCTCTTTCTTTCTTTCTTTCTCTCTTTCCTCCCTCTCTCTCTCTCTCTCTTTCTCCTTTCTCCCTTCCTTTCTCTTTCCTTCCTCTCTTTCTCTTTTCTCCCTTTCTTTCTTTCTCTCTCTGCCTTTCTTTCTCCTTCTCTTCTTTCTCTCTCCCCCTCTTTCTTTCTCTACCTCTCTCTCTTTCCGCTCTTTCACACTATCTTTCTTTCTTTCCTCCCTCTCTTTCTCTTTCTCTTTTCTTTCTCCTTTTCTTTCTTTCTTTCTTTCTTCTATTTTTTCTCTTTCTCTCCCCCTTTCTTTCTCTCTTTCTTTCTCTCCCTTTCTCTTTTCTCTTTCCTTCCTCCCTCTCTCTCTCACTCACTTTCTTTCTTTCTCTTTCCTTCCCCTCTCTTTCTCTCTCTTTCTCTTCCTTCCTTTCTTTCTCTTCCTCTCTTTCTCCCTTTCTCTTCCTTTCTCTTTCTCTCTCTCACACTGACACACACAGAGAGAGAGAGAGAGAGAGACACACACACACACACACATATCTTTATGTGCTTTGCAACAGTCAGAAAGCACTAATTTCTCATCAGTGAAGTTTGTTGTTTGCAAGCAGAAAAAAGCAGAATTCCTGCTTAGCCTTGGAAAAAGCTATAATCTCCCTGCTCACAAAAATATTCTGTTTTATGGTCTATGCAGATTCTCTGTCATCCAGATCATGGTTGTCCTGAAGGCGCTTTTCAAAAGGCAACTGGACTTTTTTGCCTTTGAAGACATTTTGCTTCTCATCCAAGAATTGTTTTTATTATTATTATTGCCAATGGCTCTACTGTGGATAAGAATAAAGAAAGAGAATTGCTTGCTTGCTTTCATTCTTTATGGCAGGGGTCTCCAACCTTTGCAACTTTAAGTCTGAAGGACTTCAGCTCCCAGAATTCTGGGAGCTGAAGTCATTCAGACTTAAAGTTGCAAAGGTTGGAGACCCCTGCTTTATGGCACGTTTTTGTGATAAAAAGCAATTATTCTGGGTCATTGTTAAGTCCAAGATATGAAAACCTACCAGTATTTTCCAGAGTAAGTCAGTTCTTGATGGTGTTGACTCTTAAATCAATACTTGAGTTAGCAGTTTAACTAAAACTACTTGTAAAATTCTGATAATATTCTGCAAAAAGTGCCATTGACTCTTGAAGCTTTTTTTTTTTCAATTTAATTTTATTTCTTTTATTGTAGTTGTTGCTTCTTTAATTTTATTTTCTCTTATGGATTCATTAAGGATTTTATTTTGTTGAACTGTCAGTGTTGTATAAAATGTTAGGGGGTTTTCCGTGGTCTATCTAATGTCCTATGCCAGGGGTCTGCAAAGTCGGCTCTTTTAAGACTGGTGGACTTCAACTCCCAGAGTTCCCTAGCCAGCTATGCTGGCTGGGGAATTCTGGGAGTTGAAGTCCACCAGTCTTAAAAGAGCTGACTTTGCAGACCCCTGTCCTATACTTAAGTATTTTATTAATAGAGTTAGAGAAGAGTATTTAACGAGTTGCTCCATCAAGTGTTGGGGCCCATGTCTACTTTTGTCCTAATTAAAATAGATTTTTTTTTGTCTTCTTCCTTCCACAGTCAGTAAGGCAGCCAGGAATCTGCCTGACATTTGTCTTTTTCCAAACATTTCTGTACACAAAATTCAACATCTTATAAATCACACCTACTTCAATTAAATCTGGTTGATTACAAATCACCTTAATCTTTTCTCCTCTGTCTAAAGTGCTTTGCTTTGGGCTTAATTCTAATTGCTTCAGATCAATCATCAATATGTACTTCTGTTTTTGCATTGGATGCCACAGAGAGAAATAATCCTTTTATAACTGCTTTGCTAGGGTCCATATTATTATTACTATTTTTTTAAAAAGGAGTATAAAATTTGGAAAAGGTTCTTTAATTGCTGTTGACGCCTCAGTATGATCTCCTCTTGTATTATTTATTTATTTATTTTATTTTATTCAATTTATATCCCGCCCTTCTCCAACAGGACCCAGGGCGGCGCACAGGAATTTAAAACAACATACAAAATGGTGCCAAATAGGTTAAAAAACCTATTAAATGACAAAAACCTGCGCTAAAACCAAATTAAAATCCCCCATTTTAAAACTATCTAATACTAGTCACAGCGGAGGCTATGTTAGGCCGGCTTGATGAAACAGGTGTGTTTTTAGACACTGGCGGAAGAGGCGGAGGTCGGTGATGGTGCGGAGTTCAGGGGGTAGGTCGTTCCACAGGGCAGGGCCCGCCACAGAGAAGGCCCTTCCCCTGGGTGTCGCCAGCCGGCATTGTCCGGCCGATGGCACCCGGAGAAGGCCCTCTCTGTGGGAGCGGATCGGCCGAAGGGATGTATGAGGCAGGAGACGGTCTCGCATATAACTAGGTCCCGAGCCATGGAGCGCTTTGAAGATGGTCGTCAGGACCTTGAAGCGCACCCGAAAGGCCACAGGAAGCCAGTGCAGCTCACGCAGGATCGGTGTTATATGGGAGCATCTGGGGGCTCCCGTAATCACCCGCACGGCGGGTAGTAGAAGAACTTCAATAAGTCTCCACCTTTTCGGCTACTTCTTTGCTTATTCTTACAATTACTGGAGGGGAACGGTGTCCGAGGGGCTAAGATGCTGAACTTGTGAACCAGAAAGTTGGCATTTTAAGTCCTGAGAACTACGTCATGGAGTGAGCTCCCATTCTTGTCACAGCTCCGACCAACCGAGCAGTCCGAAAGCATGTAAATGCAAGTAACAGATAACAGATTAACAGAGTTGGAAGGGGCATTGTAGGTTATCTAGTCCAAACCCCTGCTCAGGCAGGAGACCCTACACCATTTCTGACAAATGGCAGTCCAGTCTCTTCTTGAAAGCCTCCAGGGATGAAGCTCCCACAACTTCCGAAGGCAACTTTTGTTCCATGGGTTGATTGCTCTCATTGTTAGGAAATTCCTCCTTGTTTCCAGGTTGAATCTCTCCTTGGTCAGTTTCCATCCATTATTCCTTGTCTGGCCTTCAGGTGCTTTGGGAAATAGCTTGACTCCCTCCTCTCTGTGGCAGCCCCTCAAATATTGGAAGATGCTCTCCTGTCTCCCCTGGTCCTTCTCTTCACTAGACTAGCCATGCCCAGTTCCTGAAACCGTTCATTGTATATTTTAGCCTCCAGTCCCCTCATCATCCTGGTTGCTCTTCTCTGCACTCTCTCTAGAGTCTCAGTTTTGGTCACCTCGATGTAAAAAAGATGTGGAGACTCTAGAAAGAGTGCAAAGAAGAGTAACAAAGAGGATTAGGGGACTGGAGGATAAAACATATGGAGAACAATTGCAGGAAGTGGGTATGTCTAGTTTAATGGAAAAAAGAACTAAGGGAGACATAGCAATGTTCCAATATCTCAGAGGGTGCCACAAATAAGAGAGAGTCAAACTATTCTCCAAAGCACCTGAGGGCAGAACAAGAAGCAATGGGTGGAAACTAATTGAGGAGAGAAGCAATTTACAACTAAGGTGAAATTTCTTGAGAGTTAGAATGATTAATCAGTGGAACAACTTGCCTCCAGAGGCTGGGAATGCTCCAACGCTAGAAGTTTTAAAAAAGAGGTTGGATAACCATTTTTCTGAGATGGTATAGGGCAGTGGTTCTCAACCTGTGGGTCAGGACCCCTTTGGGGTTCGAACAACCCTTTCACAGGGGTCACCTAAGACTATTGGAAAATACATATTTTCAAAAAAAATACTGAAAACATAAAATAATTTTATGGTTGGGGGTCACCACAACATGAGGAACTGTATTAAAGGGTCGCAGCATTAGGAAGGTGGAGACCCACTGGTATAAGGTTTCCTGCCTAGGCAGGGGGATAGGACTAGAAGACCTCCAAGGTCCCTTCCAACTCTGCTATTTTATTCTTAACAAGAATCTCCCATCACCTCTTTTACAGGCTGCTAATTAAGGGAGCATCTTTCTCTGCTTGTTATGCAGCTGTGAGCTATGCCACTCTTTTCTCACCATTTCTTAGGCAGCCTGTCTTCCCTCCACCTTGCCCAAGGTCATTCACACATACCATTAGATCCATGGACAGCTAGGGATAATGGTGCTGGAAGGAGTGATTGTATTGAAGCCAAAAACTGCCCCCCCAGCTGAGGCTGATCCAGAAAGCCTGCAGGATCCCATGTCTGCATCCACTGATAGAAGTTCACCCACTCAGTTCCACGTAGAGACGTGCTCTGAAGATACACAGCAGAAGCTCCAAAGCAGAGCAGCAGGAAAGGAGACAGAATGACAGAGTTGGAAGGGACCTCAGAAGGTCTTCTGGTCCAACCTCTTGTGCAGCAGGGGACACTATACCATTTCAGACAAATGGCTGTCCAATCTCTTATTGAAGACCTCCAGTGATGGAGCACCCACTACTTCTGAAGGAAAACCATTCCACTGATTAAGGGGACAACTCAAGTCATCAGTTTTTTTGCATGGGCTTATGGTTATACCTGGCCAAGAGCTTTGAGGTTCTCTCTCATCTTGACTTATTGGACCGAAGTGTACTGATGCTAAAACATTTGTTGTTGTTAGTTGCGAAGTCATGTCCAACTCATTGCGACTGCATGGACAACATTCCTCCAGGCCTTCCTGTCCTCTCCCATCCTCTGGAGTCCATTGAAGCTCACGCTGGCTGCTTCGGTGACTCCATCCAGCCACCTCCTTCTCTGCTGTCCCTTCTTCTTTTGCCCTCCATCTTTCCCAGCATGAGGCTCTTCTCCAGGGAGTCCTTCCTTCTCATTAGGTGGCCAAAGTATCTGAGTGTCCTCTTCAGGATCTGGCCTTCTGAATAGCAGTCAGGGTTGATCTCCTCCAGGTGTTCCTGTCCTCTATCATCCTCTGGAGTCCATTTAAGCTCATGCCTATTGCTTCGGTGACTCCATCCAGCCACCTCCTTCTCTGCTGTCCCTTCTTCTTTTGCCCTCCATCTTTCCCAGCATGAGGGAGTCCTTCCTTCTCATTAGGTGGCCAAAGTATCTGAGTGTCCTCTTCAGGATCTGGCCTTCTCAAGAGCAGTCAGGGTTGATCTCCTCTAGGACTGACTTGTTTGATCGTCTTGCAGTCCAAGGGACTTGCAGGAGTCTTCTCCAGTGCCAGAGTTCACAGCCATCCATTGCAACTGGGAAAACCATAGTCTTGACTGTACACCTTTTGTTGTCATGGTAATGTCTCTACTTTTTAGTCTGCTGTCTAGTTTTGCCATAGCTTTCCTCCCCAGGAGCAAGCCTCTTTTAATTTCTTGGCTGCACTCCCCATCTGTGGTGATCTTGGATATGCTGAAACATATGAAGAAGAACCAATTAATTCTATGTTCTTCTAAAAGTTCTTCCTGAGCTTGCATAGCATTGGACTGTGGCAAGTATCAAAGTTGGCATCTTCCTGTCTGACAGTCACCATAAAATATCTATAGTGTTACGTAGCAGTGAATTAGAAACCCAACACATATCTATTTCTGAGTAAGTTTTGAACACTAAAGAATAATGCTTGCATTTCTCTCTGCGTGATATTCATATTTCCAGACAACAACAAAAAGGGGGGATGCTGTAATAGTGATATTGTCAGGGTTTCAAATAGCATCCAAAATTAAATCAGAGTCCGAGGCAAAGGATTCCTCAAAGTTCCAATTTATTAAGAGAGACACGTTGGCACATCTGGGGAAACCCGAATCTGAAAGCTTCCAGGTTTTCCCCACCCAGTTCAAAGTTCAAGATCTTTCCCCCACACCCCCACAAGTCCATCCCATGGTCCAATCTCCCACTGCCATGCTGGCAACTTCCACCCATCCAGTTCTGGTCAGGTGAAGAGGTGCAAGGACAAAGGATGACCTTGGCTTTCTAGAAAGAATGTTGTTATGGCTACATATCACTCAACTCCGTATAATCCCCGCTCCCATTTTCCCACCTTAGAAAACGCATAGTAGAATAATAGAAAGTGCGACAGGCCAGAGATCCAAAAGAAAAGATGGTTTGCAGGCCTGACAGATGGAATGTTTAGGAGAGTTTGAGGGAATTTAGTTACCAGAGGCCGTTTCTGATAAAGCAGAAGTGGGTGTGTTTGGATGGGGGAAATATCCACTCAACTCCCGCAGGGACCAGCGACCCCAACATTAAAGAGCACAGTTCAGAGT
Organism: Rhabdophis nuchalis; assembly: GCA_039707465.1. Taxonomy (NCBI): domain Eukaryota; kingdom Metazoa; phylum Chordata; class Lepidosauria; order Squamata; family Natricidae; genus Rhabdophis; species Rhabdophis nuchalis. The sequence goes on from CM077652.1 coordinate 33,711,401, forward strand.
TCAAAAGAAATATAATAAAGAATGCAGTAAATAGATTGGTGGGTGAAGTAAACTTTAATTAAAGCTGAAAGTTCAGCTCGGCTGGCTTTCATCGGTCACTATCTCTGTAAAACCATAAATGGGTTTTGGAGCAAGGTGTAAATTGTAAAGATTTTATAACCTCCTGGTTTGCTCTCTTTGCAACAGTCCCCAGAAGAAAATTGCTCTAATGCCAAGTTCCTGACCGATAACAATAGCCGAGAACTATTTCTTTCTGTGGTAAAATAAGGGGGAGACTTGAAAAAAAAAATATCCATGAAAGGAAGCCCTCTGAGTTTATAATGAGCTGCCATCTTGAATCTCCAGCATTTTTTTGTTATCATTCATTGGGGCATCCCATAATCCCATAATCTATGCTCCAGATGAGAACTGAGCTGACAGAAGCAGACTACAAAAAGAACCTTGAAGGTTTGGTACTAAGCTCCATAAAAATGGGAAGTCACAGATATGATCTCAAAAAATTCCCCCCTTCTCCTCCTCCTCTTCTCCCTCCTCCTTCTCTGCTTTGCAAAGCCCTAATAAGATCACGTTTCGAATACAGCGTCCATTTGTGGTCACCACGTCATAAAAAGAGGTTGAGAGGGTAGCAAAACCAAGAAAAAATGATTAAGGCCCTCGGAGGCTAAAACATTAAAAAGAACGGGATCCAGGAATTGGGAATGTCTAGCCTAGGGAAAAGAAAATGGGATGGCATGTTCTAATATCTGAGGGGCTGCCACAAAGAAGAGGGGGTCAACCTGTTTTCCAAAGTACCAGAAACAAGGGATGGAAACTAATGAAGGAGAGAAGCAATCGAGAAATAAAACAATGGGTGGAAACTAATCAAGGAGAGAAGCAACTTAGAACTGAGGAGAAATTTCCTGACAGTTAGAACAATTAACCAGTGGAACAGAAGTTGCCTCCAGAAGTTGTGAAGGCCCCAACACTGGAAGTCTTTAAGAAGATGTTAGATAGCCATTTGTCTGAAGTGGTATAGGGTCTCCTGCCTAGGCAGGGGGTTGGACTAGAAGACCTCCAAGGTCCCTTCCAACTCTGCTATTGTATTATTGTATTATTATTGTAAAGAATAGAATAAATAATAGAATGGAATGGAATGGAATGGACTAGACTAGACTAGAATGGAATAAAGAGTGGAATGGATTGGATTGGATTGGATTGGATTGGACTGGACTGGACTAGAATAGAATAGAATAGAATAGAATAGAATAGAATAGAATAGAATAGAATAGAATACAGAATAGAATGAATAGAATTGAATAGAATATAGAATGTAATGGAACGTAACGTAATGAATAGAATAGAATAGAGAATAGAGTCCCTTCCAACTCTGCTATTGTATTATATTATTGTATTGTAAAATTTGCTTGACAGTGAGAACAATTAACAACTTGCCTCCAGAAGTTGTGGGTGCTCCAACATTGGAGGTTTTTAGGAAGAGATTGAACAATTTGTCTGAAATGGTATACAACTGTGATGGTAAACATATAGCATGCATGCCCGAAGTGGCACATGGAGCCATGTCACCTGCCACGCGTGGTGTTGCCGGGTCCTCTGCTGGGTTTCTGGCACGCATGACCTTCGGGCATGTGGCAGTGCCGGAAACTGGAAGAGCTGGTTTTCCGTTTTCTTGCGTGAGCATGCACGCCAACCAGCTGATCATAGCACGCACATGCGCACCAGTAAAAGGAGGATTAGCTGGGCAGTGCGCAAGCACGTGCCCGGAAACTGGAAGTTCATTTTTGGACAAGCGCATGTGCCCTGGGCAGCTCTCTTCCGGGTTGCGGTCCAGATAAGCGCATACCCTCCCTTTCCAGCACTTGTTGCTGAAAACGTTCCCCGTCACTGGAATATAGAACATCCTGCTTGAGTAGGGGATTAAACTAGAAGACCGTTACTCTAGATCAGTGATGGCGAACCTTTTCCGCACCGAGTGCCCAAACCGGCACATGCGTGCATGCCTGTGCGTGTGAGAGCGCCCGAGTGCTGGAAACCCAAAGACCAGCTGGCCGGCACATGCATGCCTGTATTTTGGTCGAATTGGCTCGCTTTTGAGGCTGTTTTCAGGTAGTTTTTTCAGGTTGCCTGAAAAACAGTTCACAAAACGGGCTGAAAACAGCCCAAAAAATGGCATGAAAATAGTCCCGAAAACAGCCCAAAAAACTGCCTGGGTTTTGGCTATTTTTGTCCATTTTTCAGGCCGTTCTCAGGTTGTTTTCTGATGCTCCGGTGCCCATGAAGACTAGCTGGCTAATGTGCATGTGCGTATCGGGAAACCAGAAGAGCAGCTGGAGATGGCATGCATGCCCACAGAGAGGGCTCTGCGTGCCACCTCTGGCATGCATGCCATAGGTTCGCCATCACGGCTCTATATTCTGTATTCCTCCTCCTCCTCCTCCTCCTCTTCCTCCCCATAATTGTTGAGCACTAAGTATTTCAGGGCCTTACAAACCTTAGTGCCTCGCTAAGCATCTTCCGTGCAGGCTGCGGATATGATTTGCCTTCCCCAAATGACATTTCGTCCTCATGCAATGCCTATGGAGAAGCAATCGCAGCAATAAAAGAGGGATTATGCATACTTTTTCCCCCTGCGCTGCTGGCGCAGCCAATTTCGAGGCGCTCAGGAAAGACGGTTCCTGCTCTGCGGTGCAATGCTCGCGTTTACTTGCTCTGCACTTTCTCTGCGTTTGAGACAATATCACCTTTTAAATATTTGAGGAGCACAGGTTGCCCGGGAAGAGCGAGGCAATCCTTCACCGGTCAGAGGGAGGCGTGTCCTTGGCTTGCTGTCATCAGCGAAATCATGAAAAGCTTCGGGAGCCTCTGGGGACCCCTGAAGTTCAGCGCAAAAAGCTTGCAAGAAACGCACGATGGCTCTCTCGCTCTCTCCCGACCCCCCAGGAAAAGGCAGGGAAGGAAGTCGAATTCTAACCGTGCAAAAAATGCATCCTACAGCAGGCCTTTTCCCAGTGGTATTTCACAGCCACATACAAGACCAGCTTGAAGCAGAAATAATTCTCCTTGCCTTCCCAGGTCCCAATACTTCAATATTTTATTCCATGCTTTTGAAGCTTTGGTGGGAGGTCCTCTGAAGAGCCAGAGTGAGTCAATGAGCATGATTGTCACTCAGGGTGTGGGGAGGGGGAGGAAAGGAAGGGAAGGGAAGGGAAGGGAAGGGAAGGGAAGGGAAGGGAAGGGAAGGGAGGGAGGGAGGAAGGAAGGAAGGAAGGAAGGAAGGAAGGAAGGAAGGAAGGAAGGAAGGAAGGAAGGAAGGAAGGAAGGAAGGAAGGAAGGAAGGAAGGAAGGAAGGAAGGAAGGAAGGAGTGGGTTGCTGCCAGCATTACTGCCAGTTTGGTGCACAAAAATATTTGCACACCCGCACTCATTTGGCTCACACCAGTGGTGGGTTTCTGCAAGCTCGCACCTACTCGCAAGAGCCGGATGGTGAAATTTAGAGAACCGGTGAGAGGGGGTTCCACCGGTGGACCCAGAAGTAAGCCTGGCCTGCCGCTGCCAGTAACCCAATGGGAAGGAAAGGAAAGGAAAGGAAAGGAAAGGAAAGGAAAGGAAAGGAAAGAAAGAAAGAAAGAAAGAAAGAAAGAAAGAAAGAAAGAAAGAAAGAAAGAAAGAAAGAAAGAAAGAAAGAAAGAAAGAAAGAAAGAAAGAAAGAAAGAAAGAAAGAAAGAAAGAATTTATCATCACAATTGAGCCCAAAATTTTGGTGGCTAAGCAAGAGCGTTGTTAAATGAGTTTCACCACATTTTACAAGTTGGCCACTCCCACCCTGTCACATGACTGCCAAGCCACGCCCACAAAATAGGCCACACCTAGAGAGTAGGTTCTAAAAAAAATTGAAACCCACCACTGGCTCACACACACGCCAAATGCACGCTCTGTGCATGTGCACGTTTGCAACAAAAACGGTCTGCGCGTTCTCAAAATTTTAGAAACGGGAAAAATATATATTTCTGCAGTGAAAATTGTGCTGTGCATGCGCAGAACTGAAAATCAAGATGGCGCTGCCGTAGGAGAACAGGTTCTGGGGTGTGGCAGGCCAGGGTCACTGTTGGTTCCAGTAACCCAGGCCTCCAAGTTACTACCTATTCGGCCGAACTGGTCTGAACTGGTAGCAACCCACCTCTGAAGTAGTAGGAGAAAGAGGCACAGGAGGAGGAGAAGGAGGAGGAGGAGGAGGAGGAAGAGGAGGAGACACAGGAGAGGAGGAAGGAAGGAAGGAAGGAAGGAAGGAGGGAGGGAGGGAGGGAGGGAGGGAGGGAAGGAAGGAAGGAAGGAAGGAAGGAAGGAAGGAAGGAAGGAAGGAAGGAAGGAAGGAAGGAAGGAAGGAAGGAAGGAAGGAAAAGAGGGGCAGAGATGGATCGGATCCTGCCTCATACATCCTCACGACCGATTCGCTCCCACAGAGAGGGACTTCTCCGGGTGCCGTCCACTAGACTCTGTCAGCGGGCGACACCCAGGGGAAGGGCTCTCTCTGTGGCGGGCCCAGCCCTCTGGAACGACCTCCCCCCCGATATTAGGACCACCACGGACCTCCGCTCCTTCCGTCTTAAATTGAAAACACACTTTTTCTGCCTTGCCGGCCTGGGATAGCTACTCCTCTGTTTTTAGGGTTTTTTGGGGATTTTTAGTTAGATAGTTTTAATGGGTATTTTAGCACAGGTTACTTAATTTAATTTATTTTTAATGAAATATGTATATAGCCATTGTTCTTATTTCTCCTGTGCACCGCCCCGAGTCCCTGTGGGGAGAGGGTGCGGTTTATAAGAAATAAATTATTATTATTATTATTATTATTATTATTATTATTATTATTATTATTATTATTATTATTATTATTAACTATATGACCAATAAAAGCAAGTATACTTAGCAAAATTAAAATAAAATTACACATTCTTGTAACTTCCTCACAGATCCAAAATCTATGTAAAGTTTTGTAGCACCTTCACTGAGCTCATTGTCATTCCTCTTCCAGGAAATAGATAAAATAGAATTTGTGTGTCTGTGTGGAACGCAAATAAGGCTGCACTGAAATTCCTTTCGTGTAGAGAAATAGTTTTTCAGACTGTTGTTGTTATTATTGTTATGTCTCCCAGAGGGCACTTTCAAACAAAGATAATATAAAATAAAATAAAAATGAGCAATGTACCGTACACACACACACAAAATTACAGAACAAGGAAATACATATAAATAGCAGACGTGGCTGTTACAGAGGGTCCCTCCTTGTTCTTTCTCAGCTGCCTCACAGTTGCAATTTCCAGATTTATAGATTAACAGAGTTGGAAGGGACCTTGTAGGTCATCTAGTCCAACCCCATGCCCAAACAGGAGACCCTACACCATTTCTGGCAGGTGGCAGTCCAGTCTCTTCTTGAAAGCTTCCAGTGATGAAGCTCTCACAACTTCTGAAGGCAACTTCTGTTCCATGAGTTGATTGTTCGCACTGTCAGGAAATCCCTCCTTGATCAGTTTCCATCCATTGTTCCTTGCCTCCATATCTATATCTATATCTATCTCTGTATCTATATCTATATATCTATCTATATCTATATCTATATCTGTATCTGTATCTGTATCTATATCTCTCTATATCTATATCATTTATGTCTGTCTGTCTGTCTCTGTATCTATCCATCCATCCATCCATCTATATATCTATATCTATATCTATCTCTGTATCTATATCTATATCTCTGTATCTATATCTATATCATTTATGTCTGTCTGTCTGTCTCTGTATCTATCCATCCATCTATATCTATATCTATATCTATATCTATATCTATATCTATATATCTATCTGTATATCTATCTATATATCTATATCTATCTCTGTATCTATATCTATATCTCTCTATATCTATATCATTTATGTCTGTCTGTCTGTCTCTGTATCTATCTATCCATCCATCCATCCATCCATCTATATATCTATATCTATCTCTGTATCTATATCTATATCTCTCTATATCTATATCATTTATGTCTGTCTCTGTATCTATCCATCCATCCATCCATCTATATCTATATCTATATCTATATATCTATATCTATCTCTGTATCTATATCTATATCTCTCTATATCTATATCATTTATGTCTGTCTGTCTGTCTCTGTATCTATCCATCCATCCATCCATCTATATCTATATATCTATATCTGTATCTGTATCTGTATCTATATCTATATCTCTGTATCTATATCTATATCTCTCTATATCTATATCATTTATGTCTGCCTGTCTCTGTATCTATCCATCCATCCATCCATCTATATCTCTATCTATCTATCTATCTATCTATCTATCTATCTATCTATCTATCTATCTATCTATCTATCTATCTATCTGTGTCAAAACACCCTGGTAAACCCCAATTAAGGGAGGGAGCCTACTGCTTTCCTTTTCTGTCTTTCGGCTCATCACCAGAGATCATCTAGACAGAAAGCTATTAGTTTTGTTGTGTCTTTTTTTTTACATGTGTGTTAGGTTTTGAGCTGGTAAATAAATAAACAAGGGAGACTACGATAGATCTATTTCAAGCTATTTAGCTCTCATCAGCTAGCCATACCCTTAGTGGCATGCGAACCATTACAACTGCCTCACATGTAATACTTCCCTAGTTCAAATCCCACTAAGGGTATGGCTAGCTGATGAGAGCTAAATAGCTCGAAATAGATCTATCCTAGTCTCCCTTGTTTGTTTATTTATCAGCTCAAAACCTAACATAGATAGATAAATAGATAGATAGATAGATAGATAGATAGATAGATAGATGATAGATAGATAGATAGATAGATAGATAGATAGATAGATAGATAGATAGATAGATAGATAGATAGATAGATAGATAGATAGATAGATAGATAGATGGGAGAGATCTGTCCTCCATGTGGTCAGCTACCCATGACTTCAAATCCATGTGGTCCTGTCCACCATTAAAACCATCTTTCCAACAGCTTCCACTTGGAAGTGAACCCAGATGGACATTTCTTCCAACAGCCCCACCAGATAGAAATAGAAATAGAATAACAGAATTGGAAGGGACCTTGGAGGTCTTCTAGTCCAACCCCCTGCTTAGGCAGGAAACCCTACACCACTTCATAACAAATGGTTATCCAATCTCTTCTTTAAAACGTCCAGTGTTGGAGCATTTACAACTTCTGGAGGCAGGTTGTTCCGCTGATTAATGGTTCTAACTGAAAGCATAATTAGGAAAAAAATTGGATTGTGCAGAGATGGGGAGACTAACATTGAAAATAAAAGATAAAGGAGATTCAGAGTGCTTACTGAACATGGGATAGGTTTTATCAGTGGTTAGACTTAAGAGGTAGAGGTTAGATCAGGGGTTCCCAAACTTGGCAAATTGAAGACTTGTGGACTTCAACTCCCAGAATCTCTGCAGAGCTGGCTGGAGAATTCTGGGAGTTGAAGTCCACAAGTCTTCAAGTTGCCAAGTTTGGGAATCCCTGGGTTAGATGAAGGAAGATTATTGTTATGTGCATGTTAAACATGCTGCAATGGCAGAAGAGACCAGGGAACTGGTTAGGGGGCATGGCCAGCCTGGGTCACTGCCGGTTCTGCAACCCAGGCCAAATCGCCACTACCGGTTCAACCAAACCAGGAGCAACCCACCTCCTGGAGCTGAAAGATGAGCATTGTCTATCACTATGCTAGTATAATGAACATGATTATAAATAAGCTAATATAACTATTAATATTGCTATAATTACTATGCATCTTATTATTATACTTTATTCATTAAACATGAAACACAAGTCAACTGAACATTCAAAAATGCATCACAAATACCATTGATTGGTGCTAATGGTTGATACGGGTTGCTGCCAGTGTCCTAGCTATGGTATAGTATGGGAGCAGCTCTGCAGAGAGCAAAAATGCTCTACAGAGAATCATTAAAACTGCCCAGAATATCACCGGGCTCCAGCCATCGGTCCTGGATGACACCTTCGCATCTCGCTGTTTGAGGAAGTTGTACAACATTCTCAGAGACTCTTCCCATCCTGCTCACGATCTTTTTGGACTGTTGCCTTCTGGCAGAAGATACAGAACAATTAAAACCTGGACCGCAGGTCTTCTGAGTAGCTTTTATCCCAGAGCTATAATTGCACAAAACAATGAACTAAAACAGGGGTCTCCAACCTTTGCAACTTTAAGTCTGAAGGACTTCAGCTCCCAGACTTCTGGGAGCTGAAGTCCTTCAGACTTAAAGTTGCAAAGGTTGGAGACCCCTGAACTAAAGGGCCACCATCAGTGAGCTGTTGGACAGCACTATTTGGTCTGTTGTGTGGATGCGTGGGTGGTTTAAGGGTGGGGAATTTTTCTGGTGAGTGGGTGGAGATTGTCACGCATGATGGGCCTGGTCTCTGGGTGTTATGTGAATTTCGTTGTATGGGTATACTGTGTATATACATACAATGACAATGAAGTTTATACTTTATACTGATAGTAGGTATCCACCAAGTACCTTCTTAAAATATACGATGTTCCGAGTAGTTGTTTTTTGCAGTTCCACTGGTGTTATTGCAGGAAGCTGTGATTTCTTTATGTACTTTGTAAAATTCTTGGATATGGTACCAAATCCCCCAATGACAATGGGTATCACTGTTACAGGTTTCATCCATAATCGGGTAGTTTCGATGGCGCGGTATTTCGTGATTTTTTTCCAGTTCTTTTTCTTCAACTCTGGCATCTCCTGGTACCACGGTGTCAATAAATTGTACGTTTCGGCCCTCTACAACTATAGCTGGCGTGTTGTGTTCCAAATGATGATCCGTCTGTATTTGAAAGTCCCACAAGATCTTCACCTTCTCATTTTACGTAACTTTTCCCACTTTGTGTTCCCATGACTTTTGGGATGCAGGTAAGTTGTATTTTTTACACGATGACCAGTGGATAATTTAGCAACTCGGTCGTGTCTAGCTTTGTAATCAGTTTGTGCGATTAGGCTGCATTCACATATTAAATGTGAAACCATTTCTCCAACCATTTTATCAGGGTTAAACACCATAATCCAATGATGGCTAGACTTTTTGTCCTTGCGTGCCGAAAGCATGTGTCCGCGTGACAGTGCATGCACACTCCCATAATGCAATGTGCACGACCACCCCGTGCATCCCGTCCCCCCACACACATGTGCATGCAACACCCCTAGCGCTCTCTTTACCCCTCCCTCTTCCCCTCTCTCCTTCTCTCTCATGATCTATTTTTGCCTCTCTATCCCTCCCTCTCCTTCTCTCGCTCTCTCATCATCTATCTTCACCTCTCCCTCTTTTCACTCTCTCCCTCTGTTACATGATCTAGCTTCACCTCTCTCCCTCACCTTCTCTCTCCCTCTCTCATGATCTTTACTTCTCTCTCCCTGTCCCTCCATCCCTCTCTCCTCTCTCCCTCTCTCATGGTCTATCTTTCCCTCTCCCTCTCTTTTTCTCTCCCTCTCTTCCCTCTGCCTCATGATCTATCTTCACCTCTCCTCTCTCTCCCTCTCATGATCTATCTTTACTTCTCTCTCTGTCCCTCCATCCCTCTCCTCTCTCTCTCTCTCATGGTCTATCTTTCCCTCTCCCTCTCTTTTTCTCTCCCTCTCTTCCCTCTGCCTCGTGATCTATCTTCACCTCTCCTCTCTCTCCCTCTCATCTCTTTACTTCTCTCTCCCTCTCTCATGATCTTTACTTCTCTCTCCCTGTCCCTCCATTCCTCTCTCCTCTCTCCCTCTCTCATGGTCTATCTTTCCCTCTCCCTCTCTTTTTCTCCCTCTCTTCCCTCTGCCTCATGATCTATCTTCACCTCTCCTCTCTCTCCCTCTCATGATCTATCTTTACTTCTCTCTCTCTGTCCCTCCATCCCTCTCTCCCTCTCATGATCTATCTTTACTTCTCTCTCCCTGTCCCTCCATCCCTCTCCTCTCTCTCTCTCTCATGATCTATCTTTCCCTCTCCCTCTCTCTTTCTCTCCCTCTCTTCCCTCTGCCTCATGATCTATCTTCACCTCTCCCTCCCTCTCCCTCTCATGATCTACTTTACCTCCTTCTCCCTCCTTCTCTCTCCACAACCTGGAGTTCGATCCTGACTGGCTTAAAGTCTCAACCTTCCATCCTTCCGAGGTGGGTAAAATGAGGGCCCAAAATGTTGGGGGGCAACGTGCTGAGTCTGTAAACCGTTGAGAGGGCTAGAAAAGCACCGTGAAGCGGTATATAAGTCTAAGGCAGGGGTCTCAAACTCAATTTACCTGGGTGAGGCTGGGCCGCATAAGGGATTCACTCCCCCTGCGGGCTGCACTAATATTATACTTTCATATCACGGTGGGGGCCACAAGATAACGTCCCGCGGGCCGCAATTGGCCTGCGGGCCGCGAGTTTGAGACCCCTGGTCTAAGGGCTCTTGATAAAGTGCTAAATACATTGCCTCAGTGGTTGCCTGGACCAGACAGCCTTCGAGATCCCTTCCAGCCCTTGGATTCTGTGTTCTACCAATAAACTTCATTCTTCCTTCCTCTATCTAGCCCCTTCCTAAATCTCTCGAAGGTGATAGACGCCCCTGCCTTCTGTGGTCCAAAGTTGAATGAGGGACTACGTCAAGAAACGTCTCTTTCACCTTTTCTGGATCTTGCACCGTTCACGAGGACGACTCCAATTGTTCTGAAGATGAGTGGGTTGCGCTATCCGCTTCCGTGCGTCATTTTGCACAACTCGATCGTGCGTGTTCCTTCCTCTTATCGCCCTTTTCTAAGCAGGAAAAAAAAAAGGCCAAAGCAACGCAACCTTTCCGCGGAGCATTGTTCTCGTCTGTTGACACTGCCTTTTTCCCTGGACCTTTTCTTACACAATGGGCTACCTTTTCACTTCCATTTCCAACATGGGTTTTTTTCTTTTTTCGTTTCACATTATCAAACAGAGGCTGGACGCATCTGATAATTCTCCCATTGGGAGAACGTCAGGGAATGAGATCACCAAAACTCCTCTTCTCCCAGTTTCTAGAAGCGCTAAAGTAGGTGGCGGGGGACAACTCCCAGGCTGTGGCCTCTTGGCAATCGCGGCTCCATTTGTACAATTCTGCCGACTGCCAGCAGTTCGATCCTGACCGGCTCAAGGTTGATTCAGCCTTCCATCCTCGTTGGCAAAATGAGGATCCAAATTGTTTGGGGCAAATAGGCTAACTCTGTAAACTGCTTAGAGAGGGCTGTAAAGAACTCTGAAGTGGTATATAAGTCTTGTTAGCAACTCTGGGTTCAGAAACAGCTGATACTCACAGCCAATCAGATTCAAGCAGTTCTTAAAGTTACATAGCTCCTTAAGAACATAGGCACATATATATTGTCAACCCAATATAAGGCTGAATATCCTAACAAGTCTGTTATTGCTAATGCTCTTCCTTTTCTCCTTCCTTCCTTCCCCTCCCTCCCTCTCTCCCTCCCTCCCAATGGTTAAAATGCAGTATTGCAGGCTAACTCTGCCCACCACCGGGAGTTCTATCCTGACTGGTTCAAGGTGGACTCAGCCTTCCATCCTTCCAAGGTTGGTAAACAGAGGAGCCAGATTGTTGGGGGCAATGAGGCTGACTCTGTAAACCACCTAGAGAGGGCTGTAAAGCACTATAAAGAGGTATATAAGTGCTATTGCTAATGCTCTTCCTTTTCTCCTTTTCTTCCTTCCTTCCTCTCCTTCCTTCCCAGTGGTTAGAATGCAGTATTGCAGGCTCATTCTGCCCACTGCCAGGAGTTCGATCCTGACCGGCTCAAGGTTGACTCAGCCTTCCATCCTTCCAAGGTGGCTAAAATGAGGAGCCATATTGTTGGGGATAACATGCTGACTCTGTAAACCACCTAGAGAGGGCTGTAAAAAAACTATGGAGCAGTATATAAATCTAAGTGCTATTGCTAATGATATTGTTAGCACCAATCCACTTCACCGTCCTTCACAACTCAGGTGTTCTTGACAATTTGATTGGAAGATGCAAGGGAGGGTACAGGAAAAGATAATCCATTAGACTGAAGAAGTGATTAACAAGTAACAGCGATTTTATACCAGGGAATTATAGTTACACATCTTGAAGGGTTCAAGAGAACACGCAGCATAAAAATGTACAAAAGGCAATTAGGAATAGTTATATTGTACATAAATAAAGAGAAACCCTGCTCTCTTCTTGCACTGATGATGTCACCTAGTTGGGTAATGAGACGCCTGCAAGAAAACAACCAAGCTCAGAAAGTACCACAATCTCGATTCCCTCTGGAGGGAATACGAAGAGAATGTTCACGCAAGCATCACCTTCTTTCTCCATTAAGTTTACAATATTAAGTGATTGTTCATTACTATTATTCTATTACTATTATGAAATTGATATATGCCCTTCTGACCAGCAAGCGGCTTGCAATATCATAAAATATATATATATAAACAATTAAAAATGAGAGATATTAAAAGATTAAGTATTAAAACGAAAACATTTACATTAACAACAAACCAGAGACAACGATCTGAGCATGCCACTTCTAGATAATTGGGGAGTAAGAGGAATAGAGTGAAAAGAGCCATCCTGGGCAAAACACCTAATGATGTTGATTCCTAGGTGATAGATTATAATTTACAAAGAGAATCACACTCCTCAGACCTTTTCTGAGTCAGAGGACAGGAATCCCATTAGAATTCTACTTTAACCTACTTTTTCCAGCAAGGACATCAAATTCAAGAAGCAACACCAGAAGGCAACTGAACTATCTTTCTTTTTTCCTTCTGAAGACATTTCGCTTCTCATCCAAGAAGCTTCTTCAGCTCTGACAGGCTAGTGGGGAAGGGAAGGATTTAGACTCCTTGCAGACAGCTGGCCATATGCATCCTTTGAGAGGGTGGTTGAAGCCCTTGGAGGTTTATCTGTTGTCCTCAGATTGGTGCAAATGGTTCCTGTAGTCTGCAATTTCTTTCCTTCTGGAAATCCATTCCTATTCCCACCCCATTCCAAGGGGCTTCATCCCAAATTGCATAGCCCAAAGTCTGTAGAGATTCTCAGCCATCCAGATCCTGGTTGTCCCAAAAGTGATTTTTTTTTTCCAGGAGGCAACTGGACTTTCTTGTTTTTTCTTTTGGAGACATTTTGCTTCTCATTCAAGAAGCTTCCTTTGGGACAACCATGACCTGAATGACTGAGAATCTCTACACAGAGTTTAAGTTAACGCCAGATATTGCAATCTTTTCCCTTTCACCGGCTTTCATTTCTGAGCTAATCAGTTCTCATTCTTGCCACTAGATGTCAGCAAAGACCAGTTTTCCTACACAATCTGTAATTCCTGGGAAATTAAGCAGAAACACCATTGGCACTATTCTCTTCTTTCCATCACTTAAGTCTTTCTTTCTTTCTTTCTTTCTTTCTTTCTTTCTTTCTTTCTTTCTTTCTCTTTCTTTCTTTCTTTCCTGTCTTTCTTTCCTGTCATAGTTTTAAACTGTTTTAGTAGGGGTTTTTAGCAGGGGTTTTAAGGACAGGCTAATTATGTAATATATTTTAATATATTTTATGTTTTGTATTATTGACTTTTATCGCTGTCTGTACACCGCCCTGAGTCCCGAAAGGGAGAAGGGCAGTATACAAATCTAATAAATACTAAATACTGTCTTTCTTTCTTTCCTTTTTCTTTTTTTCTTTCTTTTTCTTTCTTTCTTTCTTTCTCTATATCTTTCTTTCTATTTCTCCATCTTTCTTTCTTTTCTTTCTTTCTTTCTCTATATCTTTCTTTCTTTCCTTTCTTTCTTTCTTTCTATTTCTCCATCTTTCTTTCTTTCTTGTCCTTCTTTCTTTCTTTCTCTTTCTTCTTTTCTTTCTGTCTTTCCTTTCTTTCTTTTCTCTCTCTCTCTCTTTTTCTTTGAAGGAAAGATAATAACTTTCTCACACGTGCAGATACTCCTCTGAGGAGAGGTAGGTGACAAACTAAGGTATAGAATTTGCCAAAATTGCAGATGGCAACAAACCGGAATTAAAGTAATTAAAGAAAAAAAAAACAATCCAGTTTTGTTTCCGTTTGGAAACTGCTTCTGGCCTTTACTCTCAAGAGAAAAATAAAATAAAACTTTGACTTTAGGTTTTGAAAATTAGATTAATTAATTAATTGGAATTCTGTATTGTTACAGAAATGCCTAGAGCTTACTAAATATCTACAGGGGAAAAAGGCGAAGGTTGCAACTGTGTTTTGTATTTTACTGCAGTGAAAGAAGCTGGAAGTCACTGCTTTTTTCCCTTCCTCTTTCCCTTTCCCTTCTTTTGCTTTTCCCTATTCCTTATTATCTTGGTTATCCTTTGTATTTCATAATATAATAAACTTTAATAATTGAAAAGAAGAATCTGCCAAAATTGCAACAGTTCTGACTTTTCCAGATAGGTTCCTTATGAATGTTCTCTGGCAGCGCAATCAAGAAGATTCATTCATTCATTCATTCAATTTATATGCTTCTCATCTTTCTGTCAAGCGACTGGAATTTGCTGCCATTACATTGGAACATGCAAGAAAATGACTAACTGGATACACAGCAGGTCTAATTGCTAAACTGAGCTGTCTGGTGGGTTTACACAACAGAGTTTATCATAAATAATTGGATTAGATTTTAGATACAAATGTAACAGTCGGAAGAGACCTTGTAGGTCATCTAGTCCAACCCACCCACCCCCCACTCAAGCAGGAGACCTACACCCTTTCTGACAGGTGGCAGTCCAGTCTCTTCTTGAAAGTCTCAAGTGACGAAGTTCCCACAACTTCTGAAGGCAACTTCTGTTCCATCGGTTGATTGTTCTCACTGTCAGAAAATGTCTCCTTATTTCCAGGTTGAATCTCTCCTTGGTCAGTTTCCATCCATTATTCCTTCTCTGGCCTTCAGGTGCCTTGGAGAATACCTTGACCCCCTCCTCTCTGTGGCAGCCCCTCAAATACTGAAAGACTGCTCTCATGTCTCCCCTGGTCCTTCTCTTCCCTAGACTAGCCAGGCCCAGTTCCTGCAACTGTTCATCATCTGTTTGAGCCTCTAGCCCCTTATTCATCCTGGTTGCTCTTCTCTGCATTCTTTCTAGAGTCTCAACATCTTTTTTTACTGTGGTGACCAAAACTGGATGGATAAGTGTGATCTTACTAAGGCTTTATAGAGTGGTATTAGTACGTCACTTGATCTTGAATTAAGCAGACTCAGTTTGAACTTTATGCTAACACACACACACACACACACAGACACACACACACAAGCCAAAATGAAACTAAGGTCGCCACTAACCAAGATCTTCATATCACACAAATGCAGCCTACAACTTTTCACACTAACAACCATTGCAGCATCCCTGTTCCCTTGGATCAAAATTTGAGCACTTGGCAACTGGCATGTATTTATGATGGCTGCACTGTCCTGGAGTCACGTGATCTCCATTTGTAACCTACGCAACTGGCTTCCGACAAACAAACTCAATGGGGAAAAGCCAGATAGTCAACAATGGCATGATTCACTTAACAATAACTGCAGTGGTTCACTTAATAACTGTGACGGGAAGGTTGGTAAAATGGGATGCAGCTCACGATAGATAGGTAGGTAGGTAGGTAGGTAGGTAGGTAGGTAGGTAGGTAGGTAGGTAGGTAGGTAGACAGACAGACAGACAGACAGACAGACAGACAGACAGACACCTTGTTTTCCTGAAAATAAGATCTCCCTGGATAATAAGCTCAATTGGGCATATGAGCTAAAATAAGCCCTCCCCCCAAAATAAGCCCTCCCTGAAAATATTGCAACACAGCAGCAGCCATGAGGTGACCATGGTCGCCACCTCCTGCACCTCAAAAATAGTAAGACCTCCCTGAAAATAAGGCCAAGCGCTTATTTCGGGGGTCAAAAGAAAATAAGACCCTGTCTTATTTTCGGGAAAACATGGTAAGTCTATCCATCCATCCATCAATCCATCCTAATTAAGTCTGTCGACTGAATACTGCCAAGATTTCCTTCTGGCAGGGCAGAAACAACTACAGAATTTATCCAGATCTAAGCGCCTGATAATCTCAGGAACTTGGATTTTCGTTTCATTTTCTCTCCTTTAAAACTGAAGGAAGGAAGAATAAGATGGAAACTTCTAGGTAGCCCTTAGAAAAAGTTTCTACTGAAACGTCAGACATTAGAATGGTGGATGGGCAGGATTTCCAAAATGTAAGGGTGAAAGGCTAATTATTCTTTAACCCCGATTTGCCAATCTAACTGGCAACAACCAAAATTGCAGTGAATAATTTTAAAAGGGGGAAGGATAAATTAGGCAAAATAAAGATGTTGTGTTAAGTTGTTCAATCAGCATTGCTGTCCTATAGAATGCAGTATTTGAAAGTACAGATTTTTTTTTTATTTGCTTATTTTCCATGGACTCACAGCTGGGCCCAAACCTGGGTTTCTCATCTTAGCTTTGGCTGAAAATACTCAGCTACTAGTACCCTTTCCCCAAAAAAATAAGACCTCCCCAGATAATAAACCCGATCGGGCTTTTAGTGCATGTGCTAAAATAAGCCCTCCCTGAAAATAAGCCCTCCCTCAAAATAAGCCCTCCCTGAAAATAAGCCCTCCCTGAAAATATTGCAACACAGCAGCAGCCATGAGCCACAACTTACTGCCTCTTGCGCCTCAAAAATAATAAGACCCCCCCTAAAATAAGGCCAAGCGCTTTTGGGGGTGGTCAAAAGAAAATAAGACCCTGTCTTATTTTTGGGGAAACATGGTAGTAGTGGCCAAAACCCCTGGAGCATGACTTCAACTCAGGTTAAAGCAGTGATGACAAAGCGGCAGAGGCCAGGGATGGAAAGAGCAGTGAAGAGCACCATCTCGGATACCCTCAAATGAAACTGTCCCACCGTCATTTCTGGCGCACCATCTTGGCCATGAGAATGAAGGCCAATCCGGTGAGAAGCTGAGTGCCGATGGAGACCCAGGCGAAGGCCAATGACCAGCCAAACTGGATGTTGAGATTTTCCATGAGATTCCTCCTCCCCTGAAAAGATGCGACGTGCTTGAAGAGGGCAGCGGAATAGGCGATGTAGATGCTGACCCCAAGGAGGGTAACAAGAGCTAAAAAGGACACAAGCAGAGTCAGAGGGCTCCATGTTTATTGAAAACTCTCTCCGTTAGGCTCTAGGAACAACTCGCCAACTTGCCACGGGACAATCCACGTGGGGTAAGAATCTGAAAATAACATTTAACACAGCACAGTAGTAGAGCAAAATGGTTCGGTTGAGATCGGCATATGTGGGATTGATTGGGGTAAATTGTAAAGGTGATACCAAAATATAATTTTATCGTATTTTATTTATCTATATATTAAATTATTGTGCTTTATTCCAATTTCATTTTGAATCGTATTTTATTCCAATTTCATTTTGAATTATTTTATTCCAATTTCATTTTGAATCGTGTTTTATTCCAATTTCATTTTGAATAGTATTTTATTGCAATTTCATTTTGAATCGTATTTTATTCCAATTTCATTTTGAATCGTATTTTATTCCAATTTCATTTTGAATCGTATCTTATTCCAATTTCATTTTGAATCGTATTTTATTCCAAATCCATTTTG
The DNA here is from genome assembly GCA_039707465.1 of Rhabdophis nuchalis. NCBI lineage: Eukaryota > Metazoa > Chordata > Lepidosauria > Squamata > Natricidae > Rhabdophis > Rhabdophis nuchalis. The sequence goes on from CM077652.1 coordinate 33,729,043, forward strand.
AAGTATTTTATTCCAATTTCATTTTGAATCGTATTTTATTCCAATTTCATTTTGAATCGTATTTTATTCCAATTTCATTTTGAATCGTATTTTATTCCAATCGTATTTTATTCCAATTGTATTTTAAATCGAATTTTTATTCCCATTTCATTTTGAATCGTATTTTATTCCAAATCCATTTTGAATCATATTTTATTCCAATTTCATTTTAAAATGTTTTTATCAGATTTTAGTAATAATTTGTATGTGGAACTCTGCACTTGGATAAATGGATCAAGGACTAATCAATAAAATAAAATAAACACATGGGATAATAATAAATGTTATCCACCATTGTTTCTTCTACATTATTTCCATTTTTGTCAATAGAAATATTGCCAAGGAAACAGTGGTGGATTATATTTATCACATTGAGGTATCCCGCATGGAATTGTCCCATCACAAGTTGTCTGGTGGCCAGTTGGCGAGTTGTCCCATGGTTTGTTGGCAGTAACGAGATGGCCATGGCGAGTTAATAATAATAATAATAATTTTATTTATAACCCGCTGTCTCTCCCCAAAGGGACTCGAGTTGTCCCATTCCACTTTATAAACCATTATGCAGATTCTGAAGACTAGAAGGAATTTGGTCACTGTAGCCATAAGTGCATGAGTACAGATGCATGAATACCATTCCCTCCCTAAAGGCTAAAATTCTGGAGTGCTGATGTGGCATACACAGAGAGACACACCTGTGGTATGCCCCACTTTTCCTGCCCACAGACCTGATGGAGAAGTTTGAAGAGCCACCTGAGGGGCCAGCCAACTCTAAGTCAACTGCAGATGTTACATTTTGGACTCTCAAATCATAGGATATAAAAACATAGAATAGCAGGGTTGGAAGGAAACTTGGAGGACTTCCAGCTGTCCAGCTCCCTGCTCAAGCAGGAGACACTATTTCATTCTGAACAAATGGCTGTCCAGACTCTTCTTGAAAGCCTCCAGTGATGGAGCACCCACGACTTCTGAAGGCAAGCTGTTCTACTGATTGATTGTTGTCACTGTCAGGAAATTCTGCCTTAATTCTAGGTTGGCTCTCTCTCGAATGATCTTCCACCCGTGACTTCTTGTAATGCTCAGGTGCTTTGGAAAATAAGGTGGCACACACACATCCGCCCCCTTCTCTGCGGCAGCTACTCAAGTATCATAAGGTTGCTTTCATGACACCCCTCATTCATTTCTTCCTTAGACTAGACATACCTAGTTGGTGGCCTATCGGCCGCCGGCCCCTCCAGCAGCTGACTCAGAAGAGGAGGAGACATAGGAGTTAGGGTCAGCATCAGGAGGAGAAAAAGGAGGAACAAGTGGACTTCGTGCCTGACGCAAGGATGTGCAGAAAGCAGAGGAGAGGAGAGCAGTGGAAATCTATGGGCTGGTCCTTGGGAAGGAAGGGCCACTGCTGCTAGCGAAGCCCCACCCTAGCTCTGGGGATAAAAGGCAGGGGGCAGAGATGAATAGATGTGGCAGAGGAGAGGAGAGCAGTGGAAATCTATGGGCCGGTCCTTGGGAAGGAAGAGCCACCGCTGCTAGCGAAGCCCCACCCTAGCTCTGGGGATAAAAGGCAGGGGGCAGAGATGAATAGATGTGGCAGAGGAGAGGAGAGCAGTGGAAATCTATGGGCCGGTCCTTGGGAAGGAAGAGCCACCGCTGCTAGCGAAGCCCCACCCTAGCTCTGGGGATCAAAGGCAGGGGGCGGAGATGAATAGATGTGGCAGAGGAGAGGAGAGCAGTGGCAATCTATGGGCTGGTCCTTGGAAGGGAAGAGCCACCGCTGCTAGCGAAGCCCCACCCTAGCTCTGGGGATAAAAGGCAGGGGGCGGAGATGAATAGATGTGGCAGAGGAGAGGAGAGCAGTGGAAATCTATGGGCCGGTCCTTGGGAAGGAAGAGCCACCGCTGCTAGCGAAGCCCCACCCTAGCTCTGGGGATAAAAGGCAGGGGGCGGAGATGAATAGATGTGGCAGAGGAGAGGAGAGCAGTGGAAATCTATGGGCCGGTCCTTGGGAAGGAAGGGCCACCGCTGCTAGCGAAGCCCCTCCCTAGCTCTGGGGATCAAAGGCAGGGGGCGGAGATGAACAGGTGTGGCAAACAACTATTCATCTCCCTGCCAGACAGACTTGCTTGCCTGCATTGAGAGAGAAACCTTTTGTTGGGGCTGCTGGAGCTCCTAATAAAGGAATCTTTTGTGTTCACATCGGAGGGTTTGTTATGTTTGGGGATCTGGGTCAGGATGCCTGCTAGTTCCCTCAATCGTTCATTTATTTATTTATTTATTTATTTAAATTTATACCCCGCCCTTCTCCACAGAGGACCCAGGGCAGCGCACAGGAAATTTAAAAAACATACAAAAATACAATAAATATAATTTTAAAAAACTATTAAATAACCCCATCCTGCGCTAAAACCAAATTTTAAAACCCAATTTAAAACTATCTTAAGTCCCCAAGGGAGGTTAGGCTAGGCCGGCTTGTTGAAACAGATATGTCTTAAGACATTGGCGGAAGAGGCGGAGGTCGGTGATGGTACGTAATTCAGGGGGTAGGTCATTCCAAAGGGCTGGCCCCGCCACAGAGAAGGCTCTTCCCCTGGGCGTCGCCAGTCGGCACTGTCCGGCCGACGGTACCCTGAGGAGGCCCTCTCTGTGGGAGCGGATTGGTCTGAGGGATGTATGGGGCAGGAGGCGGTCTCGCATATAACTAGGTCCCGAGCCATGGAGCGCTTTAAAGATGGTAGTCAAAACCTTCATCACATGGTTTAGTCTTCAGACCCCCTGTCGTTTTAGTTGCTCCTCTCTGCACTCTTTCTAGGGCCTCAGCATCTTTTCTGTATCATGGTGACCAGAACTGGATGCAGTGTGGTCTCACCGTGCAGTATAAATTGGTACCAACATTTGACATGATAAATCGGTCCATCTCAAGGATCAGTTTGACCGCATACCTCCTAGAAGAAAGAGCACCCCGGTGAACAGCAGAAGGCAGAAGGCTTGGGTGAAGATGCTAAGGATAGCTGCCATTCCTCCAAAGATGATGATGATGAGGCTTAGAGGCAACAGGACCACAAACGTCCCATGAAGGTCTGGAAGGGAGAGAGAGAGGGAGAGAGTCAATCACTTCAACTGAGCTCAAAGCAGTGATGAGAAAGAGACAGAGGCCAGGGATGGAGAGAGCAAGTGAAAAGCACCGTCTCCCACACCCTCAAATGAAATTGTCCCACTGTTGTTTCTGGACCACCACCTTGGCCATGAAAACAAAGGCCAACCCGGTGGGGAAGCTCAACGCCGATGGAGACAGGGGTGAGATTCAGCTGGAGAGGAGAGGAGAGCGAACCAGATGTTAATTTTACATCTGGTATGTCGAACCGGTAGTTCTGAGGACCGGCTGGCCCTGCCTCACCCCGCCCTGCTCCTCCCAGCAGCCCTCACGCGGCCAGTTTTGGATCCCAAGTAAGTGCAGGGGCCACGTGGACCCTGGGGAAGTGGAAAATGGGCCTCCCAGAGGCTGTGGAGGGTGTAAGCGGGCCTATTTCCAGCCTCTAGAGAGCCTCCGGAGCCTGTTTTTGCTCCCAGGAGGCTGTAGGAGGCTGACTACGCCACGCCAACCATGGCCATGCCCACCATGGCCACGCCCACCCAGCAACCAGGCAGAGAACTGGTTGTTAAATTATTTGAAGCCCACCACTGGATGGAGACCCAGGCAAAGGCCAAAGACCAGCCAAAGTGGATGTTGAGATTTTTCCAAGAGATTCTTCCTTCCCTGTAAAGATGCAATGTGCTTGAAGAGGGCAATGGAATAAGAGATGTAGATGCTGACCCCAAGGAGGGTAATGTTCTGATCTAGGCTTCCTGAGAAAGTATAAATCACAATCTTAGTCCCAAAAACCCTCTTTTATTTCTACAGCTGTAAATTATGGCCATTCCCAGTCCAACAAGGCTTCGCCAACAGTCTTTGAAGATTCCGACAGATGTCTGCTCGAGTTGCCACAGTCTTTCAGAGGAATGTTGATAAACAGCCACCTTTATCTCCCTGGGAATGCTGCCAGAGACCTAATGACCATCTTTAAAGCGCTCCATGGCTCGGGGCCTAGTTACATGCGAGACCGTCTCCTGCCCCATACATCCCTTTGGCCGATCCACTCCCACAGAGAGGGCCTTCTCAGGGTGCCATCGACCGGGCAATGCCGACTGGTGACACCCAGGGGAAGAGCCTTCTCTGTGGCGGGCCCTGCCCTTTGGAACGACCTACCCCCTGAATTGCGTACCATCTCTGACCTCCGCCTCTTCCGCCAGTGTCTAAAGACATACCTGTTTCAGCAAGCTGGCCTAGCCTAACCTCCCGTGGGGACTATTTTTAGATCGTTTTAAACTGGGGATTTTAAATTTGGATTTTAGCATAGGATTATAATTTAATATGTTTTTAAATTTTGTATTTATCGTTTTTGTATGTTTTTAAATTCCTGTGCGCCGCCCTGGGTCCTTCGTGGAGAAGGGCGGGATATAAATATGATTAAAATAAAACAAAATAAATAAAAATAATGGTCAAATGCAGAGCAAGGCCAAACTTAGCACAGAGTCAAACAGAATTTTTCAAAGCTTGAACCGACCAGATGAACTAACTGCTTCCTGTAAAAGTCCACATCCCGTTCGCTCCTCTTTTATGTCTTATGGGAGGGGCCAATTATCTCCAAGCCTTATTCCCGAGTTGACCCTTTTTTCTTAACTGTTCTTGCCTTCTGGCAGCTCTGCGCATGTGCACACTGGGAACAGGCTTCCGTTGTTCTTCTGCCTCGCTGATGACAGACTCCAGAGGCTCCGGAGGCAGCAAATAACTACCAGATGGCCCTTGGTCCCCTCTCTGCCTCCGACACAGACCCCTCGTCCGAGCCTTCCCCAAACTCCAGGACTGGCCCATGTTCCTCCCCAACCTCCTCACTGTCTGAATCTGCTGCCAGCTCTGCTGGCCACTGGCGGGCCACAACAGGTAACAAGAGCTAAGGAGGACACAAACAGAGTCAGAGGGCTCCATATTGAAAACTCTCTCCATCTGGAGCCACTTCCTATTGCAATCCATCCATCATACATTTAGCTGCAAATTTCTTCTCTTCTGCCCTTGAAACATTTTCTCTCTACTCTCTCTCGTATGAATATTTCAGATGAAAATCTTTGGCGGAAGAGAGTTCAGTTTGGTTGGTAAAATGCCATACCCAGGATCGTAGAAGCAGTAACACGGGCTTCCTTACACCCAAATCCAATAGTTTATGCTGACGGAATTCTAGCCAAGACACGGTCATGGCTCAGTGGAAATGGGAGGGGCTCAGAGAAAACTTGACCCAGAATGACATGAATCTGTTCAGAAAAGACTTTTGGGATTCACAAAATGCTTCATGAAATCAGAGACGTTGTATTGGATTCACACCAGTGGTGAAATCCAGCAGGTACTGACAGGTTCTGGAGAACCAGTAGCGGAAATTTTGAGTAGTCCAGAGAACTGGTAAATACCACCTCTGGCTGGCCTAGACCCCCATCTATTCTCTGCCTCCCGAGCCCCAGCTGATCGGGAGGGAATGGGGATTTTGCAGTATCCTCCCCAGCCACGCACACCAAGACATGCCCACTAAGCCACACCACACCCACCAAGCCACACCCACAGAACCGGTAGTAAAAAAATTCGAATTTCACCACTAATTCACACAACATGCTAAACCTAGTTAAACATAATTGTGGTTGGGTTTGGGGCTGTAGTTTGCAGTATTGTATGAACCAAGATCGCTGCATCAATAAGCCCAGATTCCAGGTGGCCCAGCTGAAGCTCAGTATTTAAACACAACCATTATCACATCGAATGAAGTGTAGAATGATTTCTCTTCTATTAACCTACCGGTAATTGACATGTTTATTTATACCGTTAGTCCATGCATGATATGCCGTAACTCTAAAGAAATTGACTTTTGATACCACGCCTGGCAAGGGGTATGCACCATGGCTGCCTCTTTGGCATTGCAGACATGCCCACCTGAACTAATTCTTTGATTTGGGACAACTCAGCTAATGCCCCAGAGAAGGGGCACTCACATTTGTGGGCAACAGTAAAACTCATCCGTGCTTCTCAAAAACAGGACTTCAACAACCAGCCAATGGACGGATGGCAATCTTGGTCTCTTGGCCTTGAATATTGTTTAACTTCAAGGCGCTGGGAGATTACTTATCTGTATAAATAAATAAAAAGCCAACAGCGATGCTAAATCCTCCGGCCGGGTCCTTTCCATCTGAGTAAACGCCGGGCTGCATCTCGCCAAGCACCTCATGAAGCAGCTGTTTTCGTCTACAAGTTCCCCTCGCTGCACCGAGATAATCATTAACCACTAATGGATAAGCTGACATTCCTTGGAGCTTTCTCCTGTGTCCCAGGAGCCCTCCCCACGATGGCTTTTTATCACTGGCTTTGTTCCCAATGCAATTGCTTTTCCATCTCTCTTTCTCTGACCCATCACCCCAGGACCGTTGTCTTCCCAGCTGCCCAAACAGAAGGTTGCTAGGTGCCTCTCCATAGCTTTGGGCATCTCCTAGATGTGGTTTTCTAAGAGTGCTCCCGATTGGTGCTTTATTTCCTTCTTCACCAGCCAGGACCCAGGTAGGGGAACCTAATGGCAGCTCCTACTTCCTCTGAACAGGAATGAAAGGCAGCTGGTATGTTCAGAATATCAGAATAACTGAGTTACAAGGGGCTTTGGAGGTCTTCTAGTCCAACTCACTGCTCAAGCAGGAAACTCTAAACCAGGGGTCTCCAACCTTTGCAACTTTAAGTCTGAAGGACTTCAGCTCCCAGAATTCTCCAGCCAGCAAAGTTGCAAAGGTTGGAGACCCCTGCTCTAAACCATTACAGACTTGTTCAATTTCTTCTTTAAAACGTCCAGTGTTGAAGCATCCACAACTTCTGAAGAGAAGCGGTTCCACTGATGAATTGTTCTCAATGTCAGGAAATGTCTCCTTAGTTCTAAATTGCTTCTCTCCTTGATTAGTTTTCACCCATTGCTTCTTGTCCTGCCCTCAGATGCTTTGGAGAATAGTTTGACTCCCTCTTCTTTGTGGCAGCCCCTGAGATATTGGAAGACTGTTATCATGTCAGTCCTTGTCCTTATTTTATTAAACTAGACATACTGTACATTTGAAATAATAGAAAATTAATAGACATACATTTTCCCCCAAAGAACCAGAAACTACCACTAGTGTCTGGAGTTGAAGTCCACCAGTCTTAAAAGAGCCAACTTTGCAGACCCCTGTTCTAGGAGAAGGGAAACTCTTATTACAAACCTCCACTGCCTTGGGGCTACATCCACTCCTGGAAAAGGCTTCAGGAGTCAACCTCGAGGCAAAATCCGGAGCCGGAGTCCGGGAAGCAGTTCGTGACTGTGTACAACCACATTCTAGTAACTCCTGCAAAGCAGCTGGAACTAAACGTGAGACTTGGAGGCCACTTTTGCAAACGTTTTTTATTTTTCTGTAAATAAACCTTTTTGCATTGTGAGCCAAACTTGTCTCTGTGTTGTGAGGATTTAATGATTGGGTTTTTATCTCACAAGTCTGAGGGCAGCTTTGATAGACACGCTGACTTCCCTGCATTATTTATTTTATTTATTTTATTCAATTTATATCCCGCCCTTCTCCAACAGGATCCAATTCTTTGCATGGCAATTGCTGTCAGGAGATACAACTTAGAAGCTACTTACACAGGACATTCTTACGCGAAGTTGTCATGTTTGCGATCTTAAACTTGAACGGGTTTACCATAGGGAGGCATGTCCTATTAACTGCAAGAAAAGAGGAAACCATCAGACCACTGCTCAAGCAACAGCTTTGGGTCAACCATATCCCACCTGTCACCACCGCTTAATCAACTTAAGCTTCGAGTTGATGAACCTGACAATTAAAACAAAAGCCATGAAATGCAGCCCTAGCCACCCAAATGTTCGCTGCCTCATTATTAGAATGGTGTTAGCATGTTGTGTGGATATGTATTGTCCAACGTTCTTGCATTCGGTCAGGGCAATGATATAAGAACCTAAGCTGTAATATTTTGAGAAATAGCATAGTTGAAATCCTGCTGATCTGAACGAGAAATAGAAATAGAATAACAGAGTTGGAAGGGATCTTGAAGGTCTTCTAGTCCAACCCCCTGATTAGGCAGAAAACCCTACACCACTTCAGGCAAATGGTTATCCAACATCTACTTAAAAACTTCCAGTGTTGGAGCATTTACAATTTCTGGAGGCAAGTTGTTCCATAGGAATAGGAATTAATTGTTCTCACTGTCAGGAAATTTCTCCTTAGTTCTAAGTTGCTTCTCTCTTTGGTTAGTTTCCACCCATTGCTTCTTATCTTCCCCTCAGGTGCTTTGGAGAATAGTTTGACTCCCTCTTCTTTGTGGCAACCCCTGAGATAGTGGAAGACTGCTATCATGTCTCCTCTGGTCCTTCTTTTCATCAGACTACTCAGTTCCAACAACCGTTCTTTATATGCTCTTTGTCTGTATAATATTGATAAAAACAATTCATTATATATTTCCCAACCCAGAAACTCTGGGCAGTTATAAAACCCATACATATATGGCTATAAAATATAGGTTTATACTTTTCTCATTCATAGTTTCTCAAAGTATCCCAGTTGAAAAAATATGACCTTTCAAAATCCTCCACTGAATATGTGAAAATGGATGTCTGAATCCTCACAGGGAAAGAACACACAATTTTCTTTAGGTAGTGACAGCTGAGAATAGATGCTTGGAAGGCATTTCTACCTGGAATCTATCTCCTATAGAAGGATAGGATAGGATAGGATAGGATAGGATAGGATGGGATGGGATGGGATGGGATGGGATGGGATGGGATGGGATGGGATGGGATGGGATGGGATGGGATGGGATGGGATGGGATGGGATGGGATGGGATGGGATAGGATAGGATAGGATAGGATAGGATAGGATAGGATAGGATAGGATAGGATAGGATAGGATAGGATAGGATAGGATAGGATGGAATAGGAATAGGAATAGGAATAGAATTCTTTATTGGCCAAGTGTGATTGGACACACAAGGAATTTGACTTTGGTGCAGATGCTCTCAGTGTACATAAAAAGACAAGATACATTTGTCAAGAATCATAAGGTACAACAGTTAATGATAGTCATAGGGTACAAATAAGCAATCAAATCCTACTAGGAAACAAATAAAACAATATAAATTGTAAAGATACAAGCAACATGGCTATAGTCATAAGTGGGAAGAGATAGGTACTAGGAAGGAAGAGAAGAAGAATAGTAATAGTCTTAGTAAATAATTTGACAGCGTTGTGGGAATTAATTGTTTAGCAGAATGATGGCATTTGGGAAAAACTGTCCTTGTGTCTAGTTGTGTCTTGTGTGGAATGCCATATAGCATCATTTTGAGGGTAGAAGTTGAAACAATTTACGTCCAAGCTTATGCAAATTCAGGAGAATTCACACGTCTGTGGTAACAAAATGACACCGAAAGTTTTTAAAGCTTTCTCCTTTTCAAAATACACAACTCTTCTCCTTTGGCATTAAAAGTATCCATCCACCCCATTGATGGACCACTTGGGAGTCTAGCATTGGGAAAGGGTCATTCAGTTACGCCAATTAAATACGCCGATTCCTTGCTCCAAAAAAACCAAACCACCAACTTCCCAGGGAAACCCTGGGTGTACTTACATGGGCAAGTCCTCCAGAGCCCTCTATGGGACTTCAATCTACCTGTAAGGTTGGCGAAGCCCTCCAATCCTGGAGCATCAATTTGGTACCAAAAATCTGTGGCCAGGGCAGCCACCAGGAAGGTGAAACTTAAAACGCCCGCCAAGACTGCAAAGACAGAAATTCTGTTCGGTGTGACTTTCATGGCGATGGCTGCTGCTGTCTGCGTTGGCCCTGGAGATTGGATGGTCTTCTCCACTGATCCTTAAGAGTCAACGAACAGGACTGCCAGGGGCATCTCTTGCCAGCCCACCTTCTGCAGTTTCCCTGGAGGGCCAATGTTCCCGTCTGCAGCCTTTCCTTAAATTTTACCGATGTGTACTCCTACTGATAGTTCGATCATCTGCTGGAAGGTAGAGTCGTGGATGGAAATTGAATTCTGCCCTTTTTCTTTATTTACTCTTCTCTTGTTGGTAGCTAATGCCCAGTTACTTTGGGGAAAAGGGGAGGTGTTGACTAGCAGCGTCCCTCGTATTTCATCCAGTTGTCATGTGGTTAAGTAAATACGTAAGATACTCAGTGCTAACATTTCCTCTTTGTTGAAATGCCAAACCAGCTCCCCAGTAGACCTCAGGTCTTCTATTTCTACTTCTATTTCTGACTAGACTTCAATGTCTAGTTGACATTGAAGGAAACCCAAAGGATTTATGATGTAAGCAGTCATGACAGTAATTTTCAGCACCACGGAGAGCTCCTTATGTGTGAATCGCTTGGGTCTTTGGATGGTAAAAGAGTGGGTTTCCCCCCAGAAAATCCTGTTGTTGTTGTTGTTTTTAAAACTATGAGGCATTTAGAGAAGTCTGTAATTGTCCTCCCTCATACAGTCTTCACCATAGATGCTCAAGAGATCCTTTGGGGAAATTCTGATAGCTCTCTACTTGTGTTTTGGAAAAGTCGGCCCCATACATTTTGTGCGTTCCAAGCAAGCGGTGTGCAATTCCAATTCTCTAAAGAAAAATAGCCACCGTGGATGCTAATTGGACCCAGGAGTCAGTCTTCAGCATTCAATTAGCTTCACGAAAAGGTCAATAGAGTCAAGCAGCTTCTACGGACTTCGTCGTCTTGAGCAGGGGTGTCAAACTTGATTTCATGGAGGACCACATCAGGATGGTGTTTGACCTCGGGGGCCGGGGTGGGCATGGACAGGGTAGGTGCGGACAGCTTGACGTCACTCGTGTCGAGGTCATCTGTGGTGGCCTGAGCGCTTTGTTGGCAAAAATGGACTCCAGATCTCCGTTTTCAGCCACGATGGCCTCCTGCAGCCCTCTGACAGCAAAAATGGAGCTTGGGTGAGCCATGCATGCCCTTTGGGCCCCATTTTCAGTCACAACGGCCTTCTGCAGCCCTTTGCCAGTGAAAACAGAGCGCCATTTTCCCTGGCAGAGGGCGGCAGGAGGCCGTCTTGGTAGTGTGGCCCTCCCGAGCTCTGTTTTTGTGGGAGAGGCACTGCAGGCCGGTCCTTTGCTGTTTCCAGGGTGGCCCCTGTGGGCCAGATCCAGCCCCCAGGCCTCAAGTTTCACACCCCTGATCTTGAGCTATGAAGATCCATTCTCGTCTGCTGTTAAATCAGGATGGCATCCTGATTTTTGCTTTATTTTCCCTCTTCTTTTAGAACATACTAAAAGGTGGTTGAGCTTCTGAGGTACATACCGTGAGTTTTTGGTCTACAACTCGGTTGGTAGGCGGAAACTTAATCTGATGGGATCTTAGAATAACCATCTACTTTAATTCCTTGCAATATATGAAGCAAAAACATCTTTCCGAATGGCCCAGGACTAAAGACAGGAGTTGGGCTTGATCCTGTGAGGCGCGGGGGGGGGGGGGGGGGGGAAATCTACTAACTCAATGATGGCAAACTTTTTTGGCACAGAGGGCTGAAAAGGGAGAGCGTGCATGCATGCACAGCACTGAAGGCCAAAAAGGGAGCACTTTGTGTGTGCTCATCTGAGCCGTGGCCAGGAAGAAGAGCTACCCAGGGGGCATACATGGGCCAGAAAATGAACTTCTAATTTCTAGCACGCGCATGTGCGCCAGCCAGCAAGTCTTCCAGATACTGCCGTGCATGCACATGCATCAATCAGCTGGCTGGCGTGAAAATGGAAGACCAGGTCTTCCGTGCCAGAAAGCCAGAAGAGGAACGGACGATGCCGTGTGTGCCAGGCGACATGGCTCCATGTGCCACTTTGAGCACACGTGCCATAGGTTCACCATCACAGTACTAACTGATAGTTATTTTTGGAACAGTTTTTTTAAATTCATTACCTAAAAATGATATTTGCATGGAGTTTGTATAGTATCAGTATTTCAAAGTTCCATTTGCTACATGTTTTGCCGGGGGGGGGGGGGGAAGGATTATACAATAATACAATAATACAATAGCAGAGTTGGAAGGGACCTTGTAGGTCTTCTAGTCCAATCCCCTGCGTGGGCAGGAACCTTATACCATTTCAGACAAATGGCTATCTAACATCTTCTTAAAGGCTTCCAGGGTTGGGGCATTCACAACTTCTGGAGGCAAGCTGTTCCAGAGGTTAATTGTTCTAACTGTCAGGAAATTTCTCCTTAGTTCTAAGTTGCTTCTCTCCTGGATTAGTTTCCATCTAAGTTGCTTCTTGTCCTGCCCCCAGGTGCCTTGGAGAATAGTTTGACTCCCTCTTCTTTGTGGCACCCTCTGAGATAACGGAACACTGCTATCATGTCTCCCCTGGTCCTTCTCTTCATCAAACTAGACATACCCACTTCCTGCAACCGTTCTTCATATGTTTTAGCCTCCAGTCCCCTAATCATCTTGGTTGCTCTTCTCTGCACTCTTTCCAGAGTCTCCACGTCTTTCCTACATCGTGGCGACCAAAACTGTATGCAGTATTCCAAGTGTGGCCTTACCAAGGCACTATACCCTTGGTTTATAGGATTGGTCAGTCTGTGAGATTTAGTTTCTGGGCAACCAGTTTCCCCCACTTTCTCATTGTGTAAAATATGAGTTATTCTTTCCACCCAACGCCTTAGAGGGAAACAGTTCCTGATAGCACAACTATGCTTGGCTATGAAAGGTTCTGTTGGACTTTGTGCTTCAGATCTGGAGAGCCAGAATGTACAATGAAGGGAAGGAGAAATAAACACATTTTTGAAACCATATGATGTTCGCTGATGTCAGCCTTCGCTTGTTCTGCTTAGCTGCCATGGCAACGGGGAGGGTGGGGGGCGTTGGGATACAATTGTTCTGCTGGTGGACGATGTTGACGGCTGGTGTTATCTCTCGGCTAACGGTCCCGCATTCCAGGCTGGTGAAGACCTGCCCACCTGATGGTGGAGAAGAAAGTATATTGGACAATGCTAAGGGGGGGGTTGGGGATTGGGATGGGCTTAAGCTTAATACTCTATGTTCGCGCTTAAACTATTCACTCTCCGCTTTACTTGGTCTGTTAACTATCGTTACTTAGTAAAAGTAGCCTTATTCATTTCAAATAATGTCTAAGCGTGATCTTTCTTAAGTATTCGAAGAAACAGGCCTGACAAAAAGCGGAGAGTGAATAGTTTGGATAGCCCGCAGCATTTGGATAGCCTGCAGAAATGCAGGAAACTGGGTCCCAAATTTGTTGGTCCTTTCACTATAACCAAAATCATCAGCTCTGTGTCCGTCCATTTGGATCTCCCAAAGACCTACCGGCGCCTGTACCCGGTGTTCCATGTTCACTTACTGAAACCTGAACGCACCTCACATCTCCGCAAACCTTTGCCTGATGCCCCTGCACCTACCATGGTGGACGGTCACCAGCATTATGAAGTTCGTGACATTTTGGATTCCAGAGTCCGTCGGAATAAAACTCAGTTCCTGGTCATGTGGAAAGACTTTCCCCCTTCTCACAACGAATGGGTGGATAAAGAGCACCTCAAGGCTCCTAAACTGGTACGCCAGTTTTATGCCAAGTATCCACACAAACCTTGACCCTTTCCCTCTCTCCTATATGTTGTTTTGTCTTTTCTTGTCTGTTTTCCAGGTGTAGCATCTCGTGTTCCGCAAGATGTCCGGGTTTTCTCGCTGTTCTTGGAGGAGGTCCGGATGTCAGCCTTCGCTTGTTCTGCTTAGCTGCCATGGCAACGGGGAGGGTGGGGGGCGTTGGGATACAATTGTTCTGCTGGTGGACGATGTTGACGGCTGGTGTTATCTCTCGGCTAACGGTCCCGCATTCCAGGCTGGTGAAGACCTGCCCACCTGATGGTGGAGAAGAAAGTATATTGGACAATGCTAAGGGGGGGGGGGGGGTTGGGGATTGGGATGGGCTTAAGCTTAATACTCTATGTTCGCGCCTAAACTATTCACTCTCCGCTTTACTTGGTCTGTTAACTATCGTTACTTAGTAAAAGTAGCCTTATTCATTTCAAATAATGTCTAAGCGTGATCTTTCTTAAGTATTCGAAGAAACAGGCCTGACAGCTGCATAAAATAAGCCATAACTCCATTTTGGATCCTGACAAATTGGCAGCTGATTATTTATATTCACTATTTCTATACTACCACAGCTACACATCTTTAGGTGGTTCCCAATAGAATCATAAAATAATAGTAACAACAAGAAACATAAATATTTTAATGACGCTCTTCGTTAGGCTAGATATATTTGGTTTCCTCAGTCATTATGTAACTTTCCTCAGCCACACGACACTGTCAAATTATTTACTAAGACCGTATTACTATTATTATTCTCATCCTTCCTAGTACCCATCTCTTCCCACTTATGGCTATAACCATGTTGCTTGTATCTTTACAATTTATATTGTTTTATTTGTTTCCTAGTAGGATTTGATTGCTTATTAGTGTGTTATATTCTATGATTCTTGATGAATGTATTCTATTTTATTTTTCTTTATGTACACTGAGAGCATATTATGCACCAAAGACAAATTCCTTGGGTGTCCAATCACACTTGGCCAATAAAGAATTCTATTCTATTCTATTCTATTCTATTCTATTCTACTCTACTCTACTCTACTCTACTCTACTCTACTCTACTCTACTCTACTCCACTCCATTCATCATATGGTTACCCTCCACCATTATCATCTTTGCTGCTCTTCTCTGCACCCTTTCTAGAATATCTCAACATCTGTTTTTGAATCATGGTGACCAGAACTGGATGCCATGTGCAACAACAGCAACTGAAATTTCATCCATGCAGCCCTGTTAACAAGGGTTTTAAGAAACAAGCACTGAATTTGCAATAATGATGGTAACAATGTCACAAGTCACTTTAAGAAAAAAGAGCTACTCGTGGGAAAAATACCTCCACGATAAGATATCTCTACTATGCAGAAAAGAAAAGAAAAACATCGCTTGCAGAAAGAAAGAAAAAAGCAAACTATTCACTGTTGAGTACCCATCTAAGATCAAACGCAGTGGTGGGACTTAGCCGGTTCGCACAGGTTCGGTACAACCGGTAGCTAACTTTTCATGCAGTTTGCCGAACCGCCTAAAAAGCGCGCCTCCCCACATCTCCCTCTTCCCCTCGCAGCCACTCCTCGCCTCCGCTGCCTGGCCGTTCACCCAGCCATCCAGCTGGGTGGCAGGGCCAGTAGCTGGGCATGATAAGGAGTGGCTGGTCATTGGTCATATTATTGCATTTTGCATGCTCAGTAACATTTATAGCCATATGCAGTGTCTTTCACTCATATGACCATGATTTATGACAAGTTTATAAATTTAGCCTATAGCAAACTATAGGTTCACTCAACAACTGCCACAAGGAAGGTCATAAAATGGGTCCAACTACATGGTAACCCACTTAGAGTCCAAAGTTGAGGATTAGCTGTAAAGTAGCTGAATCCAGAGGTTCTAGATCAGGGGTCTCCAACTTTTGCAACTTTAAGTCTGAAGGACTTCAGCTCCCAGACTTCTCCAGCCAGCTTTGCTGGCTGGAGAAGTCTGGGAGCTGAAGTCCTTCACACTTAAAGTTGCAAAGGTTGGAGACCCCTGTTCTAGATGCTGTACAACAGAGTATAAAAGAGAATATAATAAAAATGAATATTGCAAGCAACAAATAAGTTAATTATCAAAGATCTTGCAGAAAAGTCAGGGTTCTTTTTATTCAAATACCAAATTAATTTGAATGCTTTATCAAATGGTTTTGCAATATTGAAGGATTACGTAAAGAAGACATTACATAAAAAGCAATTTAAAAACTAAAACAGCCAGCACAAGTACAATTTATCTCAAGATAAGGAGGAAATTAAATATAATCTGTCAGTACAATATTCTAGCACTCTAAGCAAATAGAAAAAAAAGCATAGAACAACCAGGAAGGTAGGCAGCTTAATAAAAGATTGGAAAATGAGAAGATCAAAACGATAGGTTTACAAAAGAGATGAAAACATCTGAGCACAAGGCAGGATCAGACCAAAATCTCTTTTTATCCAATCTCTTGGTTCCACAGAAGATAACAATTGTGTCTGCAGTGTGCTAGAAATTGACTGTGTTTTCTTGTTTTCCTACTCTGACTACATATAAGCCTTATTATCATAGAAAATAGAACACCTCTCACCCTTTGCCTGTCCTGGGCAGTTTCCAAGAGGCCACATGCAAAACTGGATCTGTTGTGGGCTGAATCTATCGGGCCGCTGTCACCACAAGCCAGGCAAGGACAGGCAAAGGGTGAGATGTGGCCCATAGGCCATTAGAATACCCAGGTCTGATAAAGAATCATAGGACTGTGGAAGGGACTGCAGAGATCTTCTAGTCCAACCCCCTACTCAAGGCAAGAGACTTATACCAGCGCGATCAAGTCGCTGTCCAGTGAAAGTCTCCAGTGATAGAGCACCCACAACTTCAGGATGCAAGTTATTCCATTGATTAATTGTTCTCACTATCAGGCAATTTCTCCTTACTTCTAGATAGGATCTCATTTTAATGATGTTCCACCTGCTATTTTTTGTTCTGCTTTCTGGCACTTTGGAGAATAAATCAATCCCCTCTTCTCTGTGATAGCCTCCCCCCCCCCCCCAAGTATTGGAAGTCAGTTATGCCCCCGCCCAACCCTTTAGTCCAGGGATGTCCAAACTTGGGAACTTTAAGACTTGTGGACTTCAACTCCCAGAATTCCCCAGCCAGCATAGCTGGCTGGGGAATTCTGGGAGTTGAAGTCCACAAGTCTTAAAGTTCCTAAGTTTGGACATCCCTGCTTTAGTCAGTCAGACTAAATCAGTTTCAAACCATAAGGGATGCCTCTTGTAAGCATAAATCATTACCCAGATATGAAACTTCAATATTTTTTCTAATACATGTTTCACACCCTCAAAATATGTTTATACTGTCTACTGCAGAATATGGGAAATTTCTTTAAAAATTTTTTTGCAACTTTGTAAAAATTAATACATCTCCGGCACCTCCTTTTCTGAGCCACAGTGCACCTCATAATTTGAGGAAACCAGCTAATAAATAGCCTGGTGCCTTATTAAATACATTAATTTTTAAGATTCCCTGGGACTTTATGGTTATTTTTCAGGATTCCTACTGCAGGTCAGGACAAAGAACTCTCATGTGGTTGGTTTAGAGCGTATTAAATTACAATACAGTCGACTGTCTATATATGTTGCGTATATATGGTGTGTTCCCTCTGCTATTCTAACAAGACTAGCTGGGCATATTCAGTAATTTATAGTTTAGTTAGCCATGGAATTATGTATTGTGAAATATTTTAATAAAATAACAGAGTTGTAAGGGACCTTAAATGTCTTCTAGTCCAACAGTCTTTTTACCTGAAATGGTATATAAGTTCTCCTACTTGAGCAGGGGACTGGACTAGAAGACCTCAAAGGTCCCTTCCAGATTCTATTCTATTCCTATTTCATTTCACCCCATTCCATTCTAAATACACTCTATTCCTATCCTATCCTATCCTATCCCTATTCTACTCTACTCTACTCTAAATTCATTCTATTTTATTCTATTCCATTCTTCATTCCAATAATCTATTCTATTCTATTCTATCTCCTTGTTCCATTCCGTTCCATTCCATTCTTCTAATTCTAATTCCATTCCATTATTCTATTCCATTCCATTATTCATTCCAATATTCTTTTCTATTCTATTCTCTCTCCTTGTTCTGTTCTGTTCCGTTCCATTCTTCTAATTCTATTCGATTTGATTCCATTATTCTATTCTATTCTCTACTTATTCCTATTCCTATTCTAATCTAATATTCCATTCCATAATTCTAATTCTATTCTATTCTATTCCATTCTCTATTCCATTCCATTCCATCCTTCTATTCTATTCTATACTTATTCCTATTTCTATTCTAATCTAATATTCCATTGCATAATTCTAATTCTATTCCATTCCATTCTCTATTCTATTGTATTCTCTACTCTCATTCCTATTCCTATTCTAATCCAATATTCCATTCCATTATTCTAATTCTAATTCTATTCTATTCCATTCCATTCTCTATTCCATTCCATTCCATCCTATTCTATTCTATACTTATTCCTATTCCTATTCTAATCCAATATTCCATTCCATTATTCTAATTCTAATTCTATTCTATTCCATTCCATTCTCTATTCCATTCCATTCCATCCTATTCTATTCTATACTTATTCCTATTCCTATTCTAATCCAATATTCCATTGCATAATTCTAATTCTAATTCCATTCCATTCCTTATTCTACTCCATTCTCTCTCTTTGTTCCATTCCGTTCTCCCCCCTGCTCAAACAGGAGACCCTGTAACATTCTGGACCAAGGACGGACGGAACAGCTTGCCTTCCTCGTCTCTTCTTAAAAATCCTCCAGTGATGGAGCATCACAGCTTCTGATCTATGGGACTTTTTACTGCGGCGAATGGAAGCAGTTTTAAAGTTGAAGCGCCCTGAACTCCCCAAAGGAGAGAGCGCCAGGGCCGCCATTTTGTTCGAGGAGGTCTCCCCCCGCCCCTCCTGGCTAGGGCGCAGGTTGCCATAGCAACCCTGGCCACGCCGGAGGAGGGCGATCCTTTCGGGGCGGAGAACTACAGCCCCGCCCAGTAAGGTGCCCTCGTCAATGATTGGTCAGTTCGCGCGAGGGGCGGGGCGCTACAGAAGGCCGGAAGTCGGAAACCGGAAGCAGCTGGTGGGAGGGGAGGGAGAGCGAGACGATGAGGGAGGCGGGGGTGTCTGTGAGGCGCTTCGGGAGGTGAGTGTCAGGCGGAGCGCAAAGGGCTTGGCGAGCCCTCCGTCTGTCCGTCCGTCCGTCTCTCGGCGCGCAGAAGCGCTGCGCTGGGCTGCAGGAAGCAACCGGGGAAGGACGATGGTGGAAGGCAGGGTTCCTCTGCGCGCATGCAGAGTGCCAGTTGCCCTCTTCTCTCTGGGAGGAGGGTCTGGAAGGCAGGGGGAAAGGCAGGGAAAGAAAGGCAGAAGGAGGGATTGAAAGGAGGGAAGGGGAAACAGGGAAAGGAAGGCGGAAGGAGGGATTGAAAGGAGGGAAGGGGAAAGAGGAAAAGGAAGGTGGAAGGAGGGAAGGGGAAAGAGGGAAAGGAAGGGGGAAGGAGGGAAGGGGAAAGAGGGAAAGGAAGGGGGAAGGAGGGATTGAAAGGAGGGAAGTGGAAAGAGGGAAAGGAAGGTGGAAGGAGGGATTGAAAGGAGGGAAGGGGAAAGAGGGAAAGGAAGGTGGAAGGAGGGATTGAAAGGAGGGAAGGAGAAAGAGGGAAAGGAAGGCAGAAGGAGGGATTGAAAGGAGGGAAGGAGGAAAGAAAGGAAGGAAGGGGGAAAGATGGAAAGAAAAGTGGAAAGAGGAACTGAAAGGAAGGAAGGGTGGAAAGACGGAAGGAAGGGCAGAAGGAGGGACTAGAAGGAAGGGGGAATGGAAGATGGAAAGACAGGGAAAGAAAGGTGGGAGGAGGGACTGAAAGGAAAGAAGGTGGAAAGAAAAAAAGAAAAGTGGAAGAAGGAACTGAAAGGAAGGACGACGGGAGGATAGATGGGAAAACAAAGGTGGGAGGAAGGATTGAAAGGAAGGAAGATGGAAAGACAGGGAAAGAAAGGTGGGAGGAGGGACAAAAGGTCCAAAGATGATTGAAGGCAAAGTCTGGGAGAATTCTTTAAGAGACACAAAGTAAGGATGGATTCGTAAGTCATAAGCCACATTGGTTTAACTGTCCTCCAAAGCAGTAACTTCCAACTGAGCTGGAAGGGACCTTGGAGGTCTTCTAGTCCAACCCCCTGCTCAAGCAAGAGAACCTATGTCACTGCAGACAAGTGGCTGTCTTCTTAAAAGCCTCCAGTGGCCGAGCATACAAAACATCTGAAGGCAAGCTATTCCACCGGCTAGTTTTTCTCACTGTCAGGAAATTTCTCCATAGAAGACAAGGGCAAAGCAACATGAATGGAAATACAATATACAATAGCAGAGTTGGAAGGGACCTCGGAGATCTTCTAGTCCAAACCCCTGCCTAGGCAGGAAACCTTATACCATTTCAGACAAGTGGCTATTCAACATCTTCTTAAAGACTTCCAGGGTTGGGGCATTCACAACTTCTGGAGGCAACTTCTGTTCCACTGCCCTCTTTGGTTTATCAGTGTGAAAAAGAGTGTCTCTGCCCATAAGCAGATTAGCTCCCCATCCTAGCTGGGTATATATTTTCAAGGGAAAGAGGACTTTTTACAGCGGAGACAAAAGCCCTGGTTTATTATGCGAGGATAATATTACCCATTTATAAATATGCTTATCCATACAAATTCAGTAAGACTTAAAAAATGATTTTAAAGGATTTGTTTGTCCACTGTGCACCTACCTAATTTATCTAAAGACTACATGCTTTCTGTATACACAGTACTATTTCTTCTACAGTAAGACTCACTGTGAAATGGGGTATACAAATTTTATTAATAGCCTACATAAAATAGCAAGTAATCTGTTTTATTTTCTTTCTTTTTTTTAACCATGCAGGCTCCATCCTATTCGCTGTTAAGCAAGTTCCTCTGAACTCTTTGGAGCCTACTCCCAGGTAAATGAGTAGAGGATTGCACACTGAACTCTGTGTTTTGCACATAAGGCTGTATTTCTTTGTGAAATGTATACCCAAAAGTGCTGCACCTTCAAAAAACATTGTTGTTAGTTGTGAAGTCATGTCCAACCCATCGCAACCCCATGGACAACGTTCCACCAGGCCTTCCTGTCCTCTACCATTCTCTGGAGTCCATTTAAAGTCACGCCGACTGCTTCGGTGACTCCATCCAGCCAACTCATTCTCTCTCGTCCCCTTCTTTTGCCCTCCATCATTCCCAGCATGAGGCTCTTCTCCAGGCTCTTCCTTCTTATTAGGTGGCCAAAGTCTTTGAGTTTCCCCTTCAGGATCTAGCCTTCTAAAGAGCAGTCAGGGTGGATCTCTTCTAGGACTGACCGGTTGGATCTCCTTGCAGTCCAAGGGACTCAATGCAGGAGTCTTCTCCAGCACCACAGTTCAAAGGTCTCCATTCTTTGGCCCTCAGCCTTTCTTAACTTTCACAGCCATACACTACAACTGGGAAAGCCATACCCTTGACTATATGCACTTTTGTTAGCAGGGTGATGTCTCTGCTTTTTTAGTATGCTGCCTAGATTTACAATGGCACTGAAAAAAGTGAATTATGACTGCTTTTCATGCTTACAACCATTGCAGCCCCAAGCTGGTGGGATGCACCCATGTTGCATTTTATAGGCAGGTGTGAAATATTTCAATCTTCTTTGTGTCAATTGGGATGCTGCTTTTTGTAATTGTAGATGATCTGGTCCCCAGCACATCTTAGTTGGAGAAGGTGAGAGAGGCTATGGATGAAACAATATTTCGAAGTGA
The DNA here is from genome assembly GCA_039707465.1 of Rhabdophis nuchalis. Classification (NCBI taxonomy): domain Eukaryota; kingdom Metazoa; phylum Chordata; class Lepidosauria; order Squamata; family Natricidae; genus Rhabdophis; species Rhabdophis nuchalis. The sequence continues at coordinate 33,750,643 of CM077652.1, forward strand.
TACAGTGCTCTCTGATATTCATCTCCACACGGCAAACAGAAGGCATTTTATGGTGAGGTTGAACGCTGTTGGCCAGCCAGGTAATATAACAGTTAATACCATCCCCATCAGGAGTGGATGCTGCTGATTGAGAGAGAAGAAGAATGGCTGAACTCAACAGAGCTTGCTGGGCTGTTGTGTCGTTGTTTGGTTTTGGCTTGCTCCTATTGTGCACCCAACCAGCTACAGTTCTCACCCATAAGAGTGATGGCTAACCTTGTTCCCATTGCATGGCAAAAGGGGGGAGAGCACAGGGGGATCATGCACGGGTGTGCCCGCACCCATAATTCTATGCATGCAACCCCATGCGCATGCATGTGACCCCCCCCCTGCTTTTGGCGCATGATGCACCCGTTTTTCACCTTCCCCAGGCTCCAGAGGCTTTCTAGGAGCCCTCCCCCACCCTGTCTGGAGGCATCCCTGAAGCTTCCGGAGGGCGAAAACCGGCCAAAAATGAAGGCCGAAGTTAGCTGGCCAGCACATGCATGCACGCTGGAGCTCACAGGGCAATGCCTCGCCTGCCCTAACAAATGGCTCTGCGTGGCACGCGTGCCTGCCGTAGGTTCGCCATCACCGGTTTATAGTTTAATGCATACGCTTAAGAGAGGATGCAGCAAGGAAGAAGAGGAATCCAGCTGTGACAAAGAGGAGAAACAAGGCTAGGCCTCAGATAACAGAAACTGAAAAGTGGGAGGGGAAGAGACTAGCAAAATGCATGCAAGTCACAAAGGGACCATAGAGGGGCTGATAGAACATTTAAGTACAAGGAAAGGAGGACCGCCAGGGGTGGGCTGCTACAGGTTCGCCCAGGTTTGGGAGAACCTGTAGCTAATGTTATGGCCAGTTCGGAGAACCTCCAAATTCCTCCCCTGGCTGGCCCCTTCCTCCAGGAGTCTCCACATTTTGGTTGCAAGGTAAGTGCAGGGCTTCCCAGAGCCTGGGGAGGGTGAAAACGCCCCCCCCCACATGGTACAGGAGGCTGATTAGGCCACACCCACCCAGAAACTGGGCAGAGAACCCATTGCTGAAATTTTTGAAGCCCACCCTGAGGACAGCACATGGCTGGGCTTGATGGGAACAGAAACGGAACATATCTGCAAAGCCCAAAAGAGAAAAGATATTTCTCTATATCCGGTTTGAAATCCTCAGAATGTCTGTTGCTTGGAATTATTGCCCAATGTAAGAGGACAAGAACAGGACCGCTAGATGACAGAAGGGAAGAAAGCTGAATCATTAAATACAGGAATTTTAAACCTCTACTTACGTCATTATGAGTCCAGCTTCACGTAGTTTCCACATTAAAATGCCCAGTTAAATCGATGGATGAGGTGTGCCAAATAACTGTACAAAAATGTTCTAGGGAAAGTCCCTAGAACAGGGATGGCGAACCTTCTCGGCATTGAGTGCCCAAACTGGAACTTGAGTGCATGTGCGTGTGTCGGAAACCCAAAGACCAGCTGGCTGGGGAGCATGCATGCGCCGGCCAGCTGCTCTTTGCATTTCCAGCACACGCATGCACTCCAGGCAGCTGGTCTTTGTGCATCCCGGAGCACCCAAAACCCAAAGATCAGCTGACCAGCACATGCATGGCCTGTTTTGGGGGCCATTTTTGGCCTGAAAATAATCCGGAAAACAGACTGGAAATGGCCTGATTTGGGGGCATTTTCCGGCGCCCCAGTGCCAGCGAAGATCAGCCAAGCAACCAGAAGAGCAGCTGGTGACGGCACGTGTGCCCACAGAGAGGGCTCTGCGTGCCACCTCTGGCACGCCTGCCATGTGTTCGCCATCACGGCCCTAGAACTTCAGAAAGCCTAATTCTGCTTTTTAAAAGTTTCTGTAAATATGCAGGCCATCCACTTGCAAGCTCAACTGAGATTGTTGCCTCTTAGTCTTTCTCTCGCAGTTCAGACTCCTTTTGGACGACAGCCAGGGGGACCCTGGGAAAGAAGAGAGAGGCCAAGAACCGTCCCTTGGCTGCCCGCGCATAAGTGAGGAGGAATTCACTGCAGAGGGCAGAGCTGGTGCTGACGATTCCCCAGACAGCCCCGAAAACAAAGGTGACCCCTGTGAAGGGTTTGATGCCTTGTTGGATGAAGATGGGGACCTGCAGGTGGTCCGGAAAGCTCCCCTCCCTCCTGCAGAGAGTCAGACAAGGACTAAAGCCTTCCCCATCATTTTGACTAAGGATGGAGATGTCTTGGAAGAAGAAGAAGCACACGAGAGCAACGGTTGCAACATCGTTAAAATAGGTCAGTAACACCATAATATTTAATTCTCGTGCAAATAGTGCTGAACTTACAACCAATTGCTTTAGCAAAGTTGCAATGGGTCTCCCAGGGCGAAAAAACAAAATGCATCCCTTGGTCGACAAGAGCAGAAGTAAGGGAAGAATTAATTGCAGAGGGCACAACTGGTGCTCAAAATTCTGACCGCGGAGGGAGGGTAGCCATGAGATCCCATTGGTACACTCAGTAGCTGACCTGCATGGGATGCGGTGACTCAGTGGCTAAGATGCTGAGCTTGTGGACCAGAAGGTCGGCAGTTCAGCGGTTCGAATCCCTAGCACCGTGTAACAGAGTGAGCTCCCGTGACTTGTCCCAGCTCCTGCCAACCTAGCAGTTCAAAAGCAGGTAAAAATGCAAGTAGAAAAATAGGAACCACCTTTGGTGGGAAGGGAACAGTTCTGTGCGCCTTTGGTGTTTAGTCATGCCGGCCACATGACCATAGAGACGTCTTCGGACAGCGCTAGCTCTTCGGCTGAGAAACGAAGGTGAGCACCGCCCCCTAGAGTTGGGAACAACTTGCATATATGTGTGAGGGGAACCTTTACCTTTTAGCTGACCTGCGTTTACAGTCATTGCAGCGTCCCACAGTCACATGATCTCTCCAATCTACAACATTCACAATATGTTGGGTGGGGAACTCTGGGAGTTAAAGTCATTTAACTCCCAGAATTTTAAAAGTTGCACAGTTAACAAACACTGCTGTCCAGGGTTCGTTTTCCACTTTGGGGCAGAAGAAAGTCTCCATATTCTTATTACAATGGTGAACTTCAATTCTCTCCATTTCTGATTCTCGCCCTTCCTCCTCTGCGAATTATACATTTTTCAAACACCATTTCAAGAGAAGTATTTTCCACTCCTGCCTTTTTGTATTCATCTTTTCTGAGCTTTATGTTCTGACCGAGGCTTCCCGAGAGCCTGAAGCAAACTCCTTGACCCGACCAAAAAACCCTTTTATTAATTGACTGCGAATTCTGCTCATTCACATCCAGCAAAGTCTTTCGAGGGAGGATTTACGGTCACAGACCTTATCTGGCTTGGAGAGCTGCCAGTTCGATCTCTGCAGAACTTGGCAAGGAGTCTCGTAGAGTCACGAACCAATGAAGCTAACTAATGGTCTCCTGCAAGCTCCACTCCCCCTTCGCTCCTCTTGTATTTCCTCTGGGAGGGGGCCTTTAATGTCTTACTCCCAAGTTGACCCCTGTTTATTTATTATTTATTTATTTTATTAAATTTATAGACCGCTCCCTCTCCCCCATGGGGACTCGGGGCGGTGCACAGGAAATTAAAAATCAAATAAATGCAACAATATACAAAATATTAAAACCAAATTAAATTACCCCTGTGCTAAAATCAACATTAAAACCCTTAAAACCCTAAACAGCTGTACCCCTTAAAATTCCAATTAAACAATTTATTTTTACAGGCTAGGTATGATAAGTTAGGCCAGGCCGGCCTGATGGAAGAAGTGAGTCTTTAACTTCTGGCGGAAGGAGCGGAGGTCCGTCGTTGTTCTGATTTCGGGGGGAAGGTCGTTCCAGAGGGTCGGGCCCACCACAGAGAAGGCCCTTCCCCTGGGCGTCGCCCGCTGGCATTGCCTAGTGGACGGCACCCGGAGAAGTCCCTCTCTGTGGGAGTGAATCGGCCGGAGGGATGTATGGGGCAGGATGCGATCCCGCAGATAACTAGGACCCGTGCCATGGAGCGCTTTAAAGATGGTGACCAGCACCTTGAAGCGCACCCGAAAGGCCACAGGCAGCCAGTGCAGCTCGCACAGGAGCGGTGTTACATGGGCAAACCTGGAGGTTCCCAGGACTGCCCGCGCGGCTGCATTCTGGACTAGCTGCAGTCTTCGGGTGCACCTCAAGGGGAGCCCCATGTTCTTTAGTTGTTCTATTAGTATAGCAACTTTACGCATGCGCACACTGGGAACAGGCTCCAGCTGTTCTGCCCCACTTTGTCTGACTCCAAAGGCAGCTGATAACTGTCAGACAGCCCTGGCCCCCTCTCTGCCTCCGACACAGAGCCCTCCTCAGAGCCTTCTCCAGACTCCAGGACTGGCCCATCTTACTCCCCAACCTCCTCACTGTCTGAATCTGCTGCCAGCTTTGCTGGCCGCTGGTGGGCTATAACATTTTATTGCAAAAGCAGTTTGAGGAGGATACATTTTGGGAGGGGGTGGGGGGGAGCGATAATGAATTTGGCCTAATGGACAAGATTCTTCATCTGTTTTGCTGTTCCAGAGCACACCATGGCGACCCCTTTAGAAGATGTTGGAAAGCAGGTAGGAAGCATGTCCGCTGTCCATTTCCCGTCTTTTTTTAAAGTCCTCCCCACTTACGATCTTCCTCTCTGGTTTTGAAGGTCTGGCGAGGAGCTTTCCTGCTTGCCGATTACATCCTCGGGAAGCAAGATTTGTTCCAGGGTTGCACAGTGCTGGAGCTTGGGGGAGGAATCGGATTCGTCAGCCTCATCATGGCCAAAGCTGCCAAGACCATTTATTGCACAGGTATCTCCTTAGTAAAACTCTTTGGGTGGTTTGGAAATCGTAACATTGGGTTATACGCCTACCCTCAAAACGACACTATAAGGCAGGGGTCTCCAACCTTTGCAACTTTAAGTCTGAAGGACTTCAGCTCCCAGAATTCTCCAGCAAAGCTGGCTGGAGAAGTCTGGGAGCTGAAGTCCTTCAGACTTAAAGTTGCAAAGGTTGGGGACCCCTGCTATAAGGCACTGCATGTCAGAACCACTAGACACAAGGACTGTATCCCCCACCCCCATGCCATCACTCTGCTAAACTAAACTAAATAACTAATTCTCACAACACTGTCAAACTATCTAGAAAGGCAGTATTACCATCGTTATTCTGATCTCTCCTATTAGCTCTCTCCTTATGACTATAACTTTATTGCTTGTATCTTAATGATTTATAGTGTTTACTTAGTATCCGAGTATAATTTATGTGGATTGCTTATTCAGTTTCCATGACTACCCCAAGTGTTGTAGCTAATGTTTTATAATGAATATATTTTTACGGTGATTATGATAATGATCTATCTATTGTATGTGCACTGAGAGCTTATGCACCAGAGACAAATTCTTTGTGCATCTAGTCACACTTGGCCAATAAAGAATTCTATTATGTTGTGTTCTGTTCTATTCCCATTCACTTCCTATTCCTATTCTACCTACTCCTATTTTTCCTATTATTATTTCATTCAATTCCTGTTCCTATTCTTTCCTTTTCCTGATTCCTGTTCTGTTCTATTCTATTCCTATTTCATTTAATTTCATTCCTTATTCCTATTCTACTCTACTCTAAATACATTCTATTCTATTCTATTCTGCATTATATTCTATTCCTATTCTATTCTTCATTCTAATATTCTGTTCTATTCTATTCTATTCTGCATTATATTCTATTCCTATTCTATTCTTCATTCTAATATTCTGTTCTATTCTATTCTGCATTATATTCTCCTATTCTATTCTTCATTCTAATATTCTGTTCTATTCTATTCTGCATTATATTCTATTCCTATTCTATTCTTCATTCTAATATTCTGTTCTATTCTATTCTGCATTATATTCTATTCCTATTCTATTCTTCATTCTAATATTCTGTTCTGTTCTATTCTGCATTATATTCTATTCCTATTCTATTCTTTATTCTAATATTATGTTCTATTCTATTCTATATTATATTATATTCCTATTCTATTCTTCATTCTAATATTCTGTTCTGTTCTATTCTGCATTATATTCTATTCCTCATTCTAATATTCTGTTCTATTCTATTCTATTCTGCATTATATTCTATTCCTATTCTATTCTTCATTCTAATATTCTGTTCTGTTCTATTCTATTCTGCATTATATTCTATTCCTATTCTATTCTTCATTCTAATATTCTGTTCTATTCTATTCTATTCTGCATTATATTCTATTCCTATTCTATTCTTCAGTCTAATATTCTGTTCTATTCTATTCTGCATTATATTCTATTCCTATTCTATTCTTCATTCTAATATTCTGTTCTGTTCTATTCTGCATTATATTCTATTCCTATTCTATTCTTCATTCTAATGTTCTGTTCTATTCTATTCTGCATTATATTCTATTCCTATTCTATTCTTCATTCTAATATTCTGTTCTGTTCTATTCTGCATTATATTCTATTCCTATTCTATTCTTCATTCTAATATTCTGTTCTATTCTATTCTGCATTATATTCTATTCCTATTCTATTCTTCATTCTAATATTCTGTTCTATTCTATTCTATTCAAAGCAACATTTCAAAAGGGGTCCCATGGTCTAAAAATGCCCACAGTAGTCCTCAATTTATAAACATTTGTTTAGTGACCACAGAAGTGCTAAAAAAATGACTTACGACTGTCCCAGCATTTACACTGTCATGGGGTCACTATCTGGATGCTTAATGACCCCAAGAAAAAAAGGTCGTAAAATCAATCCCGACTCAATAAATGACCACACTGCTTGTGGAAGTCCCAGGCCCAATTGTCACAAGCTGCCTGGTATCTTTTTACTTTGGTTAACTCTGCATGAAAATATTATCAGATATTTATTCTGCCTCTTATTTATTGAAGGACACGTACATTGGCCAACTGAAGATGGCAAACATTCATACGGAAAGGGCCGAGGAAACCACTGACCATCACAAACTCCGGCAGAGGGATACCCTTATGACAAATTCCATTCCCAATTGCCCCCACCAGCAAACATACATAATATTCCGTCTCTTATTTTCACCCAAAACAACAACCCTGTGAGTTAGATTGGGCTGAGAGAGAGAGAGAGAGAGAGAGAGAGAGAGAGAGAGAGAGAGAGAGAGAGAGAGAGAGAGAGAGAGAGGAGAGAGGGACTGGCAGCTGCTTTCATGCCTAAGGCTGGGCTACAATTCAGGGTCTTCGGGTGATCGGCCCAAAATCATCCAGCTGGCTTCCATGCCTAACGTGGGACTAAAAACGTCACTGTCTCCTGACTTCTAGGCTAGCACATTCCCCAAAGTGGCTCTTTGGAATCCTGATCTCTCTCGTCTTTTTTTTGTTTTTAAAGATGTCGGTGAAGACCTACTGAGCATGTGTGAACGAAATGTAGCCTTAAACAAGCACATCACTGAGACAACAGGTAAAAGATGAGTAACTTCCACTGACTATAAAGGGGTCTGATGCTGAACAGACCTACATGGGATTATATTGCAATGTGCTTTCAAGATCGGTCGATGTTTTCACATCCAGCAAGCTAAAACAAGCCTCAAATCTTGGAAGTATTATTTAGTGGTAGGTAGCTCATGCACTTACCATATTTTTTGGAGTATAAGACGCACCTTCCCCTCTCCTCCCTCAAAAAAAGAGGGAGAAAATCTGGATGCATCTTATACACAAAACAGCATTTTTGGCCTCCTGAAACCCCGCCCCCTTCACAAAAATGGACATGCAGAGGGTTTGGGAGGCCTGCAAAGTGCTCCTGGGGGCTGGGGAGGACAAAAACGAGCAAAACGTTGACCTTTTTCTTTTCTTTTTTGCTCATCTTTGCCCCCAGGAGCACTTTACAAACCTCCCGAAGCCTATGCATACCCTGTTTTTTGCAAAAAAACGGACCCGTTTTTGAAAAAAATGGACTTTTTCCTCATTGGGGCGGCAGCCCCCAGGAGCACTTAACAGGCCTCTCAAACTATCTGCATGCCCTGTTTTCCACAAAAAAGAAGGGGTGGAAAGAGTTTGGGAGGCCTGCAGAGAGCAAAACCCTTTTTTTCAATTTATCTCTTCAAAATCCTGGTGCGTCTTATACTCCAGTGTAGCTTATAGTCCGAAAAATACTGTACTTGCAGTATATTTTAAAACGTATGATCTTGAGGCCTGCTTAGAGGTTAATATTGTTTTATAATTTTAGCCTGGGTGTTGGAAGTTCTATAGAAGAACAAATTTTGAACCAAAAATAATATTAGTCCTCTGTCTATCCTTCGCTCCTCCTGGTTCCAATGGATATCTGATAGAGTGTTTGTGTACTACACTTTTCTCTCCTCTTGATTGAAGAAAAATACACTGCATGCCTCTAACTCAGGGGTGTCCAACTCGCATCGTCGTGACGGTGCCACATGATGTATCGGGACTTTCCCCCCCTTCACTAATGATGTATTTAGTACCATATTTCCCTGAAAATAAGCCCTAATGCATCTTTTGGAGCAAAAATTAATATAAAACCCGGGCTTATTTTCGGGGAAATACGGTAGTCACATGATTGCAATTTGGGCTCTTGGTAACATAAGAACATAAGAATAGCCTTGCTGGAACAGGCCACAGCCCATCCAGTCCAGCATTCTGTCTCCCACAGTGGTTCCCCATTTGCTTCAGGGTCTTCCCAAGCAGATGTCTTCACCTGCTTAGGATTCCCTGCAAATGGCATTGAGAGACATCCTGCCTATCTCTCCAACCCGGAGGGTGTCCTTAGGCATCCATCATGATAGCCATGGATACCCTAGTTCTCCATGAACTCCTCTCATCCTTTCTTAAAGGTGTCGAGGCTGACAGCTGTCGCCACTTCTTCTGGCAGGGAGTTCCATAGACCAGGGATCCTCTGGGTGAAAAAGTCCTTCCTCTTATTTGTTTGAGGTCTAGCTTCCAAAAGTTTCATGGAATGCCCCCTAGTTCTAGTGTTGTGCGATAGGGAAAACAGTGTTTCCTTTTCTACTTTGTCCACAGCGTGCATGATTTTATAGACTTCAAACAGGTCACCTCTCAGGCGCCATCGTTCTAGAGTGAAGAGGCAACTTTCACAGCCGGCCTCCATCAAGCAAAGTTCACCGGGAAAACCATATTAATTTAACAGCCACGTGGTTCACTTAACAACTGTGGTGATTCGCTTAATGGCCACAGTAAAAATGGTTATAAAATCAGCCCCAGGCACGTGACCAGCTTAGCAAACAGCTGTGCCAGTCCCAATTGCAGTTGTATGTTGAGGACCACCTATGTAAGAAGGACATTGTAAAAGCATTGCCGCTACATTCTTGTTTATTTTATGTATTGTTTGTATCCTAATAGTTTTTCTTGACCGCTTATTCTTTTGTGGATTTTTAGGAAGTGAAATTAGGGTTAAAAAGCTGGATTGGCAGCAAGACGATTTCTGCACTGGTACGTAAGCTGGTTTTGAGGTTTTCTTTCCAATCTCTCATTTAAAACTCAGGGTTTATCTGAAATGATGGCACGAAACACGTTGCCTCTGAGCGCGTGCAGAATACATTTTTGCCCTTCGTTGAGCAAAGCATAGTGTTGCTTGGCTTAATTGGGAGGTCAAAGTCCTGAAGAACAGGACGTAAAATGAAGGTTGTCACAGACAAACCCACAGCTTCACGTGAAGAAGAGAATGGCTCTCCCAATTGGTTTCTTTTTATTGAGCTGGGCAAAAGATGCCTCTTTTCAAAATCTAAAATTTGCTTGTATTACTTCATGCCGTGAAGGACCCTGGCACTGAGGTGGAAAACATAACATACGTTGTGGCCTGTCGACCGCCAGCCCCTCCAGCAGACAAATAAAGAGGAGGAGGAGGAAGAGACATGGCAGTCAGGGTCAGCATCAAGGCTACCTGAGAGCTTTGAGGGCGAAGAGGGAATGGAGCTGGGAGAGAGAGAGAGAGAGAGAGAGAGAGGCAGAGCCTGGGCTGTCCATCACCCCTCAGATGGAGAGTCAACAGCCCCCAGGTCTGGAGATGGCTGATAAGAGGAGGAACAGCTGAGTTCAGTGCCTGATGCACGGATGCACAGAGGAGAGGAGAGCAGTGGAAATCTATGGGCTGCTCCTTGGGACGGAAGAGCCACCGCTGCTAGCGAAGCCCCACCCTAGCTCTGGGGATAAAAGGCAGGGAGCAGAGATGAATAGGTGTGGCAGAGGAGAGGAGAGCATTGGAAATCTATGAGCCGGTCCTTGGGACGGAAGAGCCACCGCTGCTAGCGAAGCCCCACCCTAGCTCTGGGGATAAAAGGCAGGGGGAAGTGATGATTAGATGTAGCAGAGGAGAGGAGAGCAGTGGAAATCTATGAGCCGGTCCTTGGGACGGAAGAGCCACCGCTGCTAGCGAAGCCCCAGCCTAGCTCTGGGGATAAAAGGCAGGGGGCGGAGATGAATAGGTGTGGCAGACTTGTTAGCCTGCGAGAGAAATTTTCTGCCAGGGCTGCCGGCATTCCTAATAAAGGAATCTTTTGAGTTCACGTCGTGTTTGGGGAGCTGGGGCAGGACAACGAATGATGGGTCAGCATACGAATGATGAAAGAAGAGAGACGGATATAAGCAATTGTGGTGGGGGCTAAACCAAACCTTCACAGAGAGGATGGGTTCTTCTATAAAATCCGATGTGCAATAGGCTCGGTCTTGAGGTGGTGAGACCCTCACTCTCATTATAATCTCCTTCCTTCCTTTTCTTTTTCCTTCCCTCTTCGTTCTCCTTTCTTCTTCCTTCCCCTCTTAACCTTCTTCCTTCCTCTCTTCCCATCTTCCCTCCTTTTCCTCTGTCTTTCCTCTTCCCCTTTCTCCTTTCTTATCCCTTCTTGCATGCTCAAATGCAAAAGGGGAAACATTTCTCCTTTTGTGCTCTTTTTAGTTTGTTTTGCTAGTCCTCTGCCAGCAAAAATGAAGCCCAGGGGAAGGAGGGTGTTCTACTGCCAGAGGTCTCACGAGGTCATTGTGTCTGAAAACTGGGCATGGGGGGGGGGGGGTGTTAGTAAGCGGGGGCCTCCCTGAGCTCCATTTTTGCTGGCAGCAGCACCTCATGTTCTGACCTAGGATTCCTGAGACAGTAAAACCCACATGCTTAGTCCCAAGCCCCCCCCCCTTTTTTAAAAAATCTAAACGGCTGTGCGTTATGTTCATTCACAACCTGTAATGAGTCACAAACAGTTTGCGAAGAGTCCGACCAAAGTCTGCCACAGTCTTTCAGGGTAAGGCTGATAGGCACCCACCTTTTTCTCCCTTGAAACGCTGCCAGAGACCTCATGGCCAATTCGTTTTTGCAAGGCCAAACGGAGCTTCAGAATAGGCTCCCCCTGTTCCTCTGCCTCCCTGATGTCTGCCTCTGAAGGCAGCTGATAACTGTCAGACGGCCCTGGCCCCCTCTCTGCCTCCGACACAGAGCCCTCCTCAGAGCCTTCCCCAGACTCCAGGACTGGCCCAGGTTCCTCCCCAGCCTCCTCACTGTCCGACTCTGCTCCATAGGCTGCCAGCAAACTACAACACCCCGGACTGTCCTTTGCTGTTTCCAGGCTAGCCCTGAGGGCCAGATCCTGCCCCCGGGCCATGTGTTTGACAACCCTGCTTTAGACAGTTTGGGATATGCAGCAAATAAGTATTGTATACCTTTTTTCCTCCCACCCTTTTGCTATAGATCCCGAGGATTGCTTTAGCTGGTGCGAAAAAGAGATTACCGAGCTGCATGACCTCACCACTGTGATACTGGCCGCTGATGGTACGAAAAAGGTTTGGGAATGGATTGAGGCTATAAAAACATGCTAATCAGCCTTAATGAGATTGGGGAGATTGACCCAACCTGGTTCTCTTAATGAGAACCAGGTTGGGTCAGGGAAAGGTGACTTAAGATGACCGTTGCTTCAGGTAAGGATGTGCAGAAACCTTTCAGTTCGTAGACTTGGCTGCCAATCAATTTGACAAAACCCAGGTTCATTCTGTGCTCCAAATTGGCTCGGAAATTTAAATTATCAGAGGAACAGCTATGACATCACAACCGCATATTTGTGCAGCTCTGATAACACTCTGGCTTTTTAAATGTTTGTTTATCCATGTCAAAAACCTCCCAATTAAGATAAGGCATACTGTGTACAACATGAAGTTTAAAACATAAAATATAAGATTAAAACAGGTACAAGTTAAACAGATCCTGCTCAGAACATTTATAATGAAGTGTTCGGAATCATTATTTAATTTGATTTAATTTATTTAATATTAGATTTATAAACCGCCCCCTCTCCCCGAAGGGACTCGGGGCGGTGTACAGGAAAAAAAATTAAAAACCATATAAACATACAATATATAACAAAGCTAAAAACGAAGTAAATTACCTGTACTAAAATTTAAAAACATTAAAATAGGAACCCTCCTAAGCTAAAATTCCCTAAATCTAAAATCCATATATGTCCTTGACAGAAGTTATGTTATAAGAATCAATACCATTTACGCAAGACCAGTCTGTTGAAATAAATATGTTTTAAGTGAGCGGCGGAAGAAGGGAAGGTCCGTGATAGTGCGAAGTTCGGGGGGGTAGGTCGTTCCAGAGGGCCGGCCCAGCCACAGAGAAGGCCCTACCCCTGGGCACCGCTAGCCGGCATTGCCCGGCGGTTGGCACCCTCAGTAGGCCCACTCTGTGGGAGCGTATCGGACGTAGGGAGGTATGTGGCAGGAGACGGTCCCGCAAGTAACTAGGCCCTGAGCCATGGAGCGATTTGAAGATGGTAACAAGCACCTTGAAGCGCACCTGGAAGGCCACCGGTAGCCAGTGCAGCTCGCGCAGGAGAGGTGTTACGTGGGAGTAGCGAGAAGCTCTCAGAATCCCCCGCGCGGCCGCATTCTGAACCAACTGGAGCCTCCGGGTGCACCTCAAGGGGAGCCCCATGTAGAGAGCGTTGCAATAGTCTAAGCGAGACGTCACGAGTGCCTGAGTGACTGTGCGGAGGGCGTCTCGGTCCAGAAAGGGACGCAACTGGCGTACCAGGCGAACCTGGTAGAATTTAAAAGAAAACTTCTTTTTCCCCAAAAAATGTTTATTAGTTTATCATAATATAAAGTAAATAAAAAGAAAAAAATGAAATAAGGGGAAAATAAGGGAGGAAAAGGAGCAAGAGTGGTGTGGAGGCTTAGAGGTGCAGCTTTCGTCTCACAACCAGTAGTCTTGTGACTTCAATCGAGGTAGAGGCCATTTCAATTTCAATTTTCAATTTTATTCGATTTATAAACCGCACCAATCTCCGTCGAGACGGACTCTGGGCGGTGCACAGGGAAATTAAAAACAACAATAAATAAATAACAACATTACAAAAGTTAAAAAGAAATTAAATTGTATGCCTGTGCTAAAATTCCCAATTAAAACCTATCAAATCCTTATTCAAATGTAACTGAAGCTCTATCGGGCCAAGACCTGAGTTCTAAGCTAGTCCAGCTTGTTGGAAGAGATGTGTATTGAGTGAGTGGCGGAAGAGGGAAAGGTCCGTGATGGTGCGTAGTTCGGGGGTCAGGTCGTTCCAGAGGGCAGGCCCTGCCACAGAGGCAGATATTTCTCTCTCTCTGGGCACGATGAGATTATATCTGCTGAACAAAACTCCACATTGGTGACAGGAAGGACATCAGGGCAGTAAACACTCTGCTCCATTCAGTTGCACAGACTCCACCTTACAAGGCATTATGGGGTCATTGAAAGAAGAAGATGGTGGTGGTGGCATGGACGATTGAGAATCTCCGTAGACATCAAGGAAGTGAACTTCTATCCACCGCACCTTCCTCCTATTATTGCATTCAATCAATCAATCAATCAAATTAAGATTTATTAACCGCACCCTCTCCCCACAGGGACCCGGGGCGGTGCACAGGCATAATTAAAAACAATATACAAAATACAAACATTACTTAAAATAAAATTAAATAAATCTACCTATGCTAAAAATATATAATTAAAACCCATTAAAATTTGTAATTAAAAGACAGAGAGAACTATTCAAGGCCGGCCAGTCGAAAGAGATGGGTCTTCAATTTTACCCGGAAGGAGCGGAGGTCGGTGGTCGTTCTAATATCAGGGGGAAGGTCGTTCCAGAGGGCCGGGCCCGCCACAGAGAGCGCCCTTCCCCTGGGCGTCGCCCGCTGACAAAGTCTAGTGGACGGCACCCGGAGAAGCCCCTCTCTGTGGGAGCGAATCGGTCGTGAGGATGTGTGGGGCAGGATCCGATCTCGCAGATAGCTAGGTCCCGAGCCATGGAGCGCTTTGAAGATGATAACTAACACCTTGAAGCGCACCCGGAAGACGACAGGTAGCCAGTGCAGCTCGCGCAGGAGCGGTGTTACATGGGCAAACCTAGAGGTGCCCATAATTGCTCGCGCGGCCGCATTCTGAACTAACTGAAGCCTCCGGGTGCACCTCAAGGGGAGCCCCATGTAGAGAGAGTTGCAATAGTCCAGTCGGGATGTCACGAGGGCATGGGTGACTGTGCGAAGGGCGTCCCGATCCAATAGGGGGCGCAATTGGCGAACCAGGCGAACCTGGTAAAACGCCCTCCTGGCCACGGCTGTCACTTGCTCTTCCATAGACAGCCGGGTATCCAGGAGGACATTATTAAATAAGATAAAATTGAAAACTAAATGTGTAGCTGCGTGTGTGTGTGTGTGTGTGTGTGTGTTGCCATGGCTGTCTCTTGCAGTTACAAAAAGTCCTTTCTTCTCTTTGCTCGATGAATTCACTTGGAGTCCTAGTTACAAAAAAACATGAAGTTAAGGGCTTGCGTTATAATGCAGTGCCTCCTGAACAATAATTGATTGTCTAAATCAGCTTTAGGATGGGCTTCTGGGTAGCCTTGAAAACCTTCACCATTCTATCTTGTATATTGCAGTATTTTATGATGATGACCTAACAGATGCTTTTTTCAAAACGCTGTCCCGAATCACTCGCAACCTGAGAAATTCTTGCACCGTCTACTTCTCCATGGAAAAGAGGTTGGTGATGCATTTAAGTGGAAGATGCACCACAACGTAAATAGGGCGGCTTGTTTGTCACAAAGCAAGCAAAAACGTACCTTGCAACTAAGGCAACATTTGCTGCTCCGAGTTTCCAGCACAAATCACAATCAACGTAAGAAAATACCATCCAATGATTTTAGATCCTTTTTATTTCTGGACCAGTGTAGAAAGGGCCTTTAGCTTACAGATACTCCTCAATTAAAAAACCACAAACTTCAGACGATGTAGGTACTTCACCACTGGAGGCCTTTAAGAAGCGACAGTCACTTGTCTGAAATGGGCATAGGGACTCCTGCTTGAGCAAGGGGGCTGGACTACAAGATCTCCAAGATCCTTTCCGGCTCTATTCTGATTCTGAGGATCAGAATCTCCATTGCTAAACAAGATTTTGTTAAGTGAGTCCCATCCAATGCTACAATGTTTTGCCACAGTTGCTAAGTGAATCAGAGTCATTAAGCGAATCCCCTTTACCCATTGTCTTCGCTTAACAGAAGCTGGCTTGAAAGGTCAGAAATCATGATCACCTGACCCCAGGATGCTGCAGCTATTGTAAATGCATGCTGGTTGCCAAAAACCAAAATATTGATCATGTGACGCTGATGGTTGTAAGTGCAAGGACCGGTCATAAGTCACTTCTTTCAGCCCTTTTGTAACTTTGAATGCTCACGAATGGTTGTAAGTTGGGAATTGCCTGTATTCCGGCATGACCTCTGTCCTCTGAGCATGTTATAAATTCTACAAAAGGAGTTGACTTTTTTTCTCCTCTCCCTTCGACTTCATTGTCTGGACTTTATCTCGTTCCAATTTTTGAAGCTGAATAAAGTGGACATGTAAGCATTCTCTTTCTAGAGGTTTGACATGAAAAAGTTTGGTACAGCAGTAGGCATTAACAACGCAGGATTCTCTAAAGCAGGGGTCTCCAACCTTTGCAACTTTAAGTCTGAAGGACTTCAGCTCCCAGACTTCTCCAGCCAGCAAAGCTGGGCTCTAAAGTGTTATCGAAATACTGTTGTGGCCCACTAGCGGAGCTGGCAGCAGATTCGGACAGTGAGGAGGTTGAGGCGGAACATGGGCCAGTCCTGGAGTCTGGGGAAGGCCCTGATGAGAGGCAGAGAGGGGGCCAGAGTCGTCTGACAGTTCTCCTCTGCCTTCAGAGTCAGACATCAGTGAGGCAGAGGAACAGCTGGAGCCCGTTCCCAGTGTGCGCATGCGCAGAGTTGCCAGACGAAGGGAACAGCTCCTTAGCGAGTAAGGCCACTGGTGGACGATGAGTGGCCCCTCCCAGAGGAAACAAAAGAGGAGCGGAAGGGGAGTGGAGCTTGCAGGAGACAATCAGTTTGCTTAATTGGTTCGTGACTCTCCGAGACTCCTTGCCAAGTTTTGCAGATCTCGGCCTGGCAGCTCTCCAAGCCAGATAAGGTCTGTGACCGTAAATCCTCCCTTGAAAGACTTTGCTGGATGTGAATGAGCAGAATTCACAGTCAATTAATAAAAGGGTTTTTTTGTCGGGACCAGGACTTGGCTTCAGGCTCTCGGGAAGCCTCGGTCAGAACAAATACAGGCGATTTGCTTGTTCTCTGTAACTCCAGCATCCGCTGTCAGGTTGATTTTATCTTCTGATGCCTTTTGCTGTCATTTGGGGGTGAAGATGCAGCCACATTTAGAAAAAAAAGATCTCTTTGAAACTGTCCTGAGATGCTTTGTGGGATGTGTTTGCCCAGGTTCAACTTCACTTTAAGACAAATGGACGTTGTGTGCGAGGCTTACAATCACTTCCGGAGGACTTTGGAGGAGCTGCTGAAAACCAGCGATGGCGAGATGAGATACCGCCTTCAGCCCGTGGAGCCGTCTTTTCCGCAGCATATTGTTTACGAGCGAGTTCCGCAACTGGTGGGTATCAGTGTTGGCAAACTACTTCTCTGGTATCAATCATACAAGCGATAGAAAGCCAGAACGATAGAAAAAAGCAGAAGACAAGAAAACAGGGGCTGGAAACTAATGAAGGAGAGAAGCAACCTAGCACCGAGGAGACATTTCCTGACCGTGAGAACAATTAACCAGTATAATAGCTTGCCTTCTGAAGTTGCGGGTGCTCCAACCCTGGACACTTTTAAGAAGAGACTGGAGAGTCATTTGTCTGAAATGGTGTAGGGCAGGGGTCTGCAAAGTCGGCTCTTTTAAGACTGGTGGACTTATACAATACAATACAATACAATAGCAGAGTTGGAAGGGACCTTGTAGGTCTTCTAGTCCAACCCCCTGCGTGGGCAGGAACCTTATACCATTTCAGACAAATGGCTATCTAACATCTTTTTAAAGACTTCCAGGGTTGGGGCATTCACAACTTCTGGAGGCAAGCTGTTCCAGAGGTCAATTGTTCTTACTGTCAGGAAATTTCTCCTTAGTTCTAAGTTGCTTCTCTCCTTGATTAGTTTTCACCCGTTGCTTCTTGTCCTGCCCCCAGGTGCCTTGGAGAATAGTTTGACTGCCTCTTCTTTGTGGCACCCTCTGAGATATCGGAACACTGCTATCATGTCTCCCCTGGTCCTTCTCTTCATCAAACTAGACCTACCCAACTCCTGCAGCCGTTCTTCATATGTCTTAGTCTCCAATCCCCTAATCATCTTGGTTGCCCTTCTCTGCACTCTCCAGAGTCTCCACGTCTTTTCTACATCGTGGCGACCAAAACTGTATGCAGTATTCCAAGTGTGGCCTTACCAAGGCACCATACAGTGGCTGGCTGGGGAATTCTGGGAGTTGAAGTCCACCAGTCTTAAAAGAGCCGACTTTGCAGACCCCTGGTGTAGGGCAGGGATGGCTAATCTTTTGCACCTCGCGTGCTGAAATCGTGCACGCATGATTGGCCCACACACATAATGAAATGCGCCCTTCCCCCCCCTGCGCATGTGCATGCTCCTTCGCCCCCATGTATCCGCCCCGCACGCATGTGCATCACCCCCACCTCTCTGCTTTGTTTTGGGCCTAGCAGGCCTCCCTGAAACTTCCTGGGACCAAAAACAGACCGCTGGAGGGGGCACCGCACCTCCAACACCCCGCACTCCACCACCACCACCCCGTAATGCATGCACCCACGTCTCACGCATGCGTGGCAGAAACCAGAGGTGGAATGCGGAGACTTTTCTGCAGGCACGCAAGCCGTTGCCCAGCTCAGCTCCAGCGTGCATGCGTGCGCCCCTGGCTGGCTGGCGGGAAGGGCGCACGCATGCACGATGGAGCTGAGCTGGGCAACAGCTTGCGTGCCTGCAGAGAAGTCTCCGCATGCCACCTCTGGCATGCATGCCATAGGTTCGTCATCATGAGTATAGGGTCTCCTGCTTGAGAGGTTGGACTAGAAGACCTCCAAGGTCCTTTCCAACTCTGTTACTCTATTCTATTCTATTCTATCCTGAATTCTATTCTATTCCTTTCCAACTCTGTTACTCTATTCTATTCTATCCTGAATTCTATTCTATTCCTTTCCAACTCTGTTACTCTATTCTATTCTATCCTGAATTCTATTCTATTCCTTTCCAACTCTGTTACTCTATTCTATTCTATCCTGAATTCTATTCTATTCTATTCTATTCCTTTCCAACTCTGTTATTCACATTATGTTAGTATTCATTTGCCTGGCTGCATTGATAAAACAGCCTGTACAATCTTCCCCCGACCCATTGTTTCCGATACACACAAAGAGAACAGACCAGATTTTACTTTTCTGTTTGTGATCTGTTGTGCCAGTTTGATGTAAAAGCACTCTTCAAAACACTTGGATTGAGCAAGGACAGTTACAAAATGTTCCCCTGCTGGATGCCTGTATTTGAAGTTCTGAGCTCGACAAAGAAAGACAAACATCGAATAAGCCTTATAAATTGACTCCATGCTGGCCTATTGTAAAACTGGAACACATATCATAGGGCGGTGTGAGAAGTGCTGCAGCCCATATCTGATTTAATCTCCGGAGTGAGAGAGTCTTGTTACTGTTTTGAGTTTGGCTCAGCTTTTTCTTAACTGATCATCCATTATCTGCCTTGCTATTTTATCATTCCCCTGGTTTCCTTTTTGTGTGGGTGTTGAGTATCCCAAATATTTTTTTTAATTTTAGAAGAAAACGGATACTCAGCAAGTACACCAGGAAGTGCCCCAGGGATCATTAGCGTCCAGGAGCACCAAAACCTGGTCTACCACTCGTTGTTCTGTTCTTCTTCAGGCACCCCCAAGCAAATGGCAGAGTAGGGGGAAGTTTCTTCCTGCTTTACCCATCCTCATAAGCAATGGTCCAGTCCTGAATTGTATGAGAACCCTAAAGGATGTTGAATATCTTTCCTTTGGTAGGAGCTGTGGAAGCTTAGTGCGCAGAAGATACTCGACGGAGCCCATCCTCAGTCCCCAAGAGACTAAAAGAAGACATAGTGGCTTCTCTCAACTGATCTTGTGATCTAAAGGCATCGTTAAACGGAATAAGGAAGCAGGCCCATGTCAGAAACAGATTAAATACATACGTGTCCATGATCGCAATACGTTGGTTGTGATTTGCAAATAGAATTGCTATATCGTTAAGGGAATGCAAAAGATCGGCAGGTCAGAAAAGGTCTTCTCAGAGGGTGTTGGCTATTCAGGCTTCCAGATGTGAGTCCAGCAGAGCTGCAGAACATCAGGGATCACTTTTGGCAGATTTCTGATCCAGAAGATTTAGTCTCCAAAGGCTTTGGGGCTAAATAAGTCTGCCTTATCATTAAGACATTAAGAGCAATGCATCCCCAAAATGTTGGAAATGTAAACAGTCACCCAGCCACCTATTACCACATGTGGTGGGCCTGTAAAAAAGCAAAGAGATTTTGGTTACAACTTCAGATGTTGCTAGAAAAAATGGTTGGACAACATATAGAATTCAAGCCAGAATTATTTCTATTAGGTATTATAACAGAAGGCTATAGCAAAGGGTCAGTAGACCTAATACTTTGCATCCTAACAGCAGCGAGAAAGGGCGTTGGTACTTACCTGATACGCCTCTTCTAATAAGGGGGGAGATAGCATCCATGTATGGGTTCAACCTATCCACACTCTGATTGGACTGAGTCAGATTACTAATTAATTAACCACGGTATATAACCCCCTTCCGGGGATCCCTTGCCCAGTTTACGACGAAGAAAAGAGACTGACTCACCGGTGTACCACCAACTTCTTTAGTAACTTGAAGACAAAACGTAACCATAGGAAAATACAGAACAACAAGCAGGCTGAGCGAAATAGGGATGGGCCGGATGCTATCTCCCCCCTTATTAGAAGAGGCGTATCAGGTAAGTACCAACGCCCTTTCTCAATAAGGGTGGAGATAGCATCCATGTATGGGACATACCAAAGCCCCTGCGCCACCCCCGGGAGGGATGAGGTCAAGCCTGCGCCAATGAACGTGAAACCGCGGACTGCAGCACCCGGCGTCCGAAGTTAGCCTCAGCAGCCGCAAACTTGTCCAGTTTGTAGTGTCGTACAAACGGTGAAGGCGAGGACCAGGCCGCCGCTCTGCAGATCTCCTCCAAGGAGGCCCGTGTGGCCCAGGCGGAGGTGGTAGCCGCGCTACGGGTCGAATGGGCCGTTATCCCCCGAGGGACAGGTTCAGCACAAGCGATGTAAGCATTCTCGATGCAGAGGCACACCCAACGTCCAATACAGGCGACTGACACTTTCTTTCCCAGGGAACCTGGTGAGAAGGAAACAAAGAGGGACTCCGACCTACGGATGGGCCCCGTGCGGTCAATGTATACCTGCAAAGCCCGCCTAACGTCCAGGAGATGCCACAAACCGCCCGCTGCCTGGTCCGGGTCTCCCTGGAACACCGGTAGGACCACCTCCTGGGCGCGGTGGAACCAGGACCCCACCTTCGGGACGAAGGACAGGTCCAGCCGGAGGACGACCCTGTCCTCATGGAACCTGCAAAGGTCCTCCCTGACAGACAATGCGTTTAGCTCAGAAATCCGTCTGGCCGAGGTGATGGCCACCAAAAACACCACCTTCCACGTAAGGTACTGCCACGGTACCTCCTCCAGCGGCTCAAATGGGGCGCGGGTGAGGGCGCTCAGCACCTTAGGCAGATCCCACGTGGGGTACCTGTGCACCGGGGGAGGTCTCAAGTTCGTGGCCCCCCTGAGGAAACGTCGAACCGTTGGGTGTTGCGCCAGGGATGACCCACTGCCCCACGAGAGGACCGATCCAATGGCCGCCACCTGTCGCTTGATGGTGTTAGGAGACAGGCCCCTCTCCAACCCATTCTGGAGGAACTCCAGGACCTGTGGGATTGTGGCCAACTGGGGGGACAATTGACGTTCTGCGCACCACTTGCAGAAGATGGTCCAGGTGGCATCGTAGATGCGCGTGGTGGACGCACGTCTGGAAGCCTGGATGGTCTCGATGACCCTGTCTGAGAAGAGGCCACTCCTCAGAGCGAGCCGCTCAACCTCCAGACGGCTAGTTGGAGCCACCGGCTCTCCGGGTGTTCCAGTGACCCCTGGACCAGGGTCACTCTGTCCGCCGGTATCCGCCAAGGATCCCTCAGGGACAACGTTCGCAGGTCCGCAAACCATGGGCGCCTGGGCCAGTACGGTGCCACTAGCAGGACCTCCGCTTGCAGCGCTATCGTCCGCCGGATTACCCTAGGAATAAGAGAGGTAGGTGGAAAGGCATACATAAGGCCCTGAGGCCACCGTGCTCGAAGGGCATCCACCCCTTCCGCCCCCGGCGTGGGGAACCTGGAGAAAAACCTCGGCAGCTGGGCATTCTCCGGGGAAGCGAATAGGTCGACCAGGGGCCTCCCGAACCTCCGACAGGCCTCCTGAAAAATAGAAGGGTGTAAACTCCATTCCGTCTGATCTATTTCCACCCTGCTGAGCCAATCCGCCCAGGTGTTGTCCACCCCGGAGATGTGCTCTGCTACCAGAGACGCTAGATTGTGCTCCGCCCAGACCCCCAACAGGTCGGCTTCCGCCATTAGGTCCTTGGACCTTGTGCCACCCTGCCGGTTGACGTGGGCCTTGGCCGTGATGTTATCAGTCAAGATTAGCACGTGCTGACCGGCTAGAGCCTCTGCAAACTCCAGCAACCCTAGCCTGATAGCCCTGAGCTCCAGCAGGTTGATGGGGAGGGCTGACTCCTCCTGGGACCACCTCCCCTGAGCCGCCCTGCCCTCCATGTGGGCGCCCCACCCCTGGAGGCTGGCATCCGTAGTGACTGTGACCCTGTCCGACACTCTGAAGTGGCAACCGCGGCCGATCGCTACGGACCTCCACCACCTCAACGACCTCCTGACCCCAGGGGGGAGTGAGACCCGCAAGTGGGAGTGGGCCACCCTCCTCTTTTGATAGGGGAGCAGGAACCACTGGAGGTCCCTAGAATGAAGGCGGGCCCAGGGCACGATGGAAATGGCGGAGACCATCATTCCCAGAAGCTTGGACAGCGTGGCCAACGAGGGTCTGCTATCGGCCTCGACCAGTCTTACCACCTGGTCGATGTTCGCGACCCTCTCTTCTGAAAGGAACACTTGCCCCGCTAAGGAGTCTATCCAGGCACCCAGGTGGAGAATCCCGGTGGAAGGGGTGAATTGGCTCTTGGCCTCATTAACCGAAAACCCATGGGCCTCAAGGACCCTGACGGTGGTGGCCAGATCCGCCAGGGCCGCCTCGTATGAGGTAGACTGGAGCAGGATATCATCCAGGTAAAATTGAGCTCTTACCGGCAATGAGTGTAAATGGGCCGCCAGGGCGGCCATAATTTTAGTGAACACTCGGGGAGCGGACGAAAGGCCAAACGGAAGAGAAGTATATTGATAATGAACTGATGCATAACAGAAACGTAAATACGGTTGGAAATCAACGCAAACAGGTACATGTAAATAGGCCTCAGTGAGGTCAATAGATGTGAGGAAATCCCCACAACGCACACCTTCTAGAATAGTAAACAGTGAATGCATTTTAAACCTTTTGTAACGAATATACAAATTCAACCGTTTCAAATCCAGAATGGCCCGCCACCCCCCGGAGGGTTTCGGGATCACGAACAGACGGGAATAAAACCCCTGTCCGGCCTGGCCAGAGGGGACCGGCTGAATGGCCCCTATCTCCAGTAGGTGTGATATGGCCTGGGTCATCAGGGCCCTGGACCCCGGGTTGCTGGGGACCGGGCAGGTGACAAAGGTGGGGGGCGGCAGGGCCTCAAAGTCCAGAGTCAGACCGTCCCTGACAGTGGACAAGACCCAGGCGTCTGAAGTTGACCTCTCCCACTGGGAAACGTACAGACGCAACCTGCCCCCAATGGGCGTGGAGCCCAGGGAGGGACTAGTTTCTGCGGTAGGGACGGCTACCGCCCCCTCGAAAGGGCCGATTGGAGCCCCCACCCCTCTGCTGTCTGTATTGATGCTGCTGCCCCCTGGGGCGCTGATTATAGCCCCCCTGGGCCCGAAACCCCGAGCTGGGGGGTTCCGGGTGGAAATTGCCCCCAAAGGACTGCCCCCTGGGGGGCTGGCGTCGGGGGTATGGGCCCGGCCTACCCGCTCCCCGCCTGGGGTTGTTGGGCAAAGTTTGTTTCTTGTCTTTACCCTCGACCAGGAGGGGCTTGAGGGAGTCCCCAAACAAATTGACCCCGGCGTAGGGCTCCGACGCCAGCTTCCACTTATGGCGAAGTTCAGTCTGCCATTGGCGCAACCACAACAGGCGCCTGGATGTGACCGTGGATGCCAAAGCCCGGGAGGAGAACTTGGCTGCGCTCAGGGTGGCATCGGCGGTAAATTGGACGGAGGCCACTATCTTGTTCAAGTCCTGGTGGGCTCTCCCATCCGCCACCAGGATCCTCTCCTGGAGCTGTTGGAGCCAGGTCAAGCTGGACCTGGTAAAAAAGGAGGCCGCCGTAGAGGCCCTCACCGACCACGCCGCCGACTGGTGTGCCTTGCGTAGGACTTGCTCGGCCCTTCTGTCCTCAGGTTTCAGAAGATCCTCCTGGCCCCCGGGAAGGGTCGTCGCCGAATACAGCGCGGCAATGGGGGTGTCGACCTGCGGCCAGGCCAAGGCGTCTTCCAGGAGCGGCTCGACATTGTAAAAGCGCCTCTCGAGGGAGGAAGCGCTAG
Source organism: Rhabdophis nuchalis (assembly GCA_039707465.1). NCBI lineage: Eukaryota > Metazoa > Chordata > Lepidosauria > Squamata > Natricidae > Rhabdophis > Rhabdophis nuchalis. The sequence continues at coordinate 33,774,819 of CM077652.1, forward strand.
GCCCCGCACCTGGGGTGGACCAGGGGCGCCGGATGGCGTCCACGAACATCTGCGGGGTGGGAATGGCCTCCGTCTCCACCGTGGGCTCTGAGTACCAGGAACGTGGGGCCTGGGTCGGGGCGGATCCCTGTGCTTCCTGGGTGAAGCACGTAGTGGCCTTGGCCTTAGCCAACAGTGGTGTAAACAGGGCCTGTGGAAATAGGCCCGCGCTGGACGGTTTCTCCGGGCCCTGATCTTCGTCCCCCGAGAGGTTAGCCTCTCGGAAGTCCCCTTCCTCTGAGATGGGGGGGGAGTCCTCATCCGCCATTGCCGGGGAGAGATGGGGCCCGGGGGCCGCCGCCTGGGGGGCGGGAGGAGGGGCCATTGTCAGGAGGGACCCCTGTGACTGCCCCTGCATGCCCGCTGCGATCCCTTGTCGGATGGCCTCCGAGATTAGATCCTGCACAGCCGACGGGCCCGTTGGAAGGGGTTGCCAGGCTGCCAGTGGAGGCGGGAGGCCAGCGGCCCACGAAATGTCTTGGCGCAGCCCAGCAGCCGTGGGCGTGAAAGTGGCCTCGGGCTGTCTGGATGGAGCCCTGGCAGCTGCCTGGCCCCAGACCGCCGATGTGTCTATGGGCATAAAGGGGCTGAAGGGCCCTTGGGTCAGGTCCAGGCGGAGGGGAGCCACGGGCGGGGTTGGGGTAGGAGCTGCTTCAGGCAGGGGCCTGACTATAGGAGGGGTCTCCACGGAGGCAGGTACAGGCGTCTGGGAGGCTTGGGCCCTGGAGGACCCACCTTTGGAGGAGGAGGCAGAGGAAGTCTCCTTTGGGCGCGACTTGGAGCGGGACCTGGTCTGCGAGCGTCCCTTGTCTGCTGAGGGGGCCGGAGGGGTAGTCCCAGCCTGGGACGGGCCCTGAGCAGGATCGCGCAATTCAGCCATGCTCCCACCTGGTATATTGCAAGCGGCAGAGGAGAGAGAGGAAGAGAGGAGAGAGGAAAAAAAAAATTCTTTTTTTTTTTAAAACAAAATGGCGGCCGGGCGAAAAAGGGCGCGAATTTGCCGCTCTAGCGGCGCCCTGGCCCGCAAAATGGCCGCCACCCCTCTCCTAAGGGCCTCCCAAGCAGAGGGCAAGCCCGAAAGCGCTCAGAGGCCCCGCTGCGCTCCGCGGCTTCCCGCGCGGCTCCGGAGGCCGATTTCGCCGCTTCTCAGCTGGGAGCTGTCAAAACAGCCAGCGATCGGCCCGATAAAGCCCCTGGTGGGATTGCGGCTGCGCGACCGGCCAGGCCAGTCGGGGAGCAGCTCACACTCCTGCCTTGGTCTCGAAAAGGCAGGGGAAAGGCCTCACAGCCAAGCTGTGTGTGCGGCCCGCCTCCTAGGAACGCCAGACCTCAACCTCCCTGGCTAGCTAGCAGCAGCCCCAGCGTGTCCTAGAGACCCCCAGGAGAGCTCAGGTAGGAGGCTAACGGGGCGAAAAGGGCAGCCGAGGGCCTGGGCCTGTGGCTGGGAACGACAGGGGAGCCTGAGCCTCGGGCTGCTGCAGAGGGAGGGGGGTCCCCTGTCTACTTACAGCTCTGGTAATACTACTGCAAAAAAAAAAATTCTTTTATCAAATTTCGCAATCTGGAAGTTGGTCACCGAATAGTCCTTAGAGCTGAACTGAGTCGGAAACTGGGCAAGGGATCCCCGGAAGGGGGTTATATACCGTGGTTAATTAATTAGTAATCTGACTCAGTCCAATCAGAGTGTGGATAGGTTGAACCCATACATGGATGCTATCTCCACCCTTATTGAGAATGGTGTATGCAGAGCAATGGAAAATGAAAACACCCCTTCAGAAAAGAAGGGGTGTTATAAGGAAGATATTAACATGCGCAGAAATGGATAGACTAATGTTAGAATTAAAAAACAAAGGAGAGACACAATATTTTGACACATGGAATAGATTTTATCAATCACTGGAAACACAAGGTGGTAGTCCGAACACAAAAGAATTAGGCTAAGTAGACCTGAAATTAGATGGTAGATAGATAGATAGATAGATAGATAGATAGATAGATAGATAGATAGATAGATAGATAGATAGATAGATAGATAGATAGATAGATAGATAGATAGATGATAGATAGATAGATAGATAGATAGATAGATAGATAGATAGATAGATAGATAGATAGATAGATAGATAGATAGATAGATTGATAGATTGATAGATTGATAGATAGATACTAGACAGATAGATAGATACTAGACAGATAGATAGATACTAGATAGATAGATAGATAGATAGATAGATAGATAGATAGATAGATAGATAGATAGATAGATAGATAGATAGATAGATAGATAGAAGAGATGAAATAGATGAGAGGGAGAGAGATGAAATAGATAGATAGACAGACAGACAGACACAAGACAGATACATACATACATATACATATTAGAATGAATAAGTTGATCAAAAACAATTATATAGGACTAGCACTGTGTCAGTAGTATATATGCTACTAGTCTTTCACTTTGGTTTCTATGGCAGGTGGATTGCCAGGATGATCACGCTGTGATTGATAGACTTACATGCAAATAATTTAAAAAAAAATTTTTTTTTAAAAAGACATTAAGAGCCCTGGTGGTGCAGTGGTTAGAATGCAGTATCGCAGGCTGAGTCATTGCTCACTGCCAGGGGTTCAATCCTGACTGGCTCAAGGTTGACTCAGCCTTCCATTCTTCTGAAGTCAGTAACAATGAGAACCCAGATGGTTGGAGGCAAATAGGCTGACTCTGTAAACCAGGATGGATTAAAAATTGATGAGTTTTACAAATAAAAAATAAATCTGATTTTTTTATTTAAATCAGATTTTTTTCTAATTTTTATCAAATTTATTTTAATAATAATTTAATTTAATTTATAACCCGCTCTCTCTCCCCGAAGGGACTCGAGGCGGGGCACAGGGAATTTAAAATACATATAAAATCACAAACATAGTACAATGCTTGGAATAAAAATCTATCTAAAGAGTTTTCTATTTAAGATACGTTAATCATTTAATTTATTCAGCATGAAATGAAGCTTAGTTATGTAGCATGAGCCTGTATTTTCTGCAATATTTATATTTTTGATAAAACATTCAACAAATCCAAGCGCTTGCAAGATGAGAAAACCTGCACTCTAAACAGGAAACCTTCATTTTGTTTGCAAATAATAATATGAAAGATTCTAACCACCAGCCAAAATGAATCCTTACGTGGAAAGAGCGCCTGTCATTTCAGATCCATCATGGCAGTGCCTGCTAGCGGGCATCCACTCACCTGCCTGCCACATCCCTCACCTTGTGGTGTCCCTGCCACATCACCAGCCATCCCATTAAAGTGAATGGGATTGTCGGTGAGTCAACAGCAGGTCAGAGAAGGAGTCGCTACAGCACAGAGATGTCAGTTATAATAATAATAATAATAAATTAGAATTTATTAACCGCACCCTCTCCCCACAGGGACCCGGGGCGGTGCACAGGCATAATTAAAACAATATACAATAATACAAACATTACTAAAATAGAATTAAATAAATTACCCGTGCTAAAAATACAATTAAAAAACCCATTAAAATTTATCGTTAAAAGACAGAGAGAACTATTCAAGGCCGGCCAGTCGAAAGAGATGGGTCTTCAGTTTTACACGGAAGGAGCGGAGGTCGGTGGTCGTTCTAATATCAGGGGGAAGGTCGTTCCAGAGGGCCGGGCCCGCCACAGAGAGCGCCCTTCCCCTGGGCGTCGCCCGCTGACAAAGTCTAGTGGACGGCACCCGGAGAAGCCCCTCTCTGTGGGAGCGAATCGGTCGTGAGGATGTGTGGGGCAGGATCCGATCTCGCAGATAGCTAGGTCCCGAGCCATGGAGCGCTTTGAAGATGATGACTAACACCTTGAAGCGCACCTTTACAAATTATGATTTAAATCAAATTGATTTAAGGGATGATTTTTTTTACTAGTGATTTGATTTAAAGCAGGGGTCTCCAACCTTTAAAGCAGGGGTCTCCAATTCCTGTGAATTGAACCCGGTCTTCCTAAGATTCGTTTCCTACCTTTTTCAGATCAGATGCTCAGATCCTTTTTCCCCTTCGCTCTTACAGGCAAGTCCTAAACTAACCAGGATTTCTTGGCCAGCTGGGCTCTTCGCCACCATCTCTCTGCTGTCAGATCACCCAGCCTCAATGCCAACGTTTAGGCATTGAACAGCCATAGAAACAAATTTATAAAAGAGAGGGCGTGGGAAGCACAGAGAAGAAAAAAAACCCTTGGGGATATCCTTAGATGCACTAGCATTTCCTGGAGTGCTGGAGATGTGGGCATAAGCAGAGAACGTTCTACCACATGTGGTGGCTCTGCCCCAAGGTTAGGAAATATTGGCGTAAGATAAGGTGGTGGCTGGAAGAGAAAGCTGAACAGAGGATAGAGTTGAAACCAGAATTGTTCCTCCTGGGAATCTTTAATGGGAAAATGGAGAAAAAATTACAATACATAGTACTACACATATTGACCGCAAGCAGAATCATTTTAGCACAGAATAGGAAACAAACAGATGCTCCCCCAGACCCAATTATAAGAAGGAAAATCTTATGAATGTGCAGAAATGGATAGACCGTCTATGGAAACGAAGGAGAGGGGGAAAAAACCAAGTACTATCAAATTTGGAATAGAGGGTATTCCTGGCTAGAGAGCAAGTGTAAAACTTAAGGTACAAAGGTCAAAAGTATAATATATAGAGTGCATTTAAATAAGCATATAACTTAGGATAATGATATAGAGATAGAATTTTTTGTAAATAAGATAGTTACGAAAGAGATGGATACCGATACAGAATTTTGGTATCCATATCTTTCGTAACCATCTTATTTACAAAATAAGTACATTTGTCTTTTGTCTTTTAAATGTTAGAAAATTCAATAAATACTATTTTTAAAAGAAGAAGAAGAAGCAGCACCAATCCCGAGTCCCTTCTGGGAGAGTGGTGTGGTATATAAATCCAATCCAATCAAAATCAAATCAAATCGATATTTCTACCAGTGCTTGAAAAAGTTGGCAGTGAGATGCTATTACAATATTTTATTATTATTAAATTTTATTTTATTTTATTATTAAATTTATATAACCGCACCCTCTCCCCGAAGGGACCCGGGGCGGTGCACAGGAAGTTAAAACAAACAGTACAGACTTCCGGTTCCGGCTCCAGCAGCGACGGGCGAGCCTAGCGCTCGCTCGCCGCTTTGTTGCCTTTTCTGCCCCCCCACGGGGGCGAGACGCTCCGGTTACCGGAGGTCTCCCGTAGGGTCGGCTCGGAGAGGACGTTCTTCCTCACGGCGGTGGGGAGAGCGCTCCCCTCCGCGACCTAGGTGAGGAGGAACATGCTGCGGGGGGTTCTCCCTTCGCCAACGGCTGTCGGCGCCATTCACTTCAATGGAGAGGGCTGAGCGGAGAGATCGGAAGGTCTGCCGAGGCTTCAGCTGCGAGGGAGAGTGAGTTTTTAAAAAAACTTTTTTTTTCTGCTGTCAGCCAGGCTGAAAGGACTGGGAGGGGGGTGTTTGTTTCCAAAAAAACCCCTCGGACTTAAGCGGCACTTTAAAATGGCTTCTCTGGAAGAGAAAGCGGAAATCTTAAATCCGGACTGTCTCTAACAAGGGAAAGTGGTATGCGGCTACTTGCAACATTGTTTCTAGGTCTGGCTGGATTAAAAAAAATTATTTTTCTACTCTCTCCTCTGGGCTCTGAGATGGGCGGTGGAAGGTGGCTTTTCTTTGTCCCTGCCTGATTATTTCAACTATGGAAAATTCCCAGCGTCTCTTTACAATTGGGACTCTCTCTGGATATTGATGAAGAATTTTTCTCTTGCTGGATTTGTGATTTCCTTTCTGGAGTACCTTCGCTATTATAACTATTGAGTTGGAAAATTGTCTCTCTCTTGGTTCCTGAATTTTACAACGTTTCAACCTTGATCAGAACTTTTGGCTCTCGGTTAGTCTCACCAACCCCACCCTGAAAACGCCATTTTGGTGGCATTGACTTTAACAGTTAATCATGGCTCAAGAAACAGCACTGGCAAGTTTAGAACAACGGATGGCTTCTCTTGAAACTGTTATACAAACTTTGGTAAAAGAAATTCAGGCCCAGAGGGCAGAAAACATCAATTTCAAGAAGGAGCTATTGGATACACGGAAGCAAATGCTGGAAAACACACAGAAGACTGAAGAATTGGAAGGGGGGTTGGTGGGGGTTAAGGGAGAGATTAAAAATGTTATTAAAGAGGTTGGGGAAACAAGTGGGCATGTGTCTAGGATAGATATGGAAAGAATGACACATTTTTTGAGATTTCAGAACGTTCTTGAGGAATCTGGTGAATGCCTCCCTGATCTTATGAGCACAATTTTAGCAGACTATTTACAAAAACCTAAAGATGAGATCAGGGGGGACATTGACCTAGCCTACAGAATTAACTCAGCATATGCCAGGATAAATGAAGTGCCTAGAGAGATACATGTGAAATTTGTTAGAAGGTCAACCAGAGAGGAAATCCTGAAAGTGCAGAGAGGTAGTCCATTAATTTACCAACAAAAAGAGGTTGCTATCTTGAAGCAGATCCCTAGAAAGATTCGAGAAGCAAGGAGGGAATTTTCCTTCTTGTCAAAAATTTTATTTGATCACGGGATTTGGTTCAAGTGGGTGACACCCGAAGGGATGCTGGTGTTCTGGGAAGGAGGAAGAGTGAGGATTAAAACAGTTGTTGAGGCGGAAGCCTTTCTTAAAAAACATTCCTCTGCCCTGGGGGAAGATCCAGGGGGGACGGAGGGGGCCGCGGCCCCGCCCGCTGGGGGCCAGGGAGGAGAAAAAGAAGATACAATAGCCAAGAGACTTAGATCGAAAAAATAACTTTGCCTTGATTTTTCTGAACAATTTTTATAATATTTTATCTGGATTTTTGTAAATGTCTGACAGCATAGAATTGAGAATTTAGGTATATGTACTTGCTTTTACCTTGTAGTGTTATGAAAAATGTTTTTTTTTTGTTATTTTATACTTTGTATTTTGAGGTCTCGGAAGGGCCGACGACTCTGACGTGAATGCTCTCAAAATTTCTTTGTATCCCTTACCCTACCCTATAGAAAAAATGTAAAACCAATAAAACTTTTTCAATATAAAAAAAAAAAACAGTACAAAATATAAATAATTAAAATCGAATTAAATAGGTTATCCCTGTGCTAAAATTTAGAAAGTTAAAACATAATCCATTTAAAAACCCAATTAAAACAATTTATAATACAGACTGAAGGCTAGGTAAATAACTTAGGCCAAACCGGCCTGATGGAACAGGAGTGTCTTTAATTTCTGGCGGAAGGTGTGGCGGTCCGTGGTTGTTCTGAGGTCGGGGGGTAGGTCGTTCCAGAGGGTTGGGCCCACCACAGAGAAGGCCCTTCTCCTGGGCGTCGCCCGCTGGCATTGCCTGGTGGACGGCACCCGGAGAAGTCCCTCTCTGTGGGAGCGGATCGGCCGCAGGGATGTATGAGGTAGGATGCGGTCTCGCAGGTAGCTTGATCCCGTGCCATGGAGCGCTTTAAAGATGGTAATCAACACCTTGAAGCGCACCCGAAAGACCACAGGTAACCAGTGCAGCTCGCGCAGGAGCGGTATTACATGGGAATATCTAGACGTTCCCAAGATCGCTCGCGCGGCTGCATTCTGGACCAGCTGCAGTCTTCGGGTGCACGCCAAGGGGAGCCCCATGAACAGTATATGTACTCATCTCTCTTAAACTTTTCCATACTGAGTACCCCTGTACAGTAAATACTGCCAGGATGGTTTTTTTATGAGAGTTAAATTTTCTACAACGCCCTTACAACCCTACTTCTCTACTCTTAAGACTATTTCTTCACTACAGTGTATATAGAAACCGCAAAAAGCTGCTCAGAGAAATGAACAAATCTTGCCACTAGGTGTTGCTATGAGCTTTATTGAGTAACCAGTTAGCTTCCACCTACATCCCTGATGGCCAACCGGTGGCACAGAAGTCCAAAGACCAGGCGAGAGAGTTTAAGAAGAGATTGTCGCTTTGATTGGAATCTGTTGTCTTGCAAAAATCTCACTGCACTCACTGCCAGAGGCAGGTGAGAATTTCATTCTTCACAGGTCTGTGATAAGGAGGCCGTTCTTAATAACGGTATAACAAGAGTCAGAAGGGGCTTTGGAGGTCTTCTAGTCCAACCCCCTGCTCAAGGAAGAAACCCTACATCATTCCAGACAAGTGGCAGTCCATTCTCTTCTTAAAGCCTCCAGTGCATCCATGACTTCTGAAGACCACCCATTCCACTGGTTGGTTGTTCTCACTATCAGGAAATTTCTCCTTAATTCTAGGTTGCTTCTCTCCTTGATTAGTTTCCATCCATTGAGTGTTTTTTTTTAAAAAATCAGGGCAACCTGGTGTACCCAAATGAGACAGAGCATACTGCTTCCGTTTTCGCCTTTCAGCCTCAATCCAGGAGCCTGATTTAAAAAAAAACACCAGTATCTCCCCTGGTATAGCTGACAAAGTGAGGAGAGCCTGTGGCTTAGAGGGTAATACATCTACCTAATATGTAAGTCAAGGTTCAAATCCCAGAAGGGTATGGCTAGCTGACGAGAGATAAATAGCTTGAAATAGATCTATAGTAGACATGGTGGCTTAGTGGCTAAGATGCTGAGCTTGTCGATCAGGTTGGCAGTTCGGCGGTTCTAATCCCTAGCACCGCGTAACGGAGTGAGCTCCCATTACTTGTCCCAGCTTCTGCCAACCTCACAGTTCGAAAGCATGTAGAAATGCAATGCCATATGACCATAGAGACATCTTCGGACATACAGTATGTGTGAGGAGAATCTTTACCTTTAAGTCTGGTGAAAAGAAGGACTAGGGGAGAAATGATAGCAGTGTTCCATTAGTTAGAGGGGCTCTCACAAAGAGGAGGGGGTCAGCCTATTCCTCAAAAGACTTGAAGGCAGGACAAGAAGCAACGGATAGAAATTTAGGTTTACTGACAAAGAAATAAAGGGAGACTAAAGGTAAAGGTGACCTCGCACATATGTGCTAGTCATTGCCGACTGTAGAGGGCGGTGCTCATCTCTGTTTCAAAGCCAAAGAGCCAGCGCTGTCCGAAGACGTCTCCGTGGTCATGTGGCCAGCATGACTCAATGTCGAAGGCGCACGGAAACGCTGTTCCCTTCCCACCAAAGGCGGTTTCTATTTTTCTACTTGCATTTTTACGGGCTTTCTAACTGCTAGGGTGGCAGAAGCTGGGACAAATCACGGGAGCTCACTGCATTACACGGCGCTAGAGATTCGAACCGCCAAACTGCCGACCTTTCTGATCGACAAGCTCAGCACCTTAGCCACTGAGCAACCGTGTCCCTATATCCCCAGACATAGACATACCCAATTCCTGTACTTTCCTCCTGGCTGTTAATTCTTCTTAGTGTGTTTTTGTCAAATCCTGCAGAAAACGCTCCGTCTTTTTCTCCAGCTCCTTGGCCAGAGGTTTCTCCCTATTTTCTCCCTGTCTCTCCGTTGAACGTTACCCATGGAAATCTCAGCCGAAAAGGCCCATTTTTATCAGAGCTTTGATCCGCTGCCTGTTGGCCTCCGATTGCCCTGGTGCTCTGTAATTAAAATGCCAACTCCCTTCAGCGTTCATGACTCAGCAGTGAGATTAGAAGGACGACTTTAGAACAATAAAGATAATGAGAAGGAAAGGAAGGGAATTAAGAGACACGGGGGAAATTGCTCCATCAAAAGAGCAAAGGCACCAGTTACTCAATATTAAAATGGGACCGAGGGGGGAGGTCCAGCAATTGCACACTCACATCACAAGTGTTTTCCACTCGAGAATTTGGGAAAGGAAATCCATTTGGGCCTCGAAAGCCACTGCCCGCTCTGCAGTTCTTGCACCATTTTCCTTGTTTATCCCCCACCTCTCTTTGAGATTTATACACAGAATTTTATCTCCAAATGTTCACATTTGCTTTAGCAGGCACAATAATTGAGTGACAATTGTTAAACATTCGCACAGGTCAAATAATGTAAAGGTTCTGCACATATGTGCTAGTCATTCTCGACTCTAGGGGGCGGTGCTCATCTCCGTTTCAAAGCCGAAGAGCCAGCGCTTTCCGAAGACGTCTCCGTGGTCATGTGGCCAGCATGACTAAACCCCGAAAGCGCACGGAACCCACCTGTTCCCTTCCCACCAAACGTGGTTCCTATTTTTCTATTTGCATTTTTTGCGTGCTTTCAAACTGCTAGGTTGGCAGAAGCTGGGTCAAGGAACGGGAGCTCACTCTGTTATGCGGCACTAGGGATTTAAACCGCTGAACTGCCGACCTTTGTGATCGGCAAGCTCAGTGTCTTAGCCACTGAACCACCGCTATTAACAGCTATTAACAGCGATCCCAAAGAGCCCTTGGTGAATATTTGTAGGCTTAATTAATATTGAGAGAAGTTCGAAGACTGGATTGATAGAAGAGAATTTTGAAGGCATTTCTTGAAGCAAATCTGAGTTTCTTCTCAGCATAAACCGTGTCCCAAAGGTGCTTTTTCATGAGGCAGCTGGACTTAGTTTTTGAAGACATTTCACTTCTCATCCAAGAAGCTTCTTCAGTTCTGAAGAAAAACACCTTTGGGACAACCATTAACTGGGTGACTTGAGAATCTCCATCGACATAAACTGAAGGTAGTTTCTCAAATCATCTCCCGGAGATATCATCAGCATTAATAGAGATTCAACCTAGGCATAAAGAGAAATAAGGAGAGTCAAGCTATTCTCCAAAGCACCTGAAGGCCAGACAAGGAAGAATGGATGGAAACTGACCAAGGAGAGATTCAACCTGGAAATAAGGAGGGATTTCCTGACAGTGAGAGCAATTGACCCATGGAGCAGAAGTTGCCTTCGGAAGTTGTAGGAGCTTCATCGCTGGAAGCTTTCAAGAAGAGTCTGGACTGCCATCTGTCAGAAATGGGGTAGGGTCCCCTGCTTAAGTGAGGGGTTGGACTAGATGACCTACAAGGTCCCTTCCAACTCTTGCTAATCTATTAATTCATCAGTGGAACAGCCTGCCTCAAAGATTTGTAGATACTCTGACATAGTGTAGGGCCTCCTGCCTAGGTGGGAGGAGGGTTGGACTACATGACCTACAAGGTCCCTTCCAACTCTGTTAATCTGTTAAACCCATTAAATTACACATGTTGGTCTGCAGACATTCCAGTTGATCACTCCTGTAACTCTCTGGTCACGATGACCTTCCCTTGTTAGCTGGCCAAGTCCTCTCCCTGCTAAATTTTATCTAGAGATATTTCTGCTGAAGTAAGCGCACACCAACCTCTGTCCCCACACATCTCTTCACCCAAGAGAAAGCAAGTGACAGACATCAGAATTAGTTTGCTACCAACAGGAATTGTAAGTGATGCCAAAGAATTTATCACACTATGGAATTCGTTATGACGGCTGCAGTGTCCCAGAGTCGTGTGCAGGGGTGGGCTTCAAAAATTTCAGCAACTGATTTCTCTGTACGGTTGGTGGGTGGGCATGGCCTACTCAGCCTCCTGCACCATGGCGGGAAGGGTGTTTTCGCCCTCCCCAGGCTCCGGAGGTTTTCCGTTCCTCATATGTTTTAGCCTCCAGTCCCCTCATCATCCTGGTTGCTCTTCTCTGCACTCTTTCTAGAGTCCCAACATCTTTTTTATAGTGTGGTGACCAAACCTGGATGCAGTACTCTAGGTGTGGTCTTACTAAGGCTTTATAAAGTGGTATTAGTATATCACTTGTTCAGTTTCCATCCATTATTCCTTGTCTGGCTTTCAGCCTTGTCTGGCCTTCAGGTGTTTTGGAGAATAGCTTGACCCCCTCCTCTCTGTGGCAGCCCCTCAAATATTGGAAGACTGCTCTCATGTCTCCCCTGGTCCTTCTCTTCACTAGACCAGCCATGCCCGGTTTCTGCAACCGTTCTTCGTATGTTTTAGCCTCCAGTCCCATCATCATCTTGGTTGCTCTTCTCTGCACTTTTTCTAGAGTCTCAACATCTTTTTTGTAGTGTGGTGACCAAACCTGGCTGCAGTACCCTAGGTGTGGCCTTACTAAGGCTTTATAGATTGGTATTAGTATCTCACTTGATCAGTTTCCATCCATTATTCCTTGTCTGGCCTTTGGGTGCCTTGGAAAATAGCTTGACCCCCTCCTCTTTCTAGCAGCCCCTCAAGTATTGGAAGATGCTCTCATGTCACCCCTGGTCCTCCTCTTCACTAGACCAGCCATGCCCAGAAACCACTCTTCGTATGTTTTAGCCTTCAGTCCCCTCATAATCTTGGTTGCTCTTCTCTGCACTTTTTCTAGAGTCTCGACATCTTTTATAGTATGGTGACCAATGTGGCTTCACTGAACAACTGCAGTGATTTACTTAACAACCATGGCAGAAAAAAGGAGGTAAAATTGGGCACAAGTCATTTAACAACAGCCTTGCTTAGCGAAACAGAAATTCTGATTCAATTGTGGCCATGTGACGAGGACAGCCTGCACTTGAAGGGCTGTGAAAGAGGATTGTGTGGTTCCTTGCGGGGAGATCGGCTGCCCCGTGCTCTCGTTTCCTTCGAGGCAACTACCAGATCATGCAGGAATCTGTTACGTCAAATGGTCCTAGTGAAAAATAACCAGATATGGAGTCTCTATTCTACTTCCTGCCTTGCGGTTGTAAGATATTCCGACAGCCTCTTGGCTCACGAGTGGCTTTGAATGCTCAAAATAATCCCACAATGTCTACCTGAAAGGCATTGGCTGAGTCCATCCTTAATTAAGCTTGTTGGTGAACTGAGCATCACACCTAGGCTGAATCGGGTAAGTGAAGCCCTGGAGTTGGAGGCAGGTTAAGTGGGTGGGTTTGGAGGTTTCTTCCTAGTATCCAGAGAGATGTCCCAGAAATTGATTTTTGTTGCTGCCCAAGTCTCAGTCTAGTTGGTGCGGTTAAAACAGTGAACAATAAAACAGGTGATCCTGAGTTCTAGTCTTCCTACCTTGGTGAGGAAGTTTTCACAATGCAGTTGTTGTTGCGAAGTTGTCTCCGACCCATCATGACCCCATGGACAACGTTCCTCCAGGCCTTCCTGTCTTCTACCGTCCTCTGGAGTTTGCTTAAGCTCACGCCGGCTGCTTCGGTGACTCCATCCAGCAGCCTCATTCTCTGCCGTCCCATTCTTCTTTTGCCCTCCATCGTTCCCAGCATGAGGCTCTTCTCCAGGGAGTCCTTCCTTCTCATCAGGTGGCCAAAGTCTTTGTTTCCCCTTCAGGATCTGGCCTTCAAAGAGCAGTCAGGGTTGATCTCCTCTAGGACTGACTGGTTGGATCACCTTGCAGTGCAAGGGACTCGCAGGAGTCTTCTCCAGCACCAGAGTTCAGTACAATGCAGTATTGCAAGCTAATTCACTGCTCACTGCCAGGAATTTGATCCTGACTGGCTATGTTGACTATATAAGTCTAAGTACTACTGCTAATGCTTTTCTCTTTCCTTCCTTCCTTCCTTCCTTCCTTCCTTCCTTCCTTCCTACCTTCCTACCTTCCTACCTTCCTTCCTTCCTAGTGAAGAATGCAGTATTACAGGCTAATTCTGCCCACTGCCTGGAGTTCAATCCTGACCAGCTGAATGTTGATTCAGCCTTCCATCCTTCTGAGATGGGTAAAATGAGCACCCAGATTGTTGGGGGTAATATGATGACTCTGTAAACCGCTTAGAGTGGGCTGTAAAAGCACCATGAAGCGATATATAAGTCTAAGTACTACTGCTAATGCCCTTCCTTCCTCCCTCCCTTCCTTCTCTCCCCATGGTTAGAAAGCAGTACTGCAGGGTAATTCTGCCCACTGCCAGCAGTTCGATCCTGACCAGCTCAAGATTGACTCAGCCTTCCAACCTTCAGAGGTCGGTAAAATGAGAACCCAGATTGCTGGGGACAAGAAGCTGACTTTGTAAACCACTTAGAGAGGACTATAAAGCACTGTGGAACGGTATATAGGTCTAAGTGCTATTGTTTTGGGGAATGAAAGCTGCCTGGGTGACTTTGGGCCAGTCTCTTTCCCTTACGATTGTCACTTTGAGTTGATGCGTCTGTGTGCGTCTGTTTTAAATAAAAGGCAAGATAAAAATCTAATAATGTCAAGATGAGTTAACCAGAGAAGAAAGAACAGGTAGTCCTTGATTTAAATCCACAGTTAAGGACAGGAACTTCCATTCAGTAATCAGGAAGGGAAATTATTGGAAAAAATAAGAGGTGGGAACAGAATGTACATGAAAATACAGGTGGCGTATAAATGCAACAATTAAGGTGGGCTGTTCCATTCCCACCTCACCCACAAGCCCAAATTGTGAAGTCTTGAAGTTACACAATCTAAACCATCTGAAGCAGAGAAACTATTTCGGGAGTTCAGGAAATGACAAGCTCTTAGGATCAGGAGTCTCCAACCTTGGCAACTTTGAGACTTGTGGACTTCAACTCCCAGAGTTCCTCAGCCAGCGAGACCCCTGCCTTAGATGGTAAGTGGTGATTTTCTTTTAAGAGACCTTCGTAAGAGCTGCTTTGTTTCCCAAGTCAAAATGGAGCAAGAGGAATCTTGACCCTTGAAGGCTGGGTGGCTGGGACCGGGTGTGAAGGCAGGAAAAATCCTGCAAATTCCGATTATTTGTGGCTTGCTATAACTCCATATTTCCTGACCAGAAAGACACATCTTGTGTCGTTTCATGGATTAATCGTGCTTCCTAATCCAGATGTGACATCCTATCTGTTGGCAACAGAATTAATTGAGATTGGGATTTTAAGCGCGAGTGGTGGTGTTAGTTGCGAAGTTGTGTCTGACCCATCGAGGCCCCATGGACAATATTCCTCCAGGCCTTCCTGTCCTTGGCCATCCCCTGGAGTCTATTTAAGCTCACATTGACTGCTTCGATGACTCCATCCAGCCACCTTATTCTCTGTTGACCCCTTCTTCTTCTTTTGCCCTCCATCATGAGGCTCTTCTCCAGGGAGTCCTTCCTTCTCATTAGGTGGCCAAAGTCTTTGAGTTTCCTCTTCAGGATCTGGCCTTCTAAAGAGCAGTCAGGGTTGATCTCCTCCAGGACTGACCCGTTGGATCGCTTTGCAGTCCAAGGGACTCAATGCAGGAGCCTTCTTCTCCAGCAACAGAGTTCAAAGGCCTCCGTTCTTTGGCGCTCAGCCTTTCTTAAGGTCCAACCTTCACAGCAGTCCAATGCAACTGGGGAAACCAACCCTTAAGACCTCGCTTACAGGATCAAGACCACGGTGTCTCTGAGCATGTCAGGAGTGCATTGCTCCAGGAGGGAGGTCCCTCATCTGCCCCTGAGGCTCTATTCTCCCTGATCGGGACAAAAACGAATCCCAAGAACAACCCCTCCCAACCACAGCCTGCTTTCCACCTCTCCTCTGGCTGCCCGGCTGGGAACCATGGGGGCTGAAGTCCCACACCTCTGGCGGAGAAAGCCGAAGACGTCAGCCTTTTTTCCCCGCGCCGCCCCTCCCTTCCGAGCAGAGAGGGGTGTGTCTTGGGCGGCCCCTGCCATTGGCCAAGGCCGTAGCAGGGCGGCGAGCTCTGCCCTCGGATTGGCTGCGGCGCGTTCGGCCAGCCGAGCCAGCTGCTGGCTTCGCTCTCGGCCGCGCCAGTTGCAGCAGGGGAGGCTTTGGCGGCGCCGGGAGACGCCGGGACGAAAGCGGTCGCAAACCGAGGACGCCGGTCGCCTGGACGCGGTGAGTGGGGAGGGGGCGGGGTGGAGGTATTGCAGAGCCGCCGTCCGCCCCCCTCCCCGGCCCTCCGTCCTCCTTTCCTTGGACCCCCCATCAATGGAAAGGGCGACGCGAAGTTGGGACCTGCTTTCCCCCTCCTCTCATTTGCTGCGGTGGCTTTCGGAGAAGCCCCCTCCCATCCGTCTCCTCCATAGTGTCTTCCCCCTCCCCTTCTCCCCCTCCCCGCTGGCTTTCTGAGAAGCCCCCTCCCATCATTCTCCATAGCGGCTTCTCCCTCCCCTTCTCCCCCTCCCCACTGGCGTTCTGAGAAGCCCCCTCCCATCATTGTCCATAGCGGCTTCCCTCTCCCCTTCTCCCCCTCCCCGCTGGCGTTCTGAGAAGCCCCCTCCCATCATTCTCCATAGCGGCTTCTCCCTCCCCTTCTCCCCCTCCCCGCTGGCTTTCTGAGAAGCCCCCTCCCATCATTCTCCATAGCGGCTTCTCCCTCCCCTTCTCCCCCTCCCCGCTGGCTTTCTGAGAAGCCCCCTCCCATCATTCTCCATAGCGGCTTCTCCCTCCCCTTCTCCCCCTCCCCGCTGGCGTTCTGAGAAGCCCCCTCCCATCATTGTCCATAGCGGCTTCCCCCTCCCCTTCTCCCCCTCCCCGCTGGCGTTCTGAGAAGCCCCCTCCCATCATTGTCCATAGCGGCTTCTCCCTCCCCTTCTCCCCCTCCCCGCTGGCTTTCTGAGAAGCCCCCTCCCATCATTGTCCATAGCGGCTTCCCCCTCCCCGCTGGCGTTCTGAGAAGCCCCCTCCCATCATTGTCCATAGCGGCTTCCCCCTCCCCGCTGGCGTTCTGAGAAGCCCCCTCCCATCATTGTCCATAGCGGCTTCCCCCTCCCCGCTGGCGTTCTGAGAAGCCCCCTCCCATCATTGTCCATAGCGGCTTCTCTCTCCCCTTCTCCCCCTCCCCGCTGGCTTTCTGAGAAGCCTCCTTCTATCCCCAATTCGTTCTGACTGGTGAATCCTCTCGCCCTCCCACCTTTTGGGGAGGTGGGAGATCGAAGCCTTGCGGAGGGCCTCGTTCGTCTCTTCATCCCCAAGCCCCCTCGCCCTCTCCCCACCAGCCCACCCCCTCTTCTTCTAGGGAGGAGAGACGTTCTTGCTCCAAACGCCCCTCCAGGTCTCCGCCACCCTCGCAGCTCCTCCTTGCTTATTTCAACTCCCCCCCCAACCCCCCTCCATTTAATATCACTTCATTTGAGAAAAAAACACCCCCCCCCAAAACTTCTCTGCATGGATCCTCTGCATTTCCCCTTGGTCTGCCTTGCAGGGTTGTTGTGGATTAGAGCCTCCGCATGTCATCCTTTTGATGGGTCAAAGCTATTGTGGCTCAACCGATCCCTCTGGGAGGTCCCCGTTCTGTGCCCACCTGTGTCTCTGATTTTTTTAAAGAAAGAAACAATCTAGAATCATAGGGCTGGGGGGAGGGGGGGACTTGGAGGTCATCTAGTCCAACCCGCTTGCTCGAGCAGGATACCATATTCCGGACAAACATCACTCTGCTTCCCCCCCCCCTCCCGCCAGCCCAGTGGTTTATTTGGGAGATGTCTTCCAACTCAGAACATGGCCATTATCATCTTCTGCTCTGGCAGGTGGCTTCTTCCCCAATTTTGGGGATAATTCTGAGCCTCTCCGCCCTTTAGCTCTGTGTGCGATTTCCGCTGGCCACTGCACATGGTTTCTCAAACATTGCTCAGAGCTCTCTAGCTGCATTCAATGTTGACGTCCTTTGCAATACAAGCACATCCTGCAATGCTGAAATTGGACTTCTTAGCTTGGATCAGAATAACCAAGTTGGAAGGGACTTTGAAGGTCATCTAGTCCAACCCCCTGCTCAAGCAGCAGACCCTACACCCTTCCAGACAAATGGCTGTCCAGTCTCTTCTTAAAAACCTCCAGAGATGGAGCACCTACAACTTCTGAAGGTGAGCCGTTCCACTGGTTTATTATTCTCACTGTCAGGAAATTTCTCCATAGTTCTGGGTTGCTTCTCTCCTTGATTAGTTTCCATCCATTGTTTCTTACCTTGCCTTCTGGTGCTTTGAAAAATAAATTGATCCCTTCTTGTTTGGGGCATCCCCTCAAATATTGGAAGGCTGCTATCATGTCACCCCTCATCCTTCTTTTCACAAGACTTAAACATTCAATTCTTGAAACTGATTGGCTTGATGGTATTAAAGCTAAGGAGATCAGCTGGCAGGGTGGATCTATGTATCTCTCAGCTTTTCTCCTTGATTAGGTGCCATCCACTGATTCTTGTTTTGCTTTCTGGTGCTTTGGAAAATAAGATGACCCTCTTTGTGGCAGCCCCTCAAATATTGGAAGACTGCTATCAAGTCTCCCCTAGTCCTTCTTTTCACTAAACTAGACATACCCAATTTCTGTAACTGTGCTTCGTATGTTAAAGCCCCCTAATCATCCTGGTTGCTCTTCTCTGCACTCTTTCTAGAGTCTCAACATCTTTCTTATAGTGTGACCAAAGCTGGGTGCAGTATTCTAGGTGTGACCCCCACTAAGGCTTCTTAAAGTGGTACTAATACGTCAGCTTCATGGGGAATTTCATTGTTCTGATTAACTAATCGAAGCTGCTTGCTTTTCCCAAAACAAACATATTATTTGTTTATGCTCCTGGTGCATTTAAGTTGTCCTAAAAAACCAACCAACCAACCACCACCCAAAAACATTAAAAGCAAGGCAAGATGAGAAGCCTACCTAGTTTTTAATCCCGGAGGGGAGGGGGGGGAGGAAACTGAGAAGGCAAATGTTTAAGAGCCCTTCAGTTTTCATAATTAGGGCTTAAAGTTAAAGGCTTACCCATTTCAAGGCAGTTTTATTTTCTTAAGCATCCCACCTAAGATGGGTTTTCCACCCGACAATAATTAACACCCTGCTAACAAAATAACAAGGACTTCCACAATTCCACAATTAATAGATCATAAAATACCTGGTGCAAACCTAGGCATCATTAAGGCAATGATTTGAAAAGTCCATCTTATCAAATTAGAGATAAGATGGATTGGAGCTTTAGAGCAGGGGTCTCCAACCTTTGCAACTTTAAGTCTGAAGGACTTCAGCTCCCAGACTTCTCCAGCCAGCTTTGCTGGCTGGAGAATTCTGGGAGCTGAAGTCCTTCAGACTTAAAGTTGCAAAGGTTGGAGACCCCTGCTTTAGAGAGTTGGAAGGCTGAGTCCTCCCTTTGTGCCCGAGTTGTAACTGTCTAGCATTGGATCCCAAAAACTCCCTGTGCACCAGCTGGGCAGTGTTTGTACCATAGCATAATAACAGAATGGCAGAAGGGAAGAGAAGGGAAGATTGGAAGGGACCTTGGAGGTCTACTAGTCCAACCTCTTGCTCAAGGCAAGAATGGATGTCGAACCTATTTTTGAAAACCTCCATTGATGGAGCATTCACAACTTCTGGAGGCAAGTTGTTCCGCTGATTCTCATTGTCATTAGCCAGTCTTTTAATAGATTAACAGAGTTGGAAGGGACCTTGTAGGTCATCTAGTCCAGCCCCTCCCACCCAAGCAGGAGACATGACACCATTTCTGACAGATGGCAGTCTCTTTTTGAAAGCCTCCAGTGATGAAGCTCCTACAACTTCTGAAGGCAACTTCTGGTTCCATGGGTTGATTGTTCTCACTGTCAGAAAGTTCCTCCTTATTTCCAGGTTGAATCTCTCCTTGGTCAGTTTCCATCCATTATTCCTTGTCTGGCCTTTGGATGCCTTGGAGAATAGTTTGACCCCCTCCTCTCTGGGGCAGCCCCTCAAATATTGGAAGGCTGCTCTCCTGTCTCTCCTGGTCCTTCTCTTCACTAGACCATCCAGGCCCAGTTTCTGCAACCATTCTTCATATGTTTTTGTCTTCAGCCCCCTAATCATGCTGGTTGCTCTTCTCTGCATTTTTTCTAGAATCCCAACATCTTTTTATAGTGTGGTGACCAAAACTGGATGCAGTACTCCAGGCGTGGTTTTACTAAGGATTTAAAGGGTGGTATTATTACCTCACTTGATCAATTTCCATCTGTTATTCCTTGTCTGGCCTTTGGGTGCCTTGGAGAATTGTTTGACCCTCTCCTCTCTGGGGCAGCCCCTCAAATATTGGAAGGCTGCTCTCCTGTCCCCCTGGTCCTTTTCTCTGATCTTAAAGCTAAATATGTGTAATCTTGGTTGGTGCTTGGATGAGGCATTACTAAGAAATCTGGGACTGTTGGCCTGACGGGAAAATTGAATACATTCCCAGAAAAAAAAGGTGGAGCAGGGAGTCAAGAAAACCCCTCCACATCTCAAAAGGCCAAGGAGACATTAGGTTCACCTTTTTGATCTGGAATGATGGGTGCACCATAGAGCTGTATAATTCTGCTGGGTGATCATCCCATGTCAGCCAGATTGTTTCAAAAGCTTACAGAAATAATGTCTTTCAATAATAATAAAAAAATTATAAAAAGAAATAATGTGTTTCAAGAAGGCTGGGGGGAAAAGCAGCTTCTCCTCAACGTTTGGTATTTCCCCATTTGATCCGCCATTATAGGAACCTGGGGGGTTGGACTAGAAGACCTCCAAGGTCCCTTCCAGCCTTACGATCCTACAGCATGTTCTGTGTTCGCTCAGACCTAACTTGCTGGAGGGGAGAGGTGCTGAATTCTGTTGCTGAGACATAAACATCCGTCCATCTCTTGAACGTTTCCTCCTTTTGCAGGGGTGTTACACAACCGGATCAATCGAATTTCAACCCGCCGTCCCCTCTGTTCCGTTTATCATTTCCGGACTAAGAGTTCTGTTGGGCAGGAAGTTCTGGTTGTCCAGCGTGGGAAGTGAGAAAGCTGCACTTCCTAGCTGAATCCCCCAAAGCTCATTTGCACGAGAAGGGATTCATTTTGAAGTTCCAGTGGCTCTTGTCCTAAATATCCCCAGTCCAACTTGGTGACAAGATGCTATCAGATTTGGCTCAGATCTGGCCCTGCAGCAGTCCCCACCGCCCTTCCCTCTGCTTTTTCGAGTCTCGGTTTCTCTCCTCCCTCCTACACACACACACACACACACACATGTACACACACCTTCAGTGAGTTTCCTTTACCCATAAATTTCGTATTCATGCAACACCCTTTCATATACATATATATTATATTTATAATTTTATTTATAGGTCTTTTTGCTTTAACAACCTGCCTCCAGAAGTTGTGAATGCCCCAACCCTGGAAGTCTTTAAGAAGATGTTAGATAGCCATTTGTCTGAAATGGTATAAGGTTCCTGCCTACGCAAGGGGTTGGACTAGAAGACCTCCAAGGTCCCTTCCAACTCTGCTATTGTATTGTATTGTTTAGTGAAGAGTACATTGTCTGGGTCAATTTAAAGGTAAAGTTAAAGGTTCCCCTCACACATATGTGCTAGTCGTTCCCGACACTAGGGGGCGGTGCTTGTCTCTGTTTCAAAGCTGAAGAGCCAGCTCTGTCCAAAGATGTCTCCATGGTCATGTGGCCGGCATGACTCAACACTAAAGGCATACAGAACGCTGTTCCCTTCCCACCAAAGGTGGTTCCTATTTTTCTACTTGCATTTTTACATGTTTGCGAACTGCTAGGTTGGCAGAAGCTGGGACAGGTCACGGGAGCTTGCTCCGTTACCCGGTGCTAGGGATTCGAACCGCCAAATTGCTGATCTTTCTGATGGACAAGCTCAGCGTCTTAGCCACTGAGCCACCGCTATAAATTTTATTTATAGTTTTTTTTCTTTAACATACATAAGTGCTTAGTGAACAGTGTATTGTCTGGGTCAATTTGCTTTCTACATAATACAAATAACAATAGTAATACTATTCAGGTATATGTAGTAATAATCTTTCAACTCCTAACATTTATGTCTATGTGGTAATTATAATATTTTGCATAGTGGTGTACATACATCATCATACTTTCCCCCTCTCTAATTTATACCCTCTATTTTCTAACTCTTAATCAATCAGATCCTATATTAAGAAGTATTCTATATCTATCCATCATCTCTTGCTCTTTTTAGTATTTCAACTCTTACTTACTTTTTGACCAATCTCCCTTGTTCTTCCCTTGGGATCTTAGACCTCCTGCCATCACTCCTATTTAATCTAAGTATTTTGTCTGCCTCTCCATCTACCTCGCTTTTTCCTGTAAGGTCTTTCTACCGGAATCTCCTCTGGGTAACGGTTCCCCCCACGTTCTTTACACGTCTCCCTCCTGCAATTTATCCAGAGTTATTCCCTATCCCTCCCCATCTCCCTTTCCTCAAACCCTGTTTTCCCTTCCAGGTTTGCAGTAGGGAGCTGTCAATCGGCTGTCATTGCAAGGTTTTTCCTGGGCTTTGAAAGGGGAAATGTGTGCATTCCAGTGAATTGAAAGAGGGAATCTCAGGAAACCTTATGAATGTGCCGATCTGGTGGATGAATGCAAAAAAAAAAAAAAGCCGCAGGTTGTCCTCAGTTTATTAGCATACTTGGGAATGGAACTCTGAGTGCTCAGCAAGGCAGCCGTTAAGTGAGTCACATCCATTTCATGCCTCAGTTGTTCAGTGAATCACATAGTTGTTAAGCGAATTGCACTCTTCCCCCCCGCCACCCTCCCCGCATTGAGTTTGCTAGTCCAAAGCTAGCTGGATAGGTTATAAATGGCAATTTTATAGACCTGGGATGCTGCAACTGTTGTAAATCCAGGTAGTCCTCAATTTACAACACTTCATTTAGTGACCATTCAAAAGTTACAACTGCATGGAAAAATGAGACTTAGGACCTTCACAGCATCCTTACTATCATGCGCCAGAAATCGGAAGAGCAGCCGCCTGGTGCGCACATTACAGTTTCTGGAATGCACATGTGTGCATGCGCTCCCATTTCACAGCACTCAATGCTGAAAAGGTTCACCAACATGCCCTAAGTCTAATCTCTTCTTGAAAGCTTCCAGTGATGAAGCTCCCACAACTTCCGAAGGCAATTTCGGTTCCATGGGTTGATCGTTCTCAATGTCAGAAAATCCCTCATTTCCAGGTTGAATCTCTCCTTGTTCAGTTTCCATCCATTATTCCTTGTCTGGCCTTTAGGTGCTTTGGAAAATAGCTTGACTCCCTCCTCTCTGGGGCAGCCCCTCAAATATTGGAAGACTGCTCTCCTGTCTCCCCTGGTCCTTCTCTTCCCTAGAGCAGCCTTGCCCAGTTCCTGCAACCGTTCTTCCTATGTTTTAGCCCCCAATCCCCTAACCATCCTGGTTGCTCTTCTCTGCACTTTTCTAGAGTCTCAACATCTTTTTTATAATATGATGACCAAAACTGGATGGAGTATTCTAGATGTGATCTTACTAAGGCATTATAGAGTGGTATTAGTACCTCCCTTGATCTTGATTGTATCCCTCTGTTAATGCAGTTTAGGATTGTGTTGGCTTTTTTGGCTGCTGCCACACACTGTTGGCTCATATTTAATCGGTTGTCCACGAAGACGCCAAGATCCCTCTCACTGTTACTGCTATTAAGCCAGTCTATATGTGTACTTTTGGTTTTTCTTACCTAAGGGTAGGACTTGACTTTTCTATACATTGAATTTCGTTTTGTTAGATAGGGCCCAGTGTTCAAGTCGGTCAATCTCCATCTGGATCTTGAGCCTATCTTCTCGGGTGTTGGCTATTCCTGCCAGCTTAGTCACATCTGCAAATTTGACAAGTTCCCCTTCATCTAAGTGGTTTATGATGAAGAGTACTGGGCCTGAGACGTGGTACCTTGCAGTACCTCACTGCTTCCTTCCCTCCATGTAGACAGTAGTACCGTTAAGCTATATCTGCGGGATCGGATCCTGCCTCATACATCCTCACGGCTGATTCGCTCCCACAGAGAGGGACTTCTCCAGGTGCCGTCCACTAGGCTTTGTCAGCGGGCGACGCCCAGGGGAAGGGCTCTCTCTGTGGCGGGCCCAGCCCTCTGGAATGACCTTCCCCCCGACATTAGGACGACCACGGACCTCCGCTCCTTCCATCTAAAACTAAAAACACATCTTTTCTGCTTGGCCGGCCTAGGGTAGTCTCTCTGTCTATGGGGTTTTATTATATTTATTATTGAGAATGTCATTTTAGTTTAGTTTAGTTTTAATGGATTTTTAGCACAGGTACTAAGTTTAATTTTGTTTTAAATATGTTTGTATATTTGTGGTTTTTATTCTTCCTGTGCACCGCCCCGAGTCCCTGTGGGGAGAGGGAGCGGTCTACAAATTAAAATTGAATTAATTGAATATCACCTTTATCTGGTTTGAACCAGAAACGTTCTCCTCTCCCGTTTTGTTAGTTACCAGGAGGCGTGATAGCTTGGGGTGGGTTGGGGGGAGAGTTTTGCACCGTAAGCAATGTGTCTTCCCTCAGATCTCTCTGTACCATGAGGTAATCCCTGATGTGTGGCAACAGCCGAGAGAACTTTGCTTTGTCATGACTCCGCTGAAGATGTCAAGATTATACGATTGCCGCCGGAGCTGATTCTGGGGTGTTGGCCAAGAACGGTATTGATTGCACCAGGTGTGCAATCCGGGAGGGAGAAGCCAGATCCCTTCCTGTCGTTTCCCGCCTGAGCTCCCTGGATGAGCAAAGCCAGGGGTCACAACCGGTCGCGGCAGGTGTCAGGGAACACACTGAGGCTGGGAAGGAAAAGGAGCCGACGGAGGCCGCAATCTCAGTGAAAAGGGCACAGTAGAGCAACTAAAACCCACTGCCCTGAACTAGGGTGGATGTGGTTTACGTCAACTCAATTTAAATCACGATTTAGAGATTGTCGATCAGAAAGGTCGGCAGTTGGTGGTTTGAATCCCTAGCGTTTGTGTAACGGAGGGAGCTCCCGTTACTTGTCCCAGCTTCTGCCAACATAGCAGTTTGAAAGCATGTAAAAATGCAAGTAGGAAAACAGGAACCACCTTTGGTGGGAAGGGAACAGCGTTCCGTGATAGCAGCGATATCTCCCTGACAGTGCGAACAATCAACCCATGGAACAGAAGTTGCCTTCAGAAGTTGTGGGAGCTTCATCACTGGAGGCATTCAAGAAAAGACTGGACTGCCATCTGTCAGAAATGGTGTAGGGTCTCCTGCTTGGGTGGGGGGTTGGACTAGAAGACAGTTACGGGAACTGGGCACGGCTAGTCTAGGGAAGAGAAGGACCAGGGGAGACAGGATAGCAGCCTTCCAATATTCAAGGGGCTGCCACAGAGAAGAGGGGGTCCAGCTATTCTCCAAAGCACCCGAAGGCCAGACAAGGAATAATGGATGGAAACTGATCATGGAGAGAATCAACCTGGAAATAAGGAGGAACCTCCTGACAGTGAGAACAATCAAGACATGGAAGGCGGAGGAGAAGTAAGCTGCCTTCCAGAATTTGCAGCCGCTACGCTGTGGCAGCCAGGAAGTCTCTTCAGCACTGGGGGCCTCCCCGCTGACTAACAGCCCCCAAATATTATGTCCACCAAACAGGTGTTAACGTTGCCAACAGCTGCTGCGTTCTTCTGGAGTCTGAAAAAGAGCAGAAATCTCTTTTTGGCAACTGTAAGCTGTGGCTGGCATGATCCCACCGTTCATTAAGGGAGCATGTGACGGGGCTCATAAATTCCTGCACGACTCTTGTTGATGGCCCCAGCCTGGTGTGCCGGTCAGTGATGCGAGCGAGGATAACAGAGGCTTTCGCTGTGGCCTTTGGAGCAGAGGGGCTGCCGAGGGTCTTCCTGGGGAAGATATGAGAGGCTAGGATTGCCTGCCGCTTGGGAGAGATACGGACTAACTGTGTCGGAAGGGACATTGTAGGTGTCAGGCCGGCCTCCGTTCAAAACAGAGGTGGGTTCCTACCAGTTCAACCAAGTAACTCAGTAACTTGGCCTGCCACGCCCCTGAACCGGTTCTATCGTAGCCTAGGGTGGCGCCACCTTGTTTTTTGCATTTTTTAAGTAGTGTGCATGCTGCCCTTCGCACAGTCACTCAAGCTCTCGTGACGTCCCGACTCGACTACTGTAATGCTCTCTACATGGGGCTTCCCTTGAGGTGCACTCGAAAGCTACAATTAGTCCAGAATGCAGCCGCGCGGGTGATTACGGGAGCGCCTAGACACTCCCATATAACACCTATCCTGCGCGAGCTGCACTGGCTTCCTGTGGTCTTTCAGGTGCGCTTCAAGGTTCTGACGACCATCTTTAAAGCGCTCCATGGCTCGGGGCCTAGTTATATGCGAGACCGCCTTCTGCCCCATACATCCCTTCGGCCGATCCGCTCCCACAGAGAGGGTCTTCTCAGGGTGCAGTCGGCCGGACAATGCCGACTGGCGACACCCAGGGGAAGAGCCTTCTCTGTGACGGGCCCAGCCCTTTGGAACGACCTACCCCCTGAATTACGCACCATCACTGACCTCCGCCTCTTCCGCCAATGTCTAAAGACATATCTTTTCCAACAAACCGGCCTAGCCTAACCTAATAGTCCTAATGGGGACTATTTTAGAGAGTTTTAAATTGGGTATTTTAAAATTTGGTTTTAGCATAGGATTAGAATAGTTTAATATATTTTAAATTATGTATTTATTTTTTGTATGTTTTTAAATTCCTGTGCGCCGCCCTGGGTCCTCTGTGGAGAAGGGCGGGATATAAATATAATAAAATAAATAAAATAAATAAAATAGTGTGTAGCGGGCATCAAGCGTATGCTCATGCACAGCGCATCTCTGAGCAAACTAGCAGTACAGCAGCCGGAACCCACCCCTGGTTCAAAACACACAGGTGGGATTCAAAATTTTTAGCAACCAGTTCTATGCCCGGTTGCTGGGTGGGCGTGGCCATGGTGGGCATGGCCTACTCAGCCTCTTGCACCATGGCAGGGATGGGGGCATTTTCACCTCCCAGGCTCTGGAGGCTTTCCTCAAACATCTCCCCCCCACCCCCAAGCTCCGGGTGCCTGAATTGGGCCTATTTGTGGACTTCCGGAACTTCTGTGAGGCCTGTTTTTTGCCATCCCAGAGCCTCTGCGTGGGCCCTGCATTTACCTGGCATCTAAAATGGGCCGCACATTGACTCCTGGGAGGGGTTGGGCAGGGTGGGCAGGGCCAGCCAGGAGTCCTTGCAATTAGCACTCCGGCAAAGCAGATGTAAAATTAGCATCCGGTTCGCTCCAATCAGCCTGAACCGGCTTAATCCCACCCCTGCCCCGACTCCATTGTAAGAGAGAAGAGGTCCTTTTACTGATTTTGAAAAGATAACAGTGAAAGCAAGGCAAGGTTTGCTTCAAAAGGCGCGGAAGTTACAGGTTGAACGTTTCCCCAAATCCTCCCCCCCCCGCCTCTAGGGTCCTAGACTGAGTGTCCAATCCACATCCTGCATAATGTCATGTGAAGCTCATGCTTAGGTATTTCGCCCATCTAGAGTTCTAGGATGGTTGGCCTTGATGGGTGTCAACAACTCCGCTCAGCAGTGCAGTAATTCTTTTTTTTTTTTTTTGAACAATAATTTTATTGGTTTTACAAATTTTTAAAGGGAAAAAGGTATGTAGGATATACATAGAAACATTTTAGGGCTTCCATATTGGAGGTGGTGGCTGCCTCCGAGACTTCATACAAAATTTTTCCAATATAAGGTGGAGAGAGATACATACATATCATATCATAAATTCGATGCAATCAATCATTTGTTTCTATTAGCATCCGTTAGGAATTGCAATGTATATAAAAAGAAATAAAAATCATTTTTGTGATCTGAGTCTTTTTGCTATTGTGTCTTCTTCTTCCTTCCGGCCAGTGGGCGGAGCCATGGCCCCTCCCGTCCCCCCATTTTCATCCTCCAGGATTGAGGAGTGTTTTTTAAGAAAGGCTTGCGCCTCCTCAACTGTTTTGATTCTTACTCTTCCCCCCTCCCAGAACACTAACATTCCTTCAGGCATTAACCATTTGAACCACACCCCTTTTTTATAAAGCTTTTTGGATAGGAAGGAATAATTCCTTCTAATCTCACAAATCTTTTTCGGGATCTGCTTCAAAATATGAATTTCTTTCTGCTGATATATCAATGGGCCATCTCTCTGTGCTCTCAGAATCTCAGAATGCTCAGATTCTGAGCAGTGCAGTAATTCTTGAGAGCAAGCCTCCTTTTTTGGTCACATGGGCCTTCACCTCACCAACTCACCTCCCCAACCCAAAAACCCTAACCCACTCCATTACTATGATAGCAAACATGCATCAGAGGAAAAAACCCATGCTGGAGATCTGACTGACAGTAGGTCATCTAGTGCAACCGCCTGCCCAAGCAGGAGACCCTATGCCGTTTCTGATGGAGGGCAGTCTAATCTCTTCTTGAAAGCCTCCAGTGACGAAGCTTCCACAACTTCTGAAGGCAACGTTTATTCCATGGGTTGATTGTTCTCACTGTCGGGAAATTCCTCCTTGTTTCCAGGTTGAATCTCTCCTTGATCAGTTTCCATCCATTATTCCTTGTCTGGCTTTCAGTTGGTTTGGAAAAGAGCTTGACCCCCTCCTGTCTGTGGCAGCCCCTCGAATATTGGAAGACTGCTATCATGTCTCCCTTGGTCCTTCTCTTCATTAGACTAGATGTGCCCAGTTCCCATAACTGTCTTCTAGTCCAACCCCCCCCCAGACCCAAGCAGGAGACCCCACACCATTTCTGACAAATGGCAGTTCAATCTCTTCTTGATGAAGCTCCCACAACTTCAGAAGGCAACTTCTGTTCCATGAGTTGATTGTTCTCACTGTCAGGGTGACATCGCGAGGTTTGCATGCTTGGAAGATGGGGGACCATTTAGATCTTGGGGAGGGCCAATCTTGCTCCAAAGGGCAGGCTGTGCATTTCCTGGACCCCAATCAATGACATTGATTGATTGAAGGAACCAGGAAGGCACCAACCTCAGCTGGGCAAATGTTATGGGAGACAGGAGGAAAAGAATGAAAAAAAAATATGCCTAAAATTATAAAATAGAGAAATGCCCTTTGTCATGGGACTGGAAGAAGGCAGGATTGACGGCCAAGTCCCTGCTGTTGCCTTCACTGTGGCGGATCCCATTGGGCCACCTGAGAAGTTATCAGCGAGAGTTGATGAGTGTGAACATGGGAAAAGCCTGCCAATCTCTCTTTTTTTATTGAGTTTACATTTTTTGTGGGGTAGGGTAAGGGTTACATAGAAATTTTGAGAGTGGTCACGTCAAAGTCGTCGGCTCCTCCGGAACCTCAAATTACATTATTAAAAAGAAAAAAAAGAAACATTTCACATAACACTACAAGCTGGGAGCAAGTACATATTCCTAAATTTTTCAGTTATATACTGTCAGTCAATTGCAAAAATCCAGATTACAAATATCATACAATATTACTCAAAAGAAAAACAAGGGCAAAGTTATTTTTTAGATCTAAGTCTCTTGGCAATTGTATCTTCCCCCTTCTCCCCCGGGCCCCCAGCGGGCGGGGCCATGGCTCCCCCTGCCCCCCCTGGATCTTCTCCCAGGACAGAGGAATGTTTTTTAAGAAAGGCTTCCGCCTCAGCAACTGTTTTAATCTTTACTCTACCTCCTTCCCAGAACACCAGCATCCCTTCGGGTATCACCCACTTGAACCAGATCCCATGATCAAACAATGCTTTAGACAAGAAGGAAAATTTCCTTCTGGCTTCTCTAATTTTTCTTGGAATCTGCTTCAAGATGGTAATCTCCTTTTGTTGGTAAATCTCTCTTGATTGACAGGTGCTGCCTTGAGGATGGTTGGCCTTTTTATCCTGGCCTTTTAAGCAGAAATGCCAACAATTAAATCTCAGGACTCTGAAAACCACACCGCGCTTCTGCCTTTCACGGCTGTGACTGCAGGCTTCAGTTCGGAAGTTCCAAAAACACAGAGGAGACTTTGTGGGTTTGGGGCCAGAGCTGATGGAACGGAAGGGAAGAAAAAAATAGAGAATAGAGCACCAAAGGTGTTTGTTTTTTTCAGGAGGCAACTGGGCTTTCTTTCTTTTTTGAAAAGTTTTTTATTTGTTATTCTCTTACATCAGGGATGTCCAAACTTGGGAACTTTAAGACTTGTGGACTTCAACTCCCAGAATTCCCCAGCCAGCTATGCTGGCTGGGGAATTCTGGGAGTTGAAGTCCACAAGTCTTAAAGTTCCCAAGTTTGGACATCCCTGTCTTACATACAATTATAGGTATACATTCCCATAGTTCTTCTTTACATTTGTCATTCTTATGCATTTGTTATTCCATTTAAAAGGTTATAGTATACACTTTGTGTTTCTTTATTTACCATCCCATCTGCCTCTTCTAACACCATCTTATTTTCCCTTTCTTTTCTCCCTCCCTCCCTTCTCTACCTCCTTCCTTCCTCCTCTCCTTCCCCTTCCTTCCTCCCTTACCTCTTCCCTACTCCTACTCTTCTTCTTCCTACCCTCTTCTCCTTCTCTTTCTCTCTCACCCTCCTCTCCTTACCTCTTTCTTCCTTCCCTCCTCTTCCTCTCCTCCTCTCCTCCTCTCTCCCTTTCTTTTTCTGTTATTGTAGGTGTCTCTTTCAAATCTTGGTTTGTTTTCTTGGGATGGTATTTCCGCAAACCCAAATATACTTTAGTATCATTTCTTATTCCCTTTCCTTTGCTAATCTATCCTATGTTTTTCACCTTTATATCTCGCTCTTGAACATATACTTGTATATTTAGTACTTTCTTTTCTGTTTTCCCTCTTCCCCACTTTTCCATTTAATAGCATATCATCTGGGTTCTGTATCTTCCCCTTACTTTCTTTTCTAGATTCCTTTCTCTAGCCAATCATAAAATCTTCCCCATGTCTTAAAGGATACCGATTCTTCTTTATTTTCAAAGTCAATCTGTTCATCTCTGCACAGTCTAATATTTGTTTTTATTATCTCTTCGTCTGTTGGTAACTTATTTGATTTCCAATTTTGGGCAAATACAATTCTCGCTGCTGTAGTCACGTGTATAATCAAATAAGCATCCTCTCTCTTGTGTTTCTCTGGGAGAATACACAATAAAAATGTCTCTGGTCTAAATTCTATCTTTTGTTGTAACATTTTCTCTAGCCATGCTCCAATATTTCCTTGCTTCTGTACATGTCCGCCACATATGATAATATGAACCTGCTGCTTGCTTACATTTTTAACATTTTACTGACTTGCCTTTAAACATGTTTGCTATTTTTTCCCCGGTGACATGTGCCATCTATAAAACATTTTGTATAAATTTTCTTTATAGGCTGTTGATATGGTTAGTTTATCATTCCTTTCCCATAGTTGTTGCCACTTTTCTAACTCAATCGTGTAGCCAAAATTCTTTGCCCAAGCTAACATTGTATCCTTAACCACTTCTTCTTCTAATCTAATTCTTAATAAATAGCTATATAGTTTCTTAATTATTCTTTCTTCTGTTCCCATAAGTATCTTATCCAACTCTGAGCTTCCCAGATACTCCCTTTTATCTTTTTCATAGCTTGGTTTATTTTTATTTATTTTATTTTTCAAATTTATACCCCACCCTTCTCCTTGCAAGGACCCAGGGATTGTATTTGCAATTGGGAAAACCAACCTTGTTCTTCTAATTCCTGTTTTTGTTTTAGTTCCCCCTTTCTGTTAAGATATCTTTGTATCATGCTATTTGGATGTTCTCAATGCTTCCATTGTTGAAAGTGCAACTGGACTTTCTTGTTCTTTGAAGACGTTTCTCTTCTCATCCAAGAAGCTTCTTCAGCTCTGATTGAATGATTTGTATTCCTTGCAGACAGCTGGTCATTTGCATCCTTTGAGAGGGTCACTGAAGCACTTGGAGGTTTATCTCTGTCCTCGGGGTCACCTGAGTGGTGCAAATAATTCCTGTAGTCTGGAATTTTCCCCCCTTCTGGAAATCCATTCCTACTCCCACCCCATTCAAAGGGTGTTCATCCCAAATGGCATAGCTAAAAGTCTGTAGAGATTCTCCGTCATCCAGGTCATTAGAGCAACCAAGATGATTAGGGGACTGGAGACTAAAACATATGAAGAACGGTTGCAGGAGCTGGGTATGTCTAGTTTGATGAAGAGAAGGACCAGGGGAGACATGATAGCAGTGTTCCGATATCTCAGAGGGTGCCACAAAGAAGAGGGAGTCAAACTATTCTCCAAGGCACCTGGGTGCAGGACAAGAAGCAATGGGTGGAAACTAATCAAGGAGAGAAGCAACTTAGAACTAAGGAGAAATTTCCTGACAGTTAGAACAATTAACTTCTGGAACAGCTTGCCTCCAGCAGTTGTGAATGCCCCAACCCTGGAAGTCTTTAAGAAGATGTTAGATAGCCATTTGTCTGAAATGGTATAAGGTTCCTGCCCACGCAGGGGGTTGGACTAGAAGACCTACAAGGTCCCTTCCAACTCTGCTATTGTATTATTGTATGGTTGTCCCAAAGGGGCTTTTTCCAGAGGCAACTGGACTTTCTGGTTTTTGTCATTTGGAGAAAGAACAAAAAAGTTCAGTTCTCTTTTCTTTTTTTTTTAACCACACACCCTCCTTTAAATACCTTTTATGGCCAGGGACCACCCAGACTTAATTCAAGATTTAAATCATTTCTTCAAGCATGACAACACCATGGCCTCCCAGGGGTTCACGGACCACAGGTTGAGAACAAGTCAAGTAGGATGGGATGGGATGGGATAGGTTGGAAGGGACCTTGGAGGTCTTCTAGTTCAACCCCCTGCTCAAGCAGGAAACTCTAACCCCCGGTCCATAGACTGGCATCAACTCCCTGCTCAAGCAGGAGACCCCATACCCGTGATGGCGAACCTATGGCGCACGTGCCAGAGGTGGCACAAAGAGCCCCCTCTATGGGCACGTGTGCCATCGCCAGTTGCTCTCCTCGTTTAAAAAAGCAAGGCAATTTGGGGGCTTTTTTTGGCTGCTTTTTTGAGCCAATTTGGGGCTGTTTTAAGGCTGAAAAACGGTCTGAAACAGGCCCCAAAATGGCCTGAAAACAGCTTGAAAAATGCCCCCGAAATAGGCCAGCTTGTCTTATTTATTTATTTATTTTATTAAATTTATACCCCGCCCTTCTCCTAAAAAAGGACCCAGGGCGGCGCACAGGCATCATTAAAATCATACAAAAATACAAAATTGTTAAAAACTAATTAAATATTCCCTGTGCTAAAATTAATAAGACTCTAAAATTTAAAAAGTATCCCTATAAAAGTCAGAAACGGGGGTTATGCTAGGCCGGCTTGTTGAAATAAATAGGTTTTAAGACGTTGGCGGAAAAGGCGGAGGTCCACGATGGTGCGTAGATCGGGGGGAAGGTCGTTCCAGAGGGCAGGGCCCGCCACAGAGAAGGCTCTTCCCCTGGGCACCGCCAACTGGCATTGCCTGGCCGATGGTACCCTGAGAAGGCCCTCTCTGTCTTCAGGTTTCCGGCACTCCAGTACGCATACATGGTCACGCATACATGGTCACGCATCACTGCCCTATACCAGGGGTCTGCAAAGTTGGCTCTTTTAAGACTGGTGGACTTCAACTCCCAGAATTCCCCAGCCAGCTATGCTGGCTGGGGAATTCTGGGAGTTGAAGTCCACCAGTCTTAAAAGAGCCAACTTTGCAGACCCCTGCCCTATACCATCACTGCCCTATACCATCTCACACAAATAGCTGTCCAATCTCTTCTTTCAAAACTCCATGGATGGAGCACCCACACCTTCTGAAGGCAGAAGCTGCAGAAATGCAGGGGAAATCCTCTCAGTTTTGAGGCACAGTCGATGGAGAAAATGGGGCTTGATTTTTCCTTGCAGGATCAAGGAAGCTTTGCCGTCGAGCGAGACTTTTTTGTTATGTGGGTTGGTTTTTTTTTTTTTTTACAAATATTATTTTTGTTTGGACACAAGCCCAGAATGTGTGCTTAGCTTAGAAACGAGAGGGGACCGACTGGCTTTGCGCGTAACTTGGAGAGCCATTCCCAGGTTGCAACCTGATGGAAAGCACCAAATTATCCACCCTGTTTTTATTCAGAGATGAATCACTAGTGCATTAAGAGGAAAGACAGAGGCAAAATACCTGCCTGAACTTCTGCAGAGGTTGTCAGTCGCAACAAAACATATTTTTCTTTCAAAACATGTTGAACCGCTGAGCTCAACATCTTCACGTTGTTACCTTGCCAACCACACCAAGAAGCTTCCCTGTGTCAGCAAACAGGTATTTTTCTTTCCTTTCCCAGTCCAGGCTACAGGCCTGGGATTTCCTTGTGGTGTCTCATCCAAGTACCAGCCAGAACTTGCTGGGTGGGGAATTCTGAGAGTTGAAGTCCATCCATCTTAAAGCAAGCTTGCTGAGGAATTCTGGGAGTTGAAATCCACATGTCTCAACAAATACTGGCTAGGAACTTCTTAAACTACTTTTAAATTGAGGCTGGCTATAATGACAGAAACTTGCAAATCTGCTTGTGCTGCATCTCCTCCCCATTCTTATGATTTAGTAAATTAGAGAGTCACTTCCGAATTTATCTAGTTCGGTGTTTCTCAACCTTGGCGACTTTAAGTCCTGTGGACTTCAACTCCCAGAATCTGGAAGTTGAAGTCCACAGGACTTAAAGTCGCCAAGGTTGAGAAACACTGATTTAGTTCAAGGAGAGAAGCAACTTAGAACTGAGGAGAAATTTCCTGACAGTTAGAACAATTAACCTCTGGAATAGCTTGCTTCCAGCAGTTGTGAATGCCCCAACCCTGGAAGCCTTTAAAAAGATGTTAGACAGCCATTTGTCTGAAATGGTATAAGGTTCCTGCCCAAACGGGGTTGGACTAGAAGACCTACAATGTCCCTTCCAACTCTGCTATTGTATTGTATTGTATTGTATAGTTCAATGAATGAATGAATGAACTGGAAGGGACCTTGGAGGTCTTCTAGTCCAGCCTTCTGCTCAACCTGAAGGACTTCTACCATCTCAGATTGTTGTCCCCAAACCTGGACTCTTGCTTGGTGTCAAAGCCGAAAAGTCACCGGACACAAGGTGTGATACAGAATTATATTTTTATTTTGGTACCAAGATATAAGGACCCCGGTTTGAAAAGCTAACCAAGGCCCAAGGGTAGGATCTTACAGCAGTGTTTATAGTCAAGGGATGGTCGCATTCAACCCTTTGCCCTTCCCCTTAATAATGCATGCATAACAGATAATTATTGATTGGGAAGCTGCTGTGGCCTAGAGGTAGAGCTCTTGCCTCACAAGCAGGAGGTTGTGAGTTCGATCCTAGGTAGAGGCACATGTAGGGTCTCCTGCTTGGGAGACTTGGAGAGGGTGGTGGTGGTTTGGACTAGATGACCTGCAAGGTCCCTTCCAACTCTATTAATCTGTTAAAGGTTGTTTAGATTTCAGCCCCCCTAAACTCTTATGCTTGTTATGTTAAATAGCTAAATGTCAGATCACCTGTTTTTCACCCGAGGTCACAGGTATCTTGCAAAGTGTGCCAGCCATGTGGGTTTTAGAGGTTTTCTTATAAGCGAGCTCTTCTTGTTCCTAACATCCTGGCTGGTGGTTTTAAGGTGCCAACTTCTGTCTCGCTGTTAATGTGCAGCCCCCCCCCTTCCCATTGCAGAGCAGAATAAAAGAACAGTTTTATCTGAGGTAGCTCCCCCACGACACTCAGTGAGAGAGACAGGAAAGGAGCAAGGTTTTTAATTGCCACGGCAAAGAAATGAAGTCAAGAGAAAATGTTTTATCAGAATTCATATTCCTCACTCTCATGTCCGTTCCATCCACACCTGGGTTCCATCTCCTCTGATCCCCAAGGCCTCATCTGTACATACAGTCCATCATCTGATCCTCCAAGATAAGTGACTGTCCAGTCTCTTCTTAAAAGTGATGGAGGGTCCATGATTTCTGGAGGCAAGCTCTTCTGCTGGTTAATTGTCCTCACTGTTAGGAAATCTCTCCTTAATTCCAGGTTGCGTCTTTCTTTGATTAGTTTCCAATCATTGTTTCTCGTCTTCCCCTCTGGTGCTTTAGAGAATAGATACAGATGAACAGAGTTGGAAGGGACCTTGTAGGTCATCTAGTTCAACCCTCCGCCCAAAAAGGAGACCCTACACCAGTGATGGCAAACATTTTCGGCACCGAGTGCCGAAAAGGTTACGCAAAAATGTAACCTTGTTGGAGCCACACTCCAGAAAAACTGAACTTCCGGGTTCTAGAATGCATCCACACCTGACGATCAGCTGGCCGGTGCACATGTGCACGCCAGTTTTTGGCACTTATGCACGTGCAAAGGACAGCTGGTCGCATGCCAGAAACACGGAAGACAAACAGGCAAGGCCACGCATGCCGGGCAACATGGGTTTGCATGCCACGCGTGCCATAGATTTGCCATCATAATAATAATAATAATAAATTTAATTTATAGACCGCTCCCTCTCCCCGAGGGGACTC
This sequence comes from Rhabdophis nuchalis, assembly GCA_039707465.1. Lineage (NCBI taxonomy): Eukaryota > Metazoa > Chordata > Lepidosauria > Squamata > Natricidae > Rhabdophis > Rhabdophis nuchalis. The sequence continues at coordinate 33,811,026 of CM077652.1, forward strand.
GGAGCGGTGCACAGGGAAGTTAAAAATACAATAAATATACATAAATACTTAAAAAGACAAATTAAACAATTATCCCTGCGCTAAAATTCCCAGTTTAAATTGACTAAAATCCCATGATAAAAGAGACTACCCTAGGCCGGCCAAGCAGAAAAGGTGTGTTTTTAATTTTAGATGGAAGGAGCGGAGGTCCGTGGTTGTTCTAATGTCGGGGGGAAGGTCGTTCAAGAGGGCTGGGCCCGCCACAGAGAAAGCCTTCCCCTGGGCGTCGCCCGCTGACAGAGTCTAGTGGACGGCACCCGGAGAAGTCCCTCTCTGTGGGAGCGAATCGGCTGTGAGGATGTATGGGGCAGGATCCGATCCCGCAGATAGCTAGGTCCTGAGCCATGGAGCGCTTTGAAGATGACAACTAGCATCATGGCCCTACACCCTTTCTGACAGATGGCAGTCCAGTCTCTTCTTGAAAGCCTCCAGTGATGAAGCTCCCACAACTTCGGAAGGCAAATTGTTCCACTGAATATAGAACAACAGAGTTGGAAAGGATCTTGTAGGTCTTCTAGTCCAACACCCCCACCCAAACTGGAGACCCTAGAGTCCAGATCATTTCTGACAGATGACAGTCCAGTCTCTTCTTGAAAACTTCCAGTGATGAAGGTCTCACAACTTCTGAAGGGAAGTCCTTCCATTGAATATAGAATAACCTATGAGTTGGAAGGGACCTTATAGGCCAGCTAGTCCAACCACCTGCCCAAGCAGGAGACCCTACACCATTTCTGACAGATGACAGTCCAGTCTCTTCTTGAAAGCTTCTAAGGATGAAGCTCCCACAACTTCCGAATAATTTGACCCCCTCTTCTTTGTGGCAGCCCTTCCAATACCAGAATACTGCTATCACGACACCCCTAATTCTTCTTTTCTTTAGACTAACCAGACCGAAACCCTGCAGCCATTCTTCCTGGACTAAAAATGCTTCAGCTCCTTTCGCCCATGTCATCCTTCCTGCGTTTCTCCCACCAGATCATTTTCCTTACTCTATTTAGCCATTTACCTTTTTTTCTTGCACTACATATCTGGCCCTTTTCATACACACAGCGAAGGCAGTTGTCCAAATTAGCCTCGCACGAAAGACGTACAGAAACAAAATCTGAATAATATGCATTTGTTCCCTTATGAATTCCAGTACCAAACAAGGCAGAAATAGCTCATTTTGTGTTTCTGCCTGTCATTTCCCATGAATGTCCTGAAATTTCAGCCTCGTGCAAAATGGAAGGGAGAGAAATCCTTTTGTCCATAATTGTCCACTGCAGCTTGAACTTGTCCGGTGCAGAAAAATAACCCTGCATATATATATATATATATATTTCTCTGGCTCTTTTCATTTCTTTTAATGAAAGAGAGTTACTGTAGCATTGACAATGGGTCTCCAGGGGAAGAGGGTTGGATGAGGTCCTTGCAGATGGGAGTTCGATGTTTCTGCCTGTATTTCTTGCTGAAGGCAAAAGGTCCTTCGTTGTGTAATCTTCGGTGGATCAGCTGTCTCAGTAGCTCCTTCAGCCTGCCAGGAAATCCTAAGGGGAAACGTTGGGAGGAATTTTTCAGTTTGTGCAGCAGGAAAAATTAGGCGGTGAAAAGCAAAACAGTGGCAGAAATATCTCTGCTACCCCCCCAAGCAACGAACACATTTGCACAGGCTGCCAGGAGAGATTCAAGAGACATTCTCAAGCCTTCTTAGATTAGAGAAGAATCATAGTGTTGCTTTCACGAAATGGAGGGACGTTTTTAAAACAGAGCAAGAGAAATACTGGTCCAGCGATATTTTAACAGATTAACAGACTTGGAAGGGACCTTGTAGGTCATCTAGTCCAACCCTCTGCCCGCGCAGGAGACCCTATACCATTTCTGACAAATGGCAGCTCAATCTCTTCTTGAAAGCTTCCAGGGATGAAGCTCCCACAACTTCTGAAGGCAACTTCTGTTCCATGGGTTGATTGCTCTCACGGTCATAAAATTCCTCCTTATTTCCTGTTTGAACCTCTCCTTGTTCAGTTTCCATCCATTATTCCTTTTCTGGCCTTCAGGTGCTTTGGAGAATAGTTTGACTCCCTCTTCTTTGGGGCAACCCCTGAGATATTGGAAGGCTGCTTTCCTGTCTCCCCTGGTCCTTCTCTTCCCTAGACTAGCCATGCCCAGTTCCTGCAACCGTTCTTCATATGTTTTAGCCTCCAGTCCCCTCATCATCCTGGTTGCTCTTCTCTGCACTTTTTCTAGAGTTTGAACAAGTTTTTTTTATAGTGTAGTGACCAAAACTGGATGCAATATTCTAGGTGTGGTCTTATTAAGGATTTATAGTGCATACGGTTTTGGTCTATAAGAACATTTTTCAGTGCTGTGATAACTTTGAATGGTCCCTAAACAAATAGTTTTAAGTCAAGGATTATCAGCATTTAGAATAAGTGAAGATCTGAAACAACTAAAGTTGAGTTGGGCTTTTTAAAAACTTACAGAGTCGTTGAGTTTATATACCTATTTTGAGAAACTGGTTAGAGCCTCGGCTATACAGATTCCTGGTTTGACAGTTTTCTGTGGCAACTATAAACAAAGCAAATATCACCACAAACAACATAATTTGATGAGTCATTTTCCAAAGGAACGTAAACGATGCAGCCTGTTTGCCTGACAGCCAGTTCCCTAAGAGTTGGTGCTAAGAGAGGATTTTAGTAGTCCTTAAACTACTGTAACAATTTAATTTAAAAACAATTTAAGGTTGAATACTTTTGTGGGTCATTGTGTCTATTCTAGAGTTGCAATAACTGATAAAGTTTGAACGAAGTTTGCATTTCTTGAACGTTGAAAAAGATTGAAAAATAACCAGGTACAACAATTAGAAAGAGTTAAGTAACTCAGGTACTTGGCAACCGATTCATATTTATGACGGTTGCAGTGTCCCGGGGGGGGGGGGTGTCATGCGATTCACTTAACAACCGAGTTACTAAGTTAACAATAGTAGTGATTTGCTTAACAACTCTGTCAAGGAAGGTCGTAAAATGGGGCAGAATTCGCTTAACAACTGTCTCACTTAGCAACATAAATTTTGGGCTCAATTGCAGTCACAAGTTGAGAATTACCTGTAGGACATGAGAAATTGGAGAAGTGGCAATGCAACATTTGGAAAACAAAATGTTGCTATAATATCTGTAGTTAATAGTCAAAATGAAGGAGGAGAGTGCAAAAGCTGGCTTGAAAGTCAACATTAAGAAAACTAAGATCATGGCATCCAGCCCTGGCAAATAGATGAGGAAGAAATGGAGGTAGGGGCAGATTTTATTTTCCTGGGCGCCAAGATCACCGCAGATGGGGACGGCAGCCCAGAAATTAAAAGAGGCTTGCTCCTGGGGAGGAAAGCCATGGCAAATGTAGACAGCAGACTAAAAAGCAGAGATATCACCCTGTATATAGCCAAGGCTATGGCTTTCCCAGTTGCAATGGATGAATGTGAAAGTTGGACCATAAGGAAGGCCGAGCACCAAAGAATGGAGGCCTTTGAACTATGGTGCTGGAGAAGACTCCTGCATTGAGTCCCTTGGACTGCAAGGCCATCCAACCGGTCAGTCCTAGAGGAGATCCACCCTGACTGCTCTTTAGAAGGCCAGATCCTGAAGAGGAAACTCAAAGGCGTTGGCCACCTCATGAGAAGGAAGGACTCCCTGGAGAAGAGCCTCATGCTGGGAACGATGGAGGGCAAAAGAAGAAGAAAGGGACGGCAGAGAAGGAGGTGGCTGGATGGAGTCACCGAAGCAATAGGATGTGAGCTTCAATGGACTCCAGAGGATGGTCAATTTCAATTCAATTCAATTTATTTGATTTGTAGACCGCACCCTCTCCCCGAAGGGACTCGGGGCGGTGCACAGGACTTTAAAAACATATATAAATACAGCAATACAATATTTAAAATAGAATTAAATAATTTCCCTGCGCTAAAAGTTTAAAATCTTAAAACCTTAAAAACCCTTTACACTAATTCCCAGCAATCTCTATTAAAACAATTTAAATTTATATTACAGCCTAGGAAGGGTAGATTAGGCCAGGTAGAGGACAGGAAGGCCTGGAGGAACGTCATCCATGGGGTCACGATGGGTGGGACACGACTTCGCAACAATAACAAATAATCATAATAAGGAGGACATCTTTCATTGTTTATTTAGCAAACTTTAGCTGGACGGAAGCATTTCTTCCTTTTAGAAATCGCTCCGTGCAGAGCTGGAGAAGGTCTAATTTTAACCATTTCCAAATTCTATTTTGCCCCATTCTGTTTCTTTCCACCATTATCTCTTTAGAAGGAGGAATTGCAGATTTCCTGCCTGACTTTCTTTTGGGTGGTTACTACAGCAACCGGGTAATTGCTGAGATGAAGCCGTTGCCGGGAGATTGATGGTGCGCAGCTCCTCTTCGCTTCCCCTTCATTGCTCCCACCCCCCTCCACCCATCCCTTGCTCCAATTCCTGTCCCATTATGGGTGCCATGGCAACCCACTTGGAATAAGCCAGCCCCCCTCCCTATGGAAGGAAGGAAGGGGACGGGGGGAGCGAGAGGCGCTGCAGGGACTCGCATTGTGTACAAAGGTTGGCACCCAACAGTGGCTGTGTGTGCTGAATGTTTGCGCAAAGAAAAGAGGTTTTTGCACCCGGATTTCATGCTGGGCCCCCGAATTGACCGCGGTGCTGGCACGTCACACCTCCATTGGCACATTGGGCAGCACGAGGGCAAAGCAACAATCTCAGCATCGTTTCTGGGGGGAATATGCTCAAGGAAGCCAGTTGGTCGGTTCCCCCACGCGCATTCAGCCGGGCACAGCTCCAACAATGTCTGCGGGTTGCTCAGCCATATTTTGCTGCTTTGAGTGTGTTTGCACAACGCAACACCTGCGTGCAGCAACCACAATAGCGCCCAAAAACAAAAGCACAAGGCAACGTTTAAAGTGCATTTCACCTCCCTCTGGGTTGCTAATATTTCCTATTTCCTCAATATGGAAAAGGATGCAAAACGTGGCCAAATTCATCTCCCACACTGGACAGTTTTCCACCAATGATTGGAGTTGTCTGGGTTTTTTTTCCAATTTTTGTGAGCAGTGTTGCATCCAGAGGGTTGGCTGTGAGGCTGTGCATGGATCTAGCCCAGCAAGGGAACAGTTGTTTAGAAAGCAGCCCTCAATGGATGTCGATGGAGACCATAATTATGTAATTGGAGAGGTTCTTAAAAGGATGGAGGAAAAAATGGATAGGGTAGAGCAGGAGTCTCCAACCTTTGCAACTTTAAGTCTGAAGGACTTCAGCTCCCAGACTTCTCCAGCCAGCTTTGCTGGCTGGAGAAGTCTGGGAGCTGAAGTCCTTCAGACTTAAAGTTGCAAAGGTTGGAGACCCCTGGGGTAGAGGAAAACCATAGCATTGGAAGAAATCTCCATCTGGGTTCCGTGGGGAGAAAGACACTGGAAACATGGAGGCTGCTTGGAAAAATGGTTTAAGGGTGAAACAGAATCACCAAGCATGTTTGATTCTCCGTAGCTGACCTCATGGAATGGAGAGTGTGTGTTATTTATACCCTCTCTTGGGCCTTGTCCTCGAGCTTCCTGTTCCGTGGCAAGGGCACGTATTCTATTGGCAGTTGTCAGGCTCCCATAAGGCCCTGTAGGAGTCATGTTTGTCTGAGCTAAGTTTGGTTGAAGTTTGGACTGCTAATGCAATGTCCTTAGGAGATTGTGCCATGTGGTGAGGTCTGCTACTTAGATGGGTTGATCCTATTACGTCCCTGGGTGTCATGTCTTCATCTTGTCATCCTGGAGTTGGAGGTCTTTTGTCTTATAGATAGGCTGACCCAGTCTTTCTCAATGGGCACCAAATATCTACTCCCTGGCTTTCTTTAAAAGCATGCTTCTCCTTTTCTCATCCAGGGAAATATAATATTCTGCCTTTTTAATATTTCGTAAAATACTTCATTCTTCTAAGAGGAGTGGGTGCTAACTTTCTTCAATAGCCAACTAAGAAATCTTGACAAAAAAGAAGAAAAAATGGGCCTTTTCCTCCAATGGATATTCTTAAAATATATTGGATTAGCACTTCCAGGATGTTCCCCATCCCAGCTCAGAAATGGGACAATGCTTCAATACAATACAATAGCAGAGTTGGAAGGGACCTTGGAGGTCATCTAGTCCAACCCCCTGCCTAGGCAGGAAACCCTATACCATTTCGGACAAATGGCTATCTAACATCTTCTTAAAGACTTCCAGGGTTGGGGCATTCACAACTTCTGGAGGCAAGCTGTTCCAGAGGTTAATTGTTCTCACTGTCAGGAAATTTCTCCTCAGTTCTAAGTTGCTTCTCTCCTTGATTAGTTTCCACCCATTGCTTCTTGTTCTGCCCTCAGGTGCCTTGGAGAATAGCTTGACTCCCTCTTCTTTGGGGCAGCCCCAGAGATATTGGAAGGCTGCCCTCATGTCTCCCCTAGTCCTCCTTTTCATTAAACTGGACATCCCCAGTTCCTGAAACCATTCTTCATAATTTTTAGCCACCAGTCCCCTAATCATCTTGGTTGCTCTTCTCTGCACTCTTTCTAGAGCCTCCACTCTACGCTTCATTATTTTATCTCTCATTAAATTTCACCCAACTGATTTTTTCGTTATTCGATGGGATTTTTTCAAAGGGCTGTTGGAAGAAATATCCAGTTACAGTCCCAAGATGAGAGAAAGGCACAGGAAACAACACAGAGGCTGATTGGAAAGATGGTTTATTGGACAGAGAAACAAATCTAGGGTGCAGTTCTGGGTCAGCTGACCCGATGGTTGAAGGACTGGATGCATCTTTATAGGTTGCCATGACTTTGAAGTTGGAGCTCATTGGGGTGTGTGTATGCGCAACTTGTATTCTGGACAATTCCTATTGTGGCTAATGGCCTTGCATCCTGCGTTGGATCTTAGATTCTGTTTTCTAATCCGCCATTCTGCCTTTGTTAGCTCTGCTGCAAGGAGTTTCGGAATATCCTGTCTGCAATGGATTTCTGTGGGCACAGTATTTGCTTTGTTTATGAATAGCGCTATCTAGAGACTTAGTGGCTCAGTGGAGGATATTTGCAGGAGGTGAGTGGGACAGGGAAAAAAAGTTTATATATCTATATACAATATCTAGGGACACAGTTGATCAGTGGCTAAGACGCTGAGCTTGTCGATCAGAAAGGTCGGCAGTTCAGCGGTTCAAATCCCTAGCGCTGCGTAACAGAGTGAGCCCCCGTGACTTGTCCCAGCTTCTGCCAACCTAGCAGTTCGAAAGCACATAAAAATGCAAGTAGAAAAATAGCGACCACCTTTGGTGGGAAGGGAACAGTGTTCCGTGCGCCTTCGGTGTTGAGTCATGCTGGCCACATGACCATGGAGACGTCTTCAGACAGCACTGGCTCTTCAGCTTTGAAATGGAGATGAACACTGCCCCCTAGAGTCAGGAACGACTAGCACATATGTACGAGAGGAACCTTTGCCTTTATCTAGATACGTCTTCCTTTTTCAATAAGCTCTTTATCTCTGTCATCTGCTGTGGGCTATCAAGAAAGAATTGGGGGCTGCTTTCTGCCTCTAAAAACATGTTTCTCCATTTCTCCTTTAGGGAAATATAATATTCTACACCAGGGGTGGGTTGCTGACGGTTTTACTACCTGTTCGCAACCCGTGTGCAACTTGTGCGCTGTTCAATGTAAGTTGTTCTCCGCGTATGCGCAGAACAATTTACAGTGAACTGTGCATGCATAGTCATTAAAAAACGAAATGATGATATCCCAGCGGCAGAGAGGGAACCAGTTCAGGGGCATGGCATGCCTGGGTCACTGCCGGTTCTGCGACCCAGGCCTGAATTGCACTACCGGTTCGGCCGAACCCGGAGCAACCCAACTCTGTTCTACCCTGTTTTACTATTAGCCCAAATATTTCATCCTTCTGGGGGAAGGCGGGGGGCTTTCCACAGGGCTGTACCCCTTCAGTCTGGAAAAATGTTTCACCTGTTTGCCAACATGTAGCATGGAAAGACCAGTCCACCTTGCTCTGTTGAAGCAGCCCGTTTAGCTAGCGAGGAGTGATGGGCGTTGTAGTTTCAATTCACTCGGAGGGCATCTGGTTGGAGAAGGCTGCTCTCCGCTTTCAGCTGTGGCGCAACTAAAGGGCGATCTCTTCAGCGGCCAGCTTCCTTCACCTCAGAATGGCTGAGATTTGGGGTTAAATCAGGATCCAATTGTGTGCAAACCTAGATTTCTGCGGAGAGTCAAACCAGATGTGACAGGATATCTGTAGCTCGACCCCCTTTGCTGTCAGTTCATTTAGAAATTTTTGAAAGACGAGCCTCAGGAGCAGACTGGAAAAACGGTGGATAAGAGAAGGACTAGACTCTTCAACAGATTAACAGAGTTGGAAGGGACCTTGTGGGTCATCTAGTCCAACCCCCTCAATCCCAAATTGGAATAATCCAAAACCCCTCTTAATCCCTGGGGATACCTTCTCAAGCAGCAGCTGTGAATCTAGGGAGACACTTAAATTATGAACCTTTTTGATCTGGGGCAAAAGAATGCAGCTTTATCCAAAATCAGAAATGGAAATGCACATCTTTCAGTGGGTTTCTGAACCTTCTCTTTTTTAATTAAACATACAAAATTCAATGTCTACAGAAACAGTATGTTGTCTGGGTATAATTAATTTTGAATAACAACAATAGTAATATTCATAACAATAATAATGATTACATAATAGTAATAATATTTACTTATTCATTTTTGTGAACCTTCCTTACATAATTAGTCATTCTTTTATGCTTTTAAATTTCTAACCTGTTTCTGTTAGCCATTGATAAAACAAATCTCATGTTTAAAAGTATTCCGTTCCTTCCTTCCTTCTTGATTTTAAGGGGTAATCTATCCATTTCTGACAATTGTCTTTCGGGTGCGCTTCAAGGTGTTAGTTACCATCTTTAAAGCGCTCCATGGCTCGGGACCTAGCTATCTACGGCAGGGGTCCCCAACCCCCGGGCCGCGGACCGGTGCTGGTCCGTGGCTTGGTAGGCACCGGGCCGCAGGGCCGGAGAGGAGGAGGAGGGGGCAGCCCCCTGGGCAGAACGCGCGGAGAGCTGTTCGCGCCGTTGGAGTGTGGCTCTTCCACTCTCCTCGATGGTTGGACTCTTCCTCCCTCCCCCTCCCTCCCTCCACAGCCGGCATGTTGGCCACTCGTCGTTTCCAGGGCTACCGTTCCTCACACACACACACACACACACACACACACACACACACACACGGAGGCTTCTCAGCTCCTGGAAGGAACCTGAGCGAGAGAACGAGCGACCAAGCACGGCGGGCGGCCGGGGCAGGCTAAGGCGAGTGAGCCGGGCTGAGGAGGCTCCGCGGGGGGTGGGGGCGGGGCGGGGACAACGACACACAGACAGAGAGAGGCACAGACACAGAGAGAGACAGGGAGGGAGGGGGGAATCAGAGAGTGACAGACACACGCACAGAGACAGAGAGAGGGAGGGAGAGAAAGAGAGACACAGAATGAGTGATTAAGTGCGTGAATGCGAGACAGACACACACACACACATAGTGATAGATGGGCAGACGAAGGAGAGAGAGAGACAGAGATAGATAGAGAGAAAGAAAAAGAAAGAAAGAAAAAAGTGGGAGAGAGAGAGAAAGAGAGAAAGGGAGACAGAAAGGAAAGAGAAAAAAAGAGAGAGAAAGAAAATAAGAAAATGAGAGAGATAGAAAGAAAAAGAGAAAGAGAAAGAGAGAGAGAGAAAGAAAGAAAGAGGGAAAGAAAGAGAGAAAGAGAAAGAAAGAGAAAAAGCGGGAAAGAAAGAGAGAGAGGGAAAGAGAAAGAGAGAGAAAGAGAGAGAGAGAGAGGGAAAGAAAGAAAGAAAGAAAGAAAGAAAGAAAGAAAGAAAGAAAGAAAGAAAGAAAGAACTTATGACCACAATTGAGTCCAAAAGTTTGGTTGTTAACCAAGATCATTGTTAAGTGAGTTTCACATTTTCCAAGTTGGCCACGCCCACCCAGTCACATGACTGCTGAGTCATTCAGCCGGTCCGCAAAACTTTCTTTAAAATGAAACCGGTCCCTGGTGCAAAAAAGGTTGGGGACCCCTGATCTACGGGATCGGATCCTGCCCCACACATCCCTGCGGCCGATTCGCTCCCACAGAGAGGGGCTTCTCCGGGTGCCGTCCACTAGGCTATGCCAGCAGGCGACGCCCAGGGGAAGGGCCTTCTCTGTGGCGGCGCCCAGCCCTCTGGAACGACCTTCCCCCTGAAATTAGAACAACCACGGACCTCCGCTCCTTCGGTCAAAAATTGAAAACACACTTTTTCTGCTTGGCCGGCTTAGGTTAGTCTTCCGTCTTTCGATAGGGTTTTAGGGTTTTTTAGTGTAATTTAATTTAGTGGATTTTAGCGCAGGGACAATTGTTTAATTCGTATTTTAACTATTTATCTTTCTATGTATTTTATATTGGTTTTTATTCCCTGTGCACCGCTCCGAGTCCCTTTGGGGAGAGGAAGCGGTATACAAATAAAATTTATTATTATTATTATTATTATTATTATTATTATTATTATTATTATTATTATTATTATTATTATTAATTCAATTTTTTTTATCACACTGTCATCTGTAGGGATCTCTTCGTTTTTCCATTGTTGTGCAAACACAATGCTAGACGCTGTTAACATGTGTAAAATTAAATATGTATTCCCTTTATTTTTCTGGTAAGATACCCAACCACAATATTTCTGGTTTTCAATCTAAATGTTACTTTACCATTATTTCCTAACCATGTATGTATTTTTGTACAATATTTTTTTGCCTTGGGGCATGTCCACAATATATGATAACATAAACCCAGTAACTGATTAACAACATGTCCGCTAAATGTTGGAAATGTAAACAACTCTGACAACTTTGGAAACACATGTTATATAAACATTTTATGTAAGTTTTCCTCACATGCAGCTGCAGCAGATTTCTCAACTTTGAACTACTTTAACTTGAGCCTGGGATTAAGCCTGAATCTCTTCCTTTTGTTTTACACCTTTGTAACTCAAAAAAGAACAGAATAGAACAGAATGGAATAGAATAGTGTAGAGTAGAGTAGAGTAGAGTAGAGTAGAGTAGAGTAGAGTAGAGTAGAGTAGAGTAGAGTAGAGTAGAGTAGTAAAATAGCATATCATAGCATAGCATGGGGAAAAATAGAACAGGAAAGAATAGAATAGAATAGAATAGAATTCTTTACCAAGTGTGATTGGACACACAAGGAATTTGTCTTTGGTGCATACAGAGTAGAGAATAGAATAGAATAGAATAGAATAGAATTCTTTATTACCAAGTGTGATTGGACACACAAGGAATTTGTCTTTGGTGCATGTAGAAAATAGAATAGAATAGAATAGAATAGAATTCTTTATTGGCCAAGTGTGATTGGACACACAAGGAATTTGTCTTTGGTGCATAATATGCTCCCAGTGTACATAAAAAGACAAGATACACTCATCAAGAATCAGAAGGTACAACTCCTAATGATAGTCACAGGGTGCAAATAAGCAATCAGGAAACAATCAATATCCATATAAATTGTAAGGATAAAATACAAACTTACAGTCCTGCAGTCATAGGTGGAGGAGATGGGTGATAGGAACAATGAGAAGACTAATAGTAATGCAGCCTTAGTGAATGGTTTGACAGCGGTGAGGGAATTATTTGTTTAGCAGAGTGATGGCATTCGGGGAAAAACTGTTAATGTGTCTAGTTATCTTGGTGTGCAGTGCTCTATATGGTTGTTTTGAGAATAGAAGTTGAAACAATTTATGTCCAGGTTGCGAGGGGTCTGTAAATATTTTCACGGCCCTCTTTTTGACTCGTGCATTGTCCAGGTCCTCAATGGAAGGCAGGTAGGCAGTAATTGTATTTTCTGCAGTTCTAATTCTCTTCTGAAGTCTCCGTCTGTCTTGTTGGGCTGCAGAGCCAAACCAGACAGTTATGAAGGTTCAGATAATAAACTCAAGACTTGAGCTGTCTGTTCTTGGAGGGGTATCATTATTTGAGGATGTTTCAGACTATGGACATTAACAAACTAACACGGAACATTCCCCAATTAAGCTACCTTGGGTATAGTGGTTAGACAGGAGACCTGGCATTCTAGTCTCACCTTGGGCATGAAGCCAGTTGAGTGACCTTGACTTTCTCTCAGCCTAGGAAGAAGGTGGCAAAACACTTCTGAAAATCTTGCCAGAAAGACCGCAGGGAGCTGTCCAGTTGGTTTCTAAGAATTGGACATGATTGAACGGAAGGCAGGGAAAAAGGGCTAATGTATTTGTTGACCTGACCACAATTATGCAATCCTGAGGAACAACTGCCAAAAAAGCCAACCCAGTTCTAGGCTGCATAAACAGAGGGATAGAATCAAGATCACATGAAGTGTTAATATCACTTTATAAGGCATTGGTAAGGCCACACTTGGAATACGGCATCCAGTTTTGGTTGCCGTGATGTAGAAAAGAAGCGGAGACTCTAGAAAGAGTGCAGAGAAGAGCAACAAAGATGATTAGGGGACTGGAGGCTAAAACACATGAAGAACAGTTGCAGGAACTGGATATGTCTTAGCTTAATGAAGAGAAGGACTAGGGGAGACACGATAGCAGTGTTCCAATATCTCAGGGGTTGCCACAAAGAAGAGGGAGTCAAGCTATTCTCCAAAGCACCTGAGCGCAGGACAAGAAGCAATGGGTGGGAACTAATCAAGGAAAGAAGCAACCAAGAATTAAGGAGAAATTTCCTGACAGTTAGAACAATCAGTGGAACAACTTGCCTCCAGAAGTTGTGGATGCTCCAATAATGGAAGTTTTGAAGAAGATGTTGGATATCTGTTTGTCTAAAGTGCTGTAGGGTCCCCTGCTTAAGCAGTGGGTTGGACTAGAAGACCTCCAAGGTCCCTTCCAACTCTGTTACTCTAATTCTAACTTCTCTTCAATGCTTGGGGACAGTGAAATCCAACCCAAAGGTTGTTATCCAATCTCCCCCCCCCAAAAAAAGTCCTGATTTATCTGAGCTGAGAAACTGGACATTGAAATCCTCGACTTAACAACAGTTCATTTAGTGAATGTTCAAAGTTACAAAAGCCCTGGAAAAAAGGGAATTAGGACTGTTTTTCACACTTACGACCGTGGCAGCATCTCCATGGTCACCCGGTCAAAATTCAGATGTTTCATATTTATGCTGGTTGCAGTTTCCGTGTGTGTGTGTTTGACTACAAAGTCAATGAAGTATTCAGATTTGCTGAACATCCATGGTATTAACTTACCATAACTGATGCAATGATTCGTTTAAGAACTGTGGCGAGAAACGTCGTAAAATGGGGGTCACTTAACCAATGTTTTACATCAGAGAATAAATTTTGGGCTCAGATATGGTCTTAACTTGAGCACTAAATACAATACAATAGCAGAGTTGGAAGGGACCTTGGAGGTCTTCTAGTCCAACCCCCTGCCTAGGCAGGAAACCCTATACCGTTTCAGACAAATGGCTATCCAACATCTTCTTAAAGACTTCCAGTGTTGGGGCATTCACAACTTCTGGAGGCAACTTCTGTTCCACTGATTAATTGTCTTAACTGTCAGGGAATTCCTCCTTAGTTCTAAGTTGCTTCTCTCCTTGATTAGTTTCCACCCGTTGCTTCTTGTCCTGCCCCCAGGTGCCTTGGAGAATAGCTTGACTCCCTCTTCTTCGTGGCATCTCCTGCAATATCAGAACACAGCTATCATGTCTCCCCTGGTCCTTCTCTTCATTAAACTAGACATGTTGTCCAGTTATAAATAAATGCATTGGGAAACCCTGTTACAATGAACCCCGAGGGAGAATCCTAAGATATAGCATCAACCATGGAGCCTGTGAGTCAGCGTAAGTGAAATCCCCATTTCCAGCAGCTGAACTGCATCTGACCTGCACCAAGATTTGGTTAGGCGGGAAACGTCTCTGCTAGAAATAAATGCAAGAGGCTTGCAAACCTCTCTCTGCTTTTTCAAGGTTTGTTTGGGCAAGCAGCAATGCCTTCTTCATTGAACTATGGTTGGTGCTTAGCAGAGGTGGGTTGCTATCGGCACTACTGCCGTTTCGGCGCACAAAAAATGTTGTGCGTGCACGCTCGCTTCACAGACCAAATGCACACTCAAAACACAGAACTGAAAATCAAGAGGGCGGCGCCACCACTAGAACCAGTTCGGGGGCGTGGCAGGCCAAGTTACTACCTACTCGGTTGAACCGGTTCGAACCGGTGGGAACCCACCTGTGGTGCTTAGTGTGGCTTGCAGATCTTTAACCAGAAAATGTGCTTTGAAACGGCAATGATATTCTATTTGCTTCACTACGGGTTCAGTAGCGGGAATGCACACACAGGAGGTCCTTGAGGACGTTTGGGTAGGTGGGTGGAGCCCAGTGATGGGTTCCAACCGGTACGCACTGGTACGGGCATACCGGTGCCTTCTGGGAGCACTAGGTACCGTTCCGGTACGGTGCTCTGGAGGGCCCACCCGCTCTCCTTACCTGTATTTGAGCCAACCGGGCCATTTGCGCGATGCTCCACCAAGCAGCTGGAGTGTCACGGGCCGTGGCTATGCATGCGCGCACTGCAAACGTCCACATGGTAGATGCCCGGCCCCATTGCAACGTACCGGTTGCAACGGGATCTGGAACCCACCACTGGCGGAGCCTGACCCCACCGCCACTACTGGATCGCCCGAACTGGTGCGAACTGGGAGCATAGCACCTCTACTTTGAAAGCACGGTATTAGATGTTCATTACTGCTCTAGCTGTTTGAAGCAAGCTGCATTTTCTTAGAAGATAAAAAGCAAAGAGACAACCCAAGCTAGCCTTTAAATTGGTGTCCTCAATCTAGTGTTTATTTAAGGAGGAAGTTTTGGACTTGCTTATCTGTCGTGGGAGCGTTTTTGGATTTGGATCTGGACTTGTTGACTGAATTTTGCTTGTGGTCGCTTTTTTTTTAAAAAAAAGGAAACGGGTAGAGAGGAGCACCGGGAGGATGTTTCCCGCATTTTAATTAAGTGTTTTAAATTCACTGCCTTGTATTGATGTTAATCCAAGGCTGAGTGGTTTTAAACAGCAGCAGCCAAAGGATTTTCAAATGATGAAAATTGCCTGTAGCTGAGCAACGGATTTAATTTCAGGCTTTTTGAGAACATGAGGTAATGCTGCAGCCCGAAAGTTGGAATCGCTTCCTATCTAAACTCTGGATGAAACGCTAGCAACGTAGAATCGTAAAAACAACATGAAAACCACCAGAGGTTCCCTGCATGGAAAGCTGGGTTTGAAACCCCTTTTGCATTTCTGGTCCTGGAGGTTCTCGGCCAACCAGTTTAGGTTATTTATGTTCTGTATTTATTTGTGTTGCATTTTCTTCCAAGAATCCTGGGGACAGTCGTTTTCAGCATAGCATAGGAATAGAAGGAACCTTAGAGGTCTTCTAGTCCAACCCCCTGCTCAAAGCAGGAGACCTTATGTCATTCCACTCAAATGTGGGATGGCAACCAATTAAATATACAATACAATACAATAGCAGAGTTGGAAGGGACCTTGTAGGTCTTCTAGTCCAACCCCCTGCGTGGGCAGGAACCTTATACCATTTCAGACAAATGGCTATCTAACATCTTTTTAAAGACTTCCAGGGTTGGGGCATTCACAACTTCTGGAGGCAAGCTGTTCCAGAGGTTAATTGTTCTAACTGTCAGGAAATTTCTCCTTAGTTCTAAGTTGCTTCTCTCCTTGATTAGTTTCCACCCATTGCTTTTTGTCCTGCCCCCAGGTGCCTTGGAGAATAGTTTGACTCCCTCTTCTTTGTGGCACCCTCTGAGATATCGGAACACTGCTATCATGTCTCCCCTGGTCCTTCTCTTCATCAAACTAGACATACCCAGCTCCTGCAACCGTTCTTCATATGTTTTAGTCTCCAGTCCCCTAATCATCTTGGTTGTTCTTCTCTGCACTCTTTCCAGAGTCTCCACGTCTTTTCTACATCGTGGCGACCAAAACTGTATGCAGTATTCCAAGTGTGGCCTTACCAAGGCATTATAAAGTGGCATTAACACTTCACATGATCTAGATTCTATCCCTCTGTTTATGCAGCCTAGAACTGTGTTGGCTTTTTTGGCAGCTGCTGCACACGGCTGGCTCCTATTTAAATGGTTGTCCACTAGGATTCCAAGATGCCTCTCACAGTTGCTACTATTGAGCAAGGTACCACCTATACTGTACCTGTGCATTTTGTTTTTCTTGCCTAAATGTAGAACCTTACTTTTTTCACAATTGAAATATAAGCCAATAGTGTCCGGCGGCAGCCAAAGAAAGCCAATGCAATCTTAAATTGCATTAACAGGGGAGACAATCAAGATCAAGGTAGGTACTAATACCACTCTTTTAAGCCTTAGTAAGACCACACCTAGAGTATAGCATTCAGTTTTGTCACCCACACTATAAAAAAGATGTTGAGAGTCTAGAAAGAGTGCAGAGAAGAGCAACCAGGATGATTGGGGGATTGGAGGCTAAAACATATGAAGAACGGTTGCAGGAACTGGGCCTGACTAGTTTAGGGAAGAGAAGGACCAGGGGAGACATGAGAGCATCTTCCAATATTTGAGGGGCTGCCACAGAGAGGAGGGGCTCAAGATATTTTCCAAGACACCCAAAGGCCAGACAAGGAATAATGGATGGAAACTGATCTAGAAGAGATTCAACCTGGAAATAGGGAGGAATTTTCTGACAGTGAGAACAATCCACCCATGGAACAGAAGTTGCCTTCAGACGTTGTGGGAGCTTCATCACTGGAGGCTTTCAAGAAGAGACTGCACTACCACCTGTTAGAAATGGTGTAGGTAGGGTCTCCTGCTTCAGTGGGGAGTTGGACTAGATGACCCCCAAGGTACTTTCCAACTCTGTTAAAGTTAAATCAGACTTGCCCACAGCTTGTATCACTAAATAAATAAATCTTTGGCTCCATTCATTGAGAAAGGCATAGCATTATTAGAGGTCAAGTGTATTGTAGTATTGCAAAGCCAGAACTGAGAATTGCTTGCCCAAATCCCTAAATTCTATTTTTCTCTCCCTTCACTGCCTCTCATTGCCCACCCCAACATCACCAATCAGGTTCAGGCAAGATGTTTTCACAATGGTCAGTCCAAGCACAATTTGGTGTGCAGCTCCCCTCCTCCTTCCAGGTGGCTGACCTTGAGGCATCGTCTCAAGGAAATACAGCCAAAGGATTTTCAAATCTTCCCCCCTTCAATCCTCCCCACAGTTCAGGGCAGGCTGTCACCGCATAACAGCAAAGTTTGGCCTTTTTTTGAAAACCTCCAGTCATGAAGCACCCACAACTCTGGGAGGCAAGCTGCTCCATTGATTAATTGTTCTCACCGTCAGAAAATGTGGTTGGATCTTTCTTTAATGATCTTATTATTCTGTTATTTTCCACCCACTGTGTCTCATCTGGGCCCTCTGCGATTGGAGAACAAGTCAGAAGGAGATAAACGTCCGTGCTGAAAATTTTCATGCTCATTCAGCTGGATGAGAGTTAGTTTTGAAAACCGTATTTCCATGTTTAACATTTTTATTAGATTACTAGCCGTTCCCGGCCACACATTGCTGTGGCCCAGTCTGGTTTAATGGCCAACCAAACTGTGTGTACACTTGCACACACAAACACGTACACACAACCACCGTATAACCCCCAACCTACCTACCTACTGTATTTCTCCCTCTCTCCCTCTACCAACCTACCTACCTACCTACTGTATTTCTCCCTCTCTCTCTCTATCCCTGTACCTACCTACCTACCTACCTACCTACCTACCTACCTACCTACTGTATTTCTCCCTCTCTCCCTCTACCTACCTACCTACCTACCTACCTACCTACCTACCTACCTACCTACCGTATTTCTCCCTCTCTCTCTCTATCCCTGTACCTACCTACCTACCTACCTACCTATTGTATTTCTCCCTCTCTCTCTCTCTCTCTCTATCCCTGTACCTACCTACCTACTGTATTTCTCCCTCTCTCTCTATCCCTCTACCTACCTACCTACCTATTGTATTTCCCCCCCCCTCTCTCTCTATCCCTGTACCTACCTACCTACCTACCTACCTATTGTATTTCTCCCCCCCCTCTCTCTCTATCCCTGTACCTACCTACCTACTGTATTTCTCCCTCTCTCTCTATCCCTCTGCCTGCCTACCTACCTACTGTATTTCTCCCTCTATCCCTGTACCTACCTACCTACCTACTGTATTTCTCCTTGAATCTTATGGACAGAGTATTTTATGTCATAAAGGATGACATAATACCTGTGGCCCACTGATCTCTCTGTATCCGTCTACCTACCTTTTTTACATTTCTGTTGCGTGTACCTAGCAGATACACAATCTATATATATCATTAGTGCCGTATTTGAAAGGAACGTTGTGTGAAAATTTGGAAGCGATCGGCGCAGGACTTTCGGAGATTAGCAGTTTTGAACAAACCCTTGTTACATTTTTATTTATATACATAAGATAATATGCAAAATACAAAAGTAAATAGCAAGACACAAGTGTGGAGGGGGGAGGAAAAGTGAGGAGAAACTGGGGAAAAGGAAAAAAAGAAAGATAAACGTTGACTTCCAACTTCCTCTGTTGCAGTGTAAAAAAAAAGCATTAACATCAAACCTCAACTTTTTGTTTTTCCATAATAAAATAAACTACCCATTTCCATTGGGGGGGGGGGTGTTTTCACATAATTTTATCACTGGTGTGCCGCATGCGCTCTGCTCGTGTGAGTAGCTTGCGTGTGGGGGCACTTCAGGCCACCATTACTGGTTTGCCTGAAGTGACCCAAACCGGCTGAATACCACCACTGATTTCTATAAAAAACATATCAGTCTCATTGGCTCTCCTGTCTCCCTTGGTCCTTCTCTTCCCTACACTAGCCACGCCCAGTTCCTGCAACCGTTCATTGTATGTTTTAGCCTCCAGTCCCCTCATCATCCTGGTTGCTCTCCTCTGCCCTCTTTCTAGAATCTGAACCTCTTTTTTATAGTGTGGTGACCAAAGATGGATGCAGTACTCTAGGTGTGGACTTACTAAGGCTTTATAAAGTGGTATTAGTATCTCACTTGTTCAGTTTCCATCCATTATTCCTTGTCTAGCCTTCAGGTGCTTGAGAAAATAGCTTGACCCCCTCCTCTCTGGGGCAGCCCCTCAAATATTGGAAGATGCTCTCCTGTCTCCCCTGGTCCTTCTCTTCCCTAGACTAGCCATGCCCAATTCCTGCAAATGTTCCTTGTATGTTTGAGCCTCCAGTCCCCTCATCATCCTGGTTGCTCTTCTCTGCACTCTTTCTAGAGTCTGAACCTCTTTTTTATAGTGTGGTGACCAAAGATGGATGCAGTACTCTAGGTGTGGACTTACTAAGGCTTTATAAAGTGGTATTAGTATCTCACTTGTTCAGTTTCCATCCATTATTCCTTGTCTAGCCTTCAGGTGCTTGAGAAAATAGCTTGACCCCCTCCTCTCTGGGGCAGCCCCTCAAATATTGGAAGATGCTCTCCTGTCTCCCCTGGTCCTTCTCTTCCCTAGACTAGCCATGCCCAATTCCTGCAAATGTTCCTTGTATGTTTGAGCC
Source organism: Rhabdophis nuchalis (assembly GCA_039707465.1). NCBI lineage: Eukaryota > Metazoa > Chordata > Lepidosauria > Squamata > Natricidae > Rhabdophis > Rhabdophis nuchalis. The sequence continues at coordinate 33,830,749 of CM077652.1, forward strand.
TCCAGTCCCCTCATCATCCTGGTTGCTCTCCTCTGCCCTCTTTCTAGAATCTGAACCTCTTTTTTATAGTGTGGTGACCAAAGATGGATGCAGTACTCTAGGTGTGGACTTACTAAGGCTTTATAAAGTGGTATTAGTATCTCACTTGTTCAGTTTCCATCCATTATTCCTTGTCTAGCCTTCAGGTGCTTGAGAAAATAGCTTGACCCCCTCCTCTCTGGGGCAGCCCCTCAAATATTGGAAGATGCTCTCCTGTCTCCCCTGGTCCTTCTCTTCCCTAGACTAGCCATGCCCAATTCCTGCAAATGTTCCTTGTATGTTTGAGCCTCCAGTCCCCTCATCATCCTGGTTGCTCTTCTCTGCACTCTTTCTAGAGTCTGAACCTCTTTTTTATAGTGTGGTGACCAAAACTGGATGCAGTGTTCTAGGTGTGGCTTTATACATTACGTTATTATACATTGACCTTCTGGTTTGGTTAATTGGTAGTTCAATCTTTGGCCAAAGCCAGAAACATTTCAGTAACCAGCTGAAGCTTCGGAAATTGCAACCTGAGAGGGATTTGGTCACAAAGGCACTGTTTGCTGATTCGTTGGTTTTGCAAACCAGACTCTTGAAATCTAGAGGCTTCCTGGCGTGTTTTTTAAGAGTCCTGTTTTGCTGGTCTTCCATGGTAAAAATGATTGAGGAGTTTTCCCGGTAGGATAATTTTGCCTATTTCTCTTTTCAGGTCATTAGCTGGAGGCGAGAAGGGAAATTCATTTTGTGACTGAAGAAAAATCCCATTGAATACAATGGCCCTGATGCTGCTCAATCGGCACGCAGCATGGGCCCTGCAACAAACTTCCAGGATATTTACAGGAGGTGAGTGGGACAGAAAAAAAGTTTATATATCGATAGACAGTATCTAGGGACGTGGTGGCTCAGTGGATAAGATGCTGAGCTTGTCAATCAGAAAGGTTGGCAGTTCGAATCCCTAGATTTTGCAGTTTGCGGTCATGTAATGCTCACTAATGCGGTGGCTCAGTGGCAAAGATGCTGAACTTGTTGATCAGAAAGGTCAGCAGTTCGAATCCCTAGTGCCGCGTATAGGAGTGAGCTCCCATTATTTGTCCCAGCTTCTGCCAACCTAGCAGTTCGAAAGCAGGTAAAAATGCAAGTAGAAAAATAGGAACCACCTTTGGTGGGAAGGGAACAGCGTTCCCTGGTGTTTAGTCATGCCGGCCACATGACCATGGAGACGTCTTCGGACAGCGCTGGCTCTTCAGCTTTGAAATGGAGATGAGCACTGCCCCCTAGAGTCGAGAACGAATAGCACATATGTACGAGAGGAACCTTTGCCTTTATCTAGATACTTCTCTTCCTTTTTTCAATCAGATCTTTATCTCTGGCCTCTGCTGGGGGCTATTAAGAAAGACCTGGGGGCTGCTTCCTGCCTCTAAAAACATGTCTCTCCATTTCTCCTTTAGGGAAATATTCTACCCCAAGGGTGGGTTGCTGCCGTTTTTACTACTGGTTTGTCTTAATATACTGTAGTCATACTGTGCACGCTGTGACAAAATAAATTCAAACAAGATATTTTAAAATGTGCATTAAAAAAAGGACACAGAAACATATTCAATTAAAATAGAGCTGGAAGGGACCTTGGAGGTCTTTCTGTCTAGATCAGGGGTCTGCAAAGTGGGCTCTTTTAAGACTGGTGGACTTCAACTCCCAGAATTCTTAAAAGAGCCAACTTTGCAGACCCCTGGTCTAGATATATATATAGGATCATCCCCATCATCATCAGGCTTGGGCCTTTGCTTTTTTGCAAAATATATATATATATGCTTGTGTCGCAACACTCTGTTAAGCCCCAATTAAGGGAGGAAGCATATACATAAAGCATATACAGTGGTACCTCGCTTCACGAACTTAATTGGTGAACTGACTCTGTTCGCGTTGCGAATTGGTTGTGAAGCGAGGCACAATTTCCCATAGGGTTCAATGTAAATCCGGTTAATCCGTTCTGACCTTGTTTTTTGGGTTCAATGTAAAGCAGCTGAGGGGCGATGGAGCAAGCCAGCATGACTTTTGCCCGTCTCTTTCTGGGCTCGGCGCTTCTGGGAAGCGTCCCGACAAGCAGAAGCGCCGAGCCCAGAAAGAGACGGGCGAAAGTCATGCTGGCAGCCGCGCACGGTGTGTGTGTGGAAGCGAAGGCAGGGGGGAAGGAGCTGCCTTCCCGGCCGGGCTCCGCTGAGGGGCGATGGAGCAGTTTGCGCTTTTTGCTCCATCGCCCCTCAGCTGCGGAGCCCGGCTGGGAAGGCAGCTCCTCCCCCCCCCCCGCCTTCGCTTCCACACACACACCCGTCCCCCTCACAACATTCGTTCGTAGATAAAATGTCCGCGGCTCCGGTACGTGAAGCGAGGCGGGGTTCGTGCAGCGGAGCACATTTTTTGGAAAATTTCTGGTCATAAAGCGAATTGGTCGTGAAGAGAGGCGTTCGTGAAGCGAGGTACCACTGTACATAGAATAGCTTTTTACAGTTTTCATAGCCTAGCACACTTATTTTCTAAACTACACTGTAGGAAAGACTTTGGGGTTGTTGAAAGAAGAAAGCTATTAGACGAAACCTTGCATGAATGAAAGAATTGGACGATTATTATCATTTTCTATTCAATGACCCAAAGGTGTTTTTTTCCAAAACACCTTCTGGACATTTCGCTTCTCATCCAAGAAGCTTCTTCAGCTCTGAAGAAGAGAACATCAGGGGTTGATTTAGACCTAGAGTTGCTTACTCCGTTATTATAGACTAGTGTTTCCTAACCTTAGCAAGTTTGAAATGAGTGAACGTCAACAAATGCTGGCTAGGGAATTCTAGGAGTTGAAGTTCACGCATCTTAAAGCTTGAGAAACGTTGCCTTAGACTCTAAATCACAGTGGGGCACCTGGCCTGTTCAGCCAGACTTCGGTTCTCTGAATAGATGAGTCGCTCTCTTGGCCGAGGGTTGAGGTCAACATGAAATTAAAACCCCTTGATGTTGCAATCTGTGGGCCATGAAGAGAAAATATCATAGGTGGCCCTCAAAAGCATATAGCAGTAGCTATAAATATGGGAGTTCATGGAACACCCCCAGTGCCTTCAGATCTCCAGAACAAAATGAAAATAAATCAGCTGAATTTATTTTTGTACCACTCAAAGGAGCCCTGGACAAAATTTTCCATAAGAACAATAGGCTGACACGATCAGCAATAAAACTATCTGGCATCAACATGAATCTATCTATCTATCTATCTATCTATCTATCTATCTATCTATCTATCTATCTATCTATCTATCTATCTATCTATCTATCTATGTCTTTGCAAATTGTCCTAAAATGTGAGTTCCAGCTATAGTTATACAAGAAACAGACATGATGATCTCTGGAACTTTAAAATATATGTCTCTCTGTCTGTCTGTCTGTCTAATCTAATCTAATCTATCATCCACCCATCTATTTAATCTGTCATATGTTGTCTGTCTATCTATCTAGTCTGTCTGTCTCTCTATACTGTCTGTCTGTCTATCTATCTGTCTAATCTAATCTATCATCCATCCATCTATTTAATCTGTCATATGTTGTCTGTCTATCTATCTATCTAGTCTGTCTGTCTCTCTATACTGTCTGTCTGTCTATCTACCTATCTGTCTAATCTATCATCCATCCATCTATTTAATCTGTCATATGTTGTCTGTCTATCTAT